>RDRW01000134.1:0-193039 GCA_007896445.1 Puccinia hordei
CCTGATGTATGACTTGTTCATGTCCCTCCTAGCTAATCCATCTATGTTCATTGCAGGCTCTTGATGAAACCATGTAGACTTTGACAACGATTTTGCGATTTTCAAGCAGGAGATCTTGGCTTCCCACCACCCCTCGGTGTTAGAAGTGTTGAAACTTGAGCTCAACGGCACGCCACATCGCAAACCATCTGTGAAACTCAAGTGATATGCTTGAGCATAATCATTCTAAACCTAATCCCTCCTGCTATAACTACCGCCATCGACACTGCTGAAGATCTCCAGCACTCATTCTCTTTGCTCAACTCTCTCAATCAACGCGCTCGAACCTCTCAGACGATACACCGCCATAGCTTTAACTTGGACGGCCTTCGTAGCTTTGCAACTTGGTGAGAATGCTCAATAAGCATTTCCTATCAACAAATCATCAATACTAATCTTCAACTCTTTCCTAGTTCTCTAGCGTAGATTGTTTCTCTTAAAACTTACCACACTCTATATTATACATTCTGCTACACTCTCAGGGTTTGTTCTCATTCTTTCTTATGATATATTTTCCTCTTAACACTAACCAATTTCAACTTCTTCAGCTCATCATCCTGTTCTCAGTCCTAATACTAGTCCTTCAGTTGTACTTCATAGTTATAGTTTCATCCTGCGGTTGGTTCTTTCTATTAAAATTCTTCACTGTTTCTTTATTAATTATTGTTTCTTTCCAGCTCTGGTCTTTTCTTATCAGCAATAAAAACTATTAGGTTCTTTACGATTAACAGTCGAAACGATCGAAGACGAAAAATTGTTTCATGTCCGACGGAGAAAAGAAAAGTCAACTTCCTCCTTCATCATCGACTGCTGATTCCAAGACCAGAACACAGGCACAACAACTGCTATCCCTAAAATGGACACACTTCAATCTTCATTTGTCAAGACTGTTCTCGAAGGAATCCCTCTCTTGAAACATGGACAACTATACTCATTGGAGACAACGAGTTTTCAACTTTCTAGACGTCATCAAACTCAAGAATGAATTGATCTCCGACTCCAAGAGCCTGACCACCGAGCAGAACATCTATCTCAAAGCGATACTTGTAGCGAAACTTGAATCCAACGTTCAGGCAAACGTGGTCGACTCTGTTAATGAAGATAATGCAAAACTCATATGGGCCTCGATAGTGAAGTTCTTTGCCTCAAATCAAGCTTCAAACAAATCGAGAGTATTTCAATCGTTTCTACGTGCTCCTTACACTCCCAATGACGTTCCCGGCTTCATCACTACCATGAGACATTCCAGTCTCAACTTATCGAAGTCGGATGGACGTTCACAAACGACGCTTTGGGTCACATGATCCTACACAAATTCCCAACTGACATGAATGACATCGTCAATCAAATTACTCACTCCGATAAGGAACCTACTGTTGACGTCGTCTTTGAACATCTTCGAGTTCATGAACATAACAATGAAATTCGAGCTAGCGGAAGTGGAAGCAAATCCAATCCTATTACTTTATACACGGATGAATCCAAGAAGTGTCGCAGGAACTTCCACAATCCAGACGCCGATCATCCCAAGGAAAACTGTTGGAAGCTTTATCGGAGAAGAGAACGGCTCATTATCAAAAGAAACTAGACGCTTCAAAATCCGAATCCTCAGTCAGTAGCTTCATTCTTCGATCTCAAGTTCATCTCATGTGTTTATTCTTGACTCAGGCTCATCTGCTCATATGACCTCCAATCTAAACATCTTTCACACGCTAGAACTCAAAGAATTAGGATTTGTCCAAACTAGTTCTGGACTTGATCAACTACACATAAAAGGAATCGGATCAGTCAAACTCAGAAATAAGTATGGCGAAATTCTATTGAAAGAAGTCCTGTATTTCCAGATATAGTTGTAAATCTTCTCTCAGTTCGGTGTCTGATTCTCGATAACTACGTTGTTTTGTTTCTTAAGAACTCATTTGAAATTACCAAAAACTCTGAAACAATTATGACTGGATCGTACATCGGGAACCTACCCACTCTTGACTTTGAAAGTAATGAACACTCAAGTCATCTCTCCTCCGCCGAATTCTTGCACAAGTCACTTGGACATGTGAGCTACCACCGAATAAGAAAAAAACTTGGGATTCCTCTCAAGATCGAGAAGGATTGTGAAGCTTGTGCCGTTGCCAAAATCACTAAGGCATCGTTCAAGTCAGTTCACAAGCCAGCTTCCAATCCATTCGAAGAACTCCACCTCGATCTAATAGGTCCAATCTGGCCTCCTTCGTTTCAAGGACACCAATACATACTCACAGTCGTTGACAGTTGCACTCGTTTCTGCGCTGCAATTCCCATTAAAAAGCAAGAAGGACGTGTCAGACACTCTGCAGTACCTAGTCAACATTGAAGCTAAACGATTTGGTTTCTATCCAAGTGTGATTCACTCCGATCGCGGTTCCGAATTCATCAACTCAAGTCTCCATGAATACTGCACTGAACACTTAATAAAGCAACGAACCTCAGACGCGTATACTCCTCAGCAAAATGGACTGGCGGAAAGATTCAATCGTACTATACTTGAATCTATGAGACCATTCTTGAAGACTCCGGTATTGAGAGAAAATATTGGAATGAAATCGCAAAGGCTAGCTCATTGACAATTAATCAAATTCCAGCTCATAAGTCGAAAAAGGCTCCGTTTGAATTATTCAAGGATCGTTCTCTTCCACTTAGCTATTTCTATCCTATCGGCAATCGAGTATCCTATCTGATCGAACCTGAACAGACCTTCTCAAAATTGAGTCCTAAAGGAAAAATGGGTCGTCTCTTGGGGTTCAATGATGAACTCAGATCCTATCGTATTCTATCGGATGAAGGAAAAATATTGACACTAAAAGCGTCAAATTTCTTGAATACTCCTCTTCGAGATCCAACAACAATGAGTGGGACCTAGTAGTGAATGAAGGTCTCGAAAACTTACCCGATTCCGAATTTCAAGTTGCTGAAAAATCTGATGAACTACCAACAGATCATGACGATACATCCTCATCTGATGACAGTGATAAAGAGATCGCTGTTATGTTAAATCCCCCTGTCGCACCGGTCAGAAGATTACGTGAACGAACTACTCAAATAAAGCCGATCAAATACTCTCATCTAACGTCAGATCCTTCCTCGTTTAAAAATGCAATGAAATCGATTGATAAATCCGAATGGCTTAAAGCAACTGAAGAAGAGTTGTCAAACATCGAACATCATGAAGTTTGGGAAGATCAATTTGACACTCCACAATCCTTTTTACGTACACTGTGGGTCTTTAAAACCAAGCCAGCAACGATATCGGCGAAAGAAAGAAAGAAGGCTAGACTTTGTATACAGGGATACCTGCAAAAGGAAGGTGAAGACTACGGTAACACCTTTGCTCCAACCGGCAAATTCACAACTCTCTTAGTGACACTAATGTTTGCAATAGACAAAAAACTCCCTATCCGACAGTTTGACGTCAAGAGTGCTTTTCTATATGCGCCGTTAAAAGAAGAACTCTACATCAAAACCCCCGAAGGTTCATCGAGAAAATCTCCGTTCCTTCGTCTCAAAAAGTCTCTCTATGGACTCAAGCAAGCACCGGCCAATTGGTACCAAACGTTAACGTCTTGGTTTGTTGAAATCAACTATCATCAGTCAACCTCCGATCCATGCTTATTCATACATGAAAACAAAGAATCGTTCATCTTTTTTCATGTTGATGACTTAGTTGTGGTCGGTAATGTTGATATTTTTGAAGAACTATTCTTGCATCGATTTCCAAACTCGACTGCACATGCACCTGACACTCTACTTGGAATGGATGTCAGTATTGAAGAGGACGCAATCTCACTTTCACAAGAGAAGTTAATTGAAAAAGGTTTACAAATGCTGGGACTTAGCGATTGCAAGTCAGTCAACACTCCGCTTTCAGTGGCTGTTCAACTAAAACCAGCGACTGAGGAGGAAAAGGCAGCCTTCTCAAAACTGGGTATTAATTACCGAACTCATACGGGGATTCTCAATTATCTTTCATGTCGAACTCGTCCTGATCTGGCCCCAGCTGTTTCAATTCTATCCAGTTTCAATAACGATCCCGGGATCAATCACTGGAAAGAGGTTCTTCACTGCTGGAAATACGTAAAGGGAACCAAGCATCTCCATCTAACTCTTCGACCCTCACCTGATGACAATAACTCTCTTCAACACTTCACTGATGCGACATGGGCCGACGATTTGGAAACACGACTCTCACGCAGTGGCTCAATTTGTTTCTGGAAGCAATGCCCAGTCGCGTGGAACAGCAAAAGACAGCGTAACATCGCTCTATCCTCTACTGAGGCCGAAATGAATGCACTAGCCGATGGAGTACAAGAAAATCAATGGATTAAATTTCTAGTCGAGGAGCTCTGGAATGAAGATTTGAATCCATCAACTTTTCACATTGATAATCAAGGCCTATCGGAAAAGCTAAATAACTTTGGGTCAAATTCAAAAACAAAACATCTAGACATCAAAGTAAAATGGCTACGAGATCTGAAGACAAACAATGAAATCACAGTTACTCTCATTCCCTCGGAGCAAATGATTGCAGATACTTTAACCAAAGCCAGTTGTGCCAAATCTCTCAACAGATTACGTGAAAAATGCTTTCTAGTTCATTACTCACCAAGTTGAGGGGGGTGTTGAAACTTGAGCTCAACGGCACGCCACATCGCAAACCATCTGTGAAACTCAAGTGATATGCTTGAGCATAATCATTCTAAACCTAATCCCTCCTGCTATAACTACCGCCATCGACACTGCTGAAGATCTCCAGCAACTCATTCTCTTTGCTCAACTCTCTCAATCAACGCGCTCGAACCTCTCAGACGATACACCGCCATAGCTTTAACTTGGACGGCCTTCGTAGCTTTGCAACTTGGTGAGAAATGCTCAATAAGCATTTCCTATCAACAACTTCATCAATACTAATCTTCAACTCTTTCCTAGTTCTCTAGCGTAGATTGTTTCTCTTAAACTTACACACTCTATATTATACATTCTGCTACACTCTCCAGGGTTTGTTCTCATTCTTTCTTATGATATATTTTCCTCTTAACACTAACATATTTCAACTTCTTCAGCTCATCATCCTGTTCTCAGTCCTAATACTAGTCCTTCAGTTGTTACTTCATAGTTATAGTTTCATCCTGCGGTTGGTTCTTTCTCATTAAAATTCTTCACTGTTTTCTTCTATTAATTATTGTTTCTTTCCAGCTCTGGTCTTTTTCTTATCAGCAATAAAAACTATTAGGTTCTTTAAGAAGCAACAATGAAAAAATTACAAAGGGTCCATGCAAACACACACGTGGTTCTGCTTGCAGAGCCTGATCCTATCCGAGTGAAACACATACTGGAAAGGCCGTGGAAGAAGAGAAAGGGTAGTGGGCGAGTTCAAAAGCGCAATGACACCCATGCGCAAATTGTGGAAGCGCAAATCCAAAAGGCGCAGGCAAGGAAAGTAAGATAGAAGGCCGGTGTATCAAAAGGAAAAGGGGGTAAGCGACAGTCCAAGCGGGCGCAGGCTCCATTGGACACCTCAGCTTCTTCCTCTGGGGACCTGGATGAGCTACCCAGTGTGGAGACACTCATGCGTAAGCAACTTTATTGCATGTCTTTTTAAGAGGCTGATAACTGATGGACTTACTAAGCAGTCAAGAGAAATCACCCCCCACGAGTTGGCAGCCTCAATATTGGGAAACGGAATCGGGGGTCTTCCAGTTCAGGAACATCACGGCGCAAGGAAACGTGGCAGCCCAAGTATGGTAGTATAGATGGTGTAACAGATGAAGATTCTGATTCTGCAGATGCAGTTTCAGATGAAGATTCTGATGCCCCAGATGGGGAATCAGATGAAGAATCTGATGCCCCACATGGGGCATTGGAAGAAGAATCTGATGCCACAGATGGGGAATCAGTCGCAGAATCTGACGCACAAGGTGGGGAATCAGATGAAGAACCTGATCCCCCAGTGGATTCCTCCTCATCTATTGAGATGCAGGTTGTGGAAAAGCTGCTGTCACCTCCAGAAGCCTCAAGAAAATCCTCAAGCTCTCATGATCAGTTGCAGGGTGAGGCCAGGCTACATTCACCACCCACAGCCAAGGTAAGTACTATAACTTTGACATTAGATTATCAGGGTCTGATTCCATTGTATGTTTCATAGGACCGGCATGTAGATGCTGAGGTTGCACCCAAGGCTGGCCGAACAAGACAGGGGAATACCAACCCTGATGTTGCAGTGAGTGACTCAAGCTTGACACGGACAAGGAGGAATGCACTGACTCTAACTGATAACCGACTTCTCATCATTCTTGTCAGGCGGAGCTTCCACCATGGATCTTAAAATACCTGCATTCCACTTATAACCCTGCAGGTGATGGGAACTGTGGTCATGCATGTGTGGCACATGCATTGGCAGCTGATAGACCAGAGGGTCCCTACGCTAAGGCCAATGGGTGGTACCAAGTGCGAAAGGATGTGTTAGAAGAGATGGAAAAGAACAAGGCACATTGGACAAGATACCTTGGGGGGCCTTCAGAATTCGACCGCGCTTACGGACGTGTTCAGGTGACTGACCCACGTGGATCAGTCCCCATGAACAAATGGATGAGCAAGTTGGATGTGGGACCGATTCTGGCCAATGCGTATAACCGGCCATTTGTCTTCCTCAGCAGAACGGGCGGGAGCACCACATATATTCCTGCCACAGTTCCCCTGGACCCTAAACCGTTGCCAGCCCTCTTCTTATCATTTTTCAATGATAATCATTGGATACGTGTGATAGTCAAGCGGACCCCCACGATTCCCTTTCCTCTCCCTAAAGTCTCCCGGTTATTTCACAAGAGCCCAGCAGCTGCTTGGCTAGACTGTGTTTCCCCTTCCACTACTCTTCACTCTTTGATACCTAAATGATTAAATGTACCAAGTTACTGCAAGTAACACTAATTATTATTATCCTTATTAATTATTACCATTCTTATTATTCTTTAATATTATTCCTTTAAGATCTCCAGTGAATATTATTAGTATTATTAATTCATCATCATGACTTTAAGAAGTGATAACATAGTATTATTAAACTACAATCTTTACAATAAATAATATACTTAATTTAAATATACTTAAATTAATAATACGTTGATTAACTAACACATGAATAATTCAGGCTACTCTGTGATAATAAATAATAGAGTGATAATATAGTATGATTAAACTACAATCAATCTTTACAATATATAATATACTTAAATTAATAATACATTGATTAACTAACACATGAATAATTCAGGTTACTCTATGATAATAAATAATACTTGTAAGATGTGACAATAACAAATGACACATACACAATGATAAGTTAATATTTTATTAATATTAATAAAAGGGCCTTTAATATAATAAGGGCATTAATCAAAAAACCCGGTTTTTCCGCGTTTACACCCGGTTTTCTGCGCAGCTGCGGCTGCGCAGTGCACCCGGTTTTCCGCATTTACACCGGTTTTTTTTAATTGTTAATTTTTAAGCAAATAGCACGTGGAGCGCGGCATTTGATGCGCGTGACCTCCCCAATCATCCTCATTTGATAATTTTTTTAAAACAAATAAAATAAACAATTAAAACAAGGAATATAAACAAAACAAAACAAAAATATGGGGGCATTGATAAATGCACGCCAATGGGCGCACGCCCACGCCCATTGCACGCCAATGAAAAAAAAGGCGTGTTGCCCGCACGCCTGTTTTTTTATTGGCGTGCGGGCTGCACGCCCATCCTTGGGCGTGGGCACGCCTGTAGATGGGCGTGCAGTTCGCACGCCCATCTACAGGCGTGCGACACCCCCGAGGAAGGGCGTGCAGCCGCACGCCTGCCGGGGAGGACTGCAAGCCCCTCGACTGGGAGGGATCCCTCCCGGTCAAGGAGGCTGTTTACCCTCCTCGACCGGGAGGGAATCCCTCCCGGTTGAGGAGGCTGTATACCCTCCTCGACCGGAGGGATTCCCTCCCGGTCGAGGAGGGTATACAGCCTCCTTGACCGGAGGGAATCCCTCCCGGTCGAGGAGGCTGTACAACCTCCTTGACCGGAGGGATTCCCTCCCGGTCGAGGAGGTTGTACAACCTCCTCTACCGGAGGGATTCCCTCCAGTCAAGGAGGTTGTACAACCTCCTCGGCCGGGAGGGAATCCCTCCGGCCGAGGAGGTTGTACAACCTCCTCAACTGGAGGGATCCCTCCGGTCGAGGAGGCTGTACAACCTCCTCGACCAGAGGGACCCCTCCAGTTGAGGAGGTTGTACAACCTCCTCGACCAGAGGGACCCCTCCAGTTGAGGAGGTTGTACAACCTCCTCGGCCGGAGGGATTCCCTCCCGGTCGAGGAGGCTGTATTCCTCGACCGGAGCTGATGTCATGCGTACATTCTTGTGTACGCATGACATCAGCGTGTATATAGGCAGGGGCGTGCCCCTACCTATATACATAGAATCGGTGTGCAAGCCCGCACGCCGATTCTATGTATATAGGTAGGGGCACGCCCCTGCCTATATACATAGGAAGGGCGTGCGAACCGCACGCCCTTTTCTGAAAGGGCAGGGCGTGCGACCGCACGCCTGAAGTGTCGCACGCCGATGGGCGTGCAGCCCGCACGCCGATAAAAAAAAGGCGTGTGATGGGCGTGGGCGTGCGCCCATCGGCGTGCGTTTATCAACGCCCAAAATATGGAGGGCGGCATTTTAAATAAGTAAAACAAGTAAACATTATTTATCAAAATTTTAAATTTATTTATCATACTTAAAGGGGTGTAGAATTTTGTGGTAATTTTTAATTTGCAAAAAAACTGTGTCTTCTATTTGTTTTGGCCAATCCACCCGGTTTTTTTTTAATTTAATTTTTTGCGGGCAGATTTTCATTATTTTTCAAAGTTTTAAATTTATTTCTCATACTTACAGGGGTTTAGAACTTTATGGTAATTTCTATTTTGCTAAAAAACGATGTCTTTTTTTTTTTTGGCCAATCCCGCCGGTTTTTTCATAAAAAATCCTCACAGCTTAATTTCCAGGATTTCTCAACATTTTAACATTTTTTAAACTTTTTCAAAGTACTTGAAGGGGTTTAGAATTTAATGTGACTAACAGTTTTTTTTTTAAATCACTGGTTGGATTTTTATGATTTTTGGACTCAATTTATTTCCAAACACCTTCACGTCTGTCTTTCAAGATATTCAGGGAGTTTTTAAATGGATTCATACACTTTAGAGGGTGAAGAATTCATTGGAAACAAATACTGATTATAAAATTAACTTCTTATCAGATTTCATGACAAAGAAATGGAAATACAATTATACACAGAGGTATGGTACATTGCATGATGCTTTGGATTGTTACATGTTGTTTATTAAATAACCAAAAACCGGGTGTAAATGCGGAAAACTGGGTGCACTGCGCAGCTGCAGCTGCGCAGAAAACCGGGTGTAAATGCGGAAAAACTGGGTTTTTTTATTAATGCCCTAGAATAAATGAAATGAATAAAATAAATAAATAAAATAAAAAGCAAGAGACATAATTGCAAGTTAATAATTTATTAGCACACAAATGATACATATAAGAAAGAGAAATTGTTATCAACACTACTGATAACAGCTAGAAAATGCTTACAAATGGTGAATATACGCCTGAATTACATTCCTGAACTGATATGTAATGGGCAAAAAAAAATAGAAGCCATTGTTTTTTTGGGAAATAAAAATTACCATAAATTTCTACACCCCTGGAAGTATATTAAACATTTTTAAAATGTTGAAAAAAAATCAAAATCCGCCCGCAAAAAAATAAATAAAAAAAAAGGGTTTAAAAGCGGAAAACCGGGTGTGCTGCGCAGCAAATTTGAGGTCGCCGCTGCGTAAAACTGTGTGTAAACGCGCAAAAACCGGGTTTGTTCCTTAATGCCCTATAATAATTATGATACCACTAAGGAATCCCAATAGCCCAATTCTGGATAATCTATAGTTTAATGTTGATATATCATCAATAATTGGCCACAACCTACCTTCAATAAGGTAGAAACCACAAACCCACATGAGTACTCCTTGGATACCTATTAATAATACTCTGTTTGGGTTATATTTCAAAAAACACTCAAGTCTGATGTTTCATTCAAGTGGATGAGCAAGACAGTGGTGGAAATTACAACTCAAGGGCATGTGAATGAGAAATAAAAGGGAAACCAAAGAAAAAACAACCCCCGGTACATATATCAGAAGTGGTAGTTGGCTACAGCTATTTCTATATCTTGGGAAAACAAAATTTGGAGGTTTTGAATAGAAAAACATTTGTGAAACTCTTCATGGGTTTTTTTCCAATCAACCATTGGCAAACCATCATGACCAATCCGGTTAAATCCCATGGAGCACAAAAAGTTGAGAAAGTATAATCGGAGGTTATCCAAAGTCCCGTGAGGCATCACAGAAGTATTACCACTATTGACCTTATGTTTCAGAACATTGGCGCCAAATTCCAATAAGGCCGAAGCATTTGAGATAGTCGGACGTTCGGACCCGTATTTGTTAGTGACAAAGGCGGTTGTTGGACCAAAACCCAGGAGACCAGCAAGCATCCGCATTTGCTCCCGCGTGTTTAATGTTGACCACTCATCAAGCTTTTTATACTTTGGTCTTGTTGGTGCCAGGAGACCGCAGATGTAACACAAGGCTGACATAGCCCCCGTGAAGTATAGACCAAGGACCTTGAGACCGGAGGTGTTTGGTTGGTGGCTTGATCCATCCTTTGCGTGACTTCCAAGGTTTTCATAAGTTCGTTGGAATGCAAGATGGGCAGTATGCACCAAAGATTCGTCCAGGGGGAGAGGCTGACATTCACTGCCCTGTTGCTCCATGTGTCAAAGGGCCCAGCAGTCTTGCAAAGCACTTTTAAGCCGGAGATAAGCGTGGTCACTTGGAGAAAAGTATGAGGCCAGATTCGCCGCAAGTGTGTGGGTCTGGACACGTTTGGACGGCGGCACCTTCCGGTTCTCCTGGGAAGCCTCAAGCTGTGCCATGTTGACAACTTCAGGAGTTATCAGAGAGAGAGCACCAGGTTGAGTGGGGTTAAGAATTCTCTCTGCATACCACACAAATATCAGCCTTTGTGATGTATGAACAAGTGAGAAAAAAAGTGATTAATTACCAGATTTGCATGCCTTCAGAAGTGTATCCACTTCCCTCCAAACAACTCGGCTGAACTCCTGTGACATTGTTGGATGTGGTGTGACCATTGAGCGAAGGTGTGTGAGGATGAATGCTATGTTTTCAATCATTTTCTCGGCTGAACGGTGTGACCACGCAATTCCACCCGCCAAATTTTAATTCAAATCATCTGCCAATGCTTTTGGAAGCATTGGGCCAGGGATGAATAGACCCATAGCTGTGCGCAAAGGAGGGATGTTAATTACAAGATGGGTGTGCATAAGCGATGGGGAGTGACTTACAAGGAGGCGTCAGGACAGGGGGAGGAGGAATTGATTTGCCCGGTGGTCTTTGGGTAGGTGGATTGACTGTTGATGGCCCAGCAACAGGGGGGTTCCGTGGAATTCTGAGGCCTTGCAGTGATTGCGCAGTGATGAATTCGTGAGAGGTGGGATGAGGGGTGAAGAAATTATACATGGGGCCTGTATTTTTAGAAGAAGAAGAAGAGTTGTCCAGGCGCGCCTTTTTGCTTGTCGGGTCTTCAACCGTAGGATCTTCAATTTGTACCATGTCATAGCAATATCGGGTTTGTTGTGGCACCGGTTCATGGACTGGCTCCTGGTGGAAGGTAGGTTTGGGACGTCCATGAAGGAATTGTTGGAGTACTTGCTGGTCTTCTGCACCATCTTCAGAGTCATCTGTTTCACCCTCTGCGTCAGGGTCTTCAGAGCTGTCCCGGATGGCTGGATTGTTAATTTCTCGTCTCCCGTTTGCATTGGGGGCTTTGGAGGACTTCTGGCCAATGAGTGCTTGGTCCCTTTGTACGCCTTGAAGGAATGACTGGCCAAAGGTGTTGAGGGTTGTCTTGTGGCCTTCGACATCTGTCCGCATCTCTCCGCTTCGACGTGGGGATCCATCAGCTGGGTTTGTTGTGTTCGGCTGGCCATATTGAACATCCTTGTTGAATTGGTGTGCAAATTGATTGAGCGTGGGGATTGGGTTGGTTGCTGGAGGTAGGGCATCAGGAGTGTGTGCATATAAGTATGCCATTGAGTCGGTTGCAAATTCAGGGCGTGGGTGGGACTGTGGTGGAGCAGGCCTAGTGGCGCCTAAGGTGTTTCTAGCCGGGGCCAGGGTTCTGGAGACCTGTTCATTCTCATCGTCTGACTGCTCGTATTCAGCCTTTATTTTAGGGGCCCAATTCTCCAGGTTTTCACGTTCATCTGGTTTCAACGCAGGGTGCCGCGCCAGCTCTGTGCATTTTTCCCAGAGATCCAAACCTGTGTAATGGTGGGAGGGTGGGTGGGAGTGAGCCAGGGACTTATATTATACACAAAATAAAGGAATGAATCTCACGTCCTAGTTCACTGGTCTGATGTGAAGACATTGTTGATTGTTGAAGTCAAATTGGTGATTTGTGCGGAATCTGTTAGCATTTGAATGGGAGAGTATGTCAGCACGTGTTACTATATCTATGGTAAAAAAAAATTGAAAAACAAATTGGAAGAGATGTGGGGGATTGATTGTGTTTGAGATGGGCCCATTGGGCCACTTTTGGGGGGGATGGTGTGCGTCTGGGGCTTATATGGGGCCCTTTGAGCTGCCTCGGGGGTTTGAATGGCCCCATTGAATGTTTTATTGCCCCTTTGGAGCATCAAAGTGGGCCTGTGGGCCCACTGGAGGTGATGGGCAGAGGCAGGCCCCTTCTTACGGCCATTGGGCCCTGTCTTTGGGCCAGTTGGGTCTTGGAGCCCTGGGCCTGTGGGCTTTTTTTCTCCCACAAAATTAAACCCCAAAAAAACCCTTTTTTTTGGTTTTTTTGGGGTTTTTTCCTCATTTTTTATTTCTCATTTTTTTTTTTGTTTTTGTTTTGTTTTGTTTTTTTTCTTTTTTGTTGATTTTATTTTGATTCTTTTTTTTTTTGATTTTTTTTTTTTTGTTACTCACATGTTTTTTTTTAAATCGGTGGGTGGTGGCGATTGTCGTTTGCTTGAATTCGTGGTTGTTCTGGTTGAAAACAACCAGACCAACGGTCTGATTCCTGAAAGGAATCAGACTCGGCGGGCTCGCTCACGTAATCGAATGGTCCCTACCATTCGATTACATGAGCAAGGGGATGGATATGTATATCCCCATACACATAATACATGTATGTATTATGTGTATGGGGATATAGCATGCGATATCCCCCCACACGCCAAACAATTTGCGTGTGGGACCCGCACGCCAAACAAATGGCGTGTGGGAGCGCACGCCAAACAAATGGCGTGTGGGAGCGCACGCCAAACAAATGGCGTGTGGGAGCGCACGCCAAACAAATGGCGTGTGGGTCCCACATGCCAATTTTTGTTGGCGTGTAGGGTCTACACGCCAAAATAAATTGGCGTGTGAGACCCGCACGCCAAAAATGGCGTGTGGATCCCACACGCCAATTTATTTTGGCGTGTAGACCGTACACACCAAAAAAAAAGGTGTGTAGGCCCCGCACGCCAAAAAAAATTGGCGTGCGGGTTGGCATTGGCGTGCGCGCTTGGCGTGCGTTTATCAACGCCCTGTTGGGACTAGACCCGATATTTCCTTTGCTGTAAATTTTCTGGCACATTTTTCCAAGAATCCGTCTGCTGTGCATTGGAACTGCCTCCGGCACTTGATCAATTATATGGCCTCTACCAGAGACCAACCTCTTCAACTCTTTCCTCAACAGGATAGTCCCAAACTCTGCGGTTTTGTTGATGCAAACTGGGGGGGTGAATTCTCCAGATCAACTTACGGTATTCTTCTTTTATTTCACGGTTGCCCCATTACTTGGATCTCTCAACGTCTAACGACGGTTGCCTCTTTGACTGCTCATGCAGAATACATGGAAATTGGCCACTGCACAAGACAAGTCCTTTGGATCTGCAATCTAATGTTTGATCTCTTAGGCAAATGGCTTACTGGACACCTCTATTGTGACAACCAAGCCGCGGTTACCATATGCTCCAACGGTGGTTCCAATAAACGGACCCGGCACACCGACAGGGAGTTCTACATTTCAAACCAGGCGCTTTTTGAGAAGAAAATCAGTGTTACTTGGGTCCTGACTCAGAACCAGTTTGCCAATATTTTTACCAAGAACCTTATGATGTCTGTTCATGTTCTCCAGCGTGGAGTAGTTTTGGGGTCTTTGTCGAGTGGGGGGGTATTGTGGCACTGACCTTGACAGTTGTCGCTGCATATGTTGCGCGTGGGCCTGGATGGTCTAGCGGTAACCATCACCCACGGAAGCTTGGTGTTTCCATGTGCAATAAAGTATCTCACTCCTGAGAGAGTTGTCAGAATTTCAATCTGCGCTCTTTGGCGCGGTTGTGGATTTCCGCTCCAGAGGGTGCGCTCCAACATTCAGATCTCATTACAAGGAACGCTTGACCAACACAAGCTTTCCTCATCCCGCTTGGAACCAACCAACTCCGACACACTAGCAAGATAGTCACTTCAATCAATCAAACGTTGTCGACTCGAAGCTGTCACGGGATCATCACTGTATCAAGAATCAAGAGTAGTGGTAACTACCCATTCTCCTCTGTTTCTATATCATCTTCACTCCCTGATCCTTCATGTAACTAACATAGATTATCAGTCTCTGTTCTTGTGTTTTGTTTGTTTTATTTCTTTCTTCTCTTGTACCCTTCCAGCCATCCCTCTCATAGCTTTTCCCATCCAGGTCCTCTAGGTACATTCTTGTTTCTCTCATCTTGTATTTTGTTTGTTTGTTTTTCTTTGTCTGATGAAATCAATCTCTAGTTTCGCCTCTTAATTTCTTAGATTTACAGTCTCGACGGTGTGGAACTACTCAAGGGACAGAATAGAGCTTGGAAGGGAAATGGATGACTACACTAGTATTAATGTAAGTTATACCAAGGGTGCTGGGGTAAAGCTGCCTTCCTGACTAATGCTATGGGGATGAGTGTAACACTAAGAATAAAAATAAAGGTGTGGCTAATTTCTATCTATTCTTAGATGACTAGTACTGATGAGCTTTGCTACTACACCTATAAGGTGGGAGGAATGGAAGAGGGGTGTGAGTGGTAGAAAGTATATAGTATAAAGTATAATGTGGGGCAGGGTTGGCAACTATGGAGTCAAAGTGGGTCAAGCAAGACAGGGGACAGTCTTCTTATATTGAGGTTCAAGCTGGTATTTATATTTATATATTTCTAAGAGTGATGGTAACTCTACTAAGTTATGTATACTAATTATATGGGATCTGTAATGTTGGTATATGTAGAGGGTAATTTAGTAAGTCAGGGGGTCCATAAGGGAACAAGAGGGAGGAACAGGTGTCCTTATATCTGAGAGAGAAGATGAGCCATCAGGCTAGAGAAAGGAAAATATGACAGATGAAGTAGAATAGACAGTGACACATATGAAATGGTCATGACAGTAACAGATGAGTAGAGTTTATGTATATGATGTAAGATGTTATGTAGTATATAATGTGTAATATGTATTATGTATCTTGGTTGTGAAATATATCTACTTATAATATGTACTTATTGTATTCTATACCTTGCTTTATACTATAACTTGCTGTATTATTCTGAGTTTGCCTGTAACTCTTGAATTATGAGGAATTTGGGGGTAGTTGTAGTGGGTGACTAGGGTTAAACTGGGGTGTAGAATCTGATTATGAAATGATAACAGTGAATATATGTAAGGTTTGGGGTTTATGAGTATTTATTTGTAAGTGAATGTGATTTATTAGTGGTAAATAGTCTTGGAAATTATAGTAATGATGTGGAATGGATCACCACAACGGCACCGAAACTATTAGAGGATCTCGATGGCGGACAACGACTCCCATTCGAAAACCAACATCCCTCATCTCACCGAGACCAACTTCATACAATGGTCTATATGAATGACGGCGTACCTTCGCCATGCCAAGCTTCTCAAATATGCTACTGATCCACCTGTCAAACTCGCTGGAGCAGCTGAAGCTGTGGTTGCAACGAAGCAAGCCAAAGTCGTCCACATACTTATGAGTCACATAAGCGAATCCGTATTCAAGGTTGTAGTCAATCCAGACATCTCCGAGTCCCCACACGCCATCTGGTCCAGTATCAGAGCTCGTTTTGCATCAGCCTCCGTCAATAACAAAGGAAGGATTTGGCTACGATTCATGTGATACGAATACCGTGGAGTACTCGTCGACTTCATCTCTGACATGCAAAAAATGCTCAACAAGATCAGAATGCTAAGCCTCGGAGTACCTGACAATATCCTCAGCTTTTCAATCTTATCCAAGCTATCCGAGGATCTCTACAACATCGTTGACAATATAATCATGAACGAAGTGATTTGTGAAAACCCAACTGCCGTACTTTCAAAACTACAAGAAATGGTCCATCTCGACGACTCAAGAAAAGTCAAACACTCACCAAAGATAGTCAACAAAACGACTGAAGAAGGCGCAGCAGCTGCACTAATGCATGAATTGTCGAGGAGTGGAAAAGGAAAGACCCGTCAACCAGCGAAGACCCGCTGTGAAACCGGCAAGCACAACCCAGCTGTCACATCACACGACGCAGCACACTGCTGGCAACTCCACCCGGAACTTTGACAGCCCTCACGGGGGGCAGCGACTTTGAACGCCAGTTGGGCTACACAACTAGTTGAAGTTAACAAAGGCAGCGATTCTGAAGTGTCCATGCTTTTGGTGGAGGCTCCGAATTGACCGATTGTGATGGACACCGGTGCGACTCATCACATGGTGAATGACCCTAATATTTTCATGCCGATGTCCGAAACCAACATCAAGATATCAACCGGTGGTCACAAAAATCATCTGAATGCTGTCGCAATAGGGTCAGCCATCTTGGTCAATCAAGATGGGAAACAGATGATCCTAAACAATGTTCTACTCGTTCCGACTCTCAACAGATGTCTTATCTCAGTCCCTCGATTATTCAAAGATAACCTCTCACTCCACAAACTCGAGAACAACACGGTGGAGGTCATAATAGATGATAATTTTAAATTACAAGGATCAGTCAAGAACAACTTGTTAGAAATCCCTTCTTCTTATTTTTCTGCAATCAAAGCCAGTTCCTCCTGTTATCTCTCCAGTTCTGTCACTCCAGACTGGCACACTCGACTGGGGCATCCAAATCCAAGGTATCAGAAGATCCTTGTACCCAGTTCCAAAGATGAGATGTGCGAGATCTGTAAGTTATGCAAGCTTAAGGCGCTTCCGTTCAATAGCAAATTCAAGGAAGTTGAATCCGTCCTGGACGCCGTTCACATGGATTTGGTAGGACCTTTCCAAACAAAATCTCTATCCGGATACGCCTATTTTCTGACGTTGGTGGACCAGTTCAGCGGGTACAAATCGGTCAGATTTCTAAAGTCCAAAAGTGAGGCGTTTGAACAATTCGTAGCATTTTGAGCTCAGGCCGAGACTCAAACGGGGAAGAAACTTTGATCGCTGATCTCAGATGGAGGGGGCGAGTTTGTCAACGACAAGTTTGAGCGTTTCTGCATGCAGGAGGGGATAATACACAATAAATCACCAGCTTACAATCCGCAGAACAACGGCATGGCTGAACAATCTAATCAAACCATTCTCACCAAGGCTCGATGTTTATTGGTACAGTCACAGCTACCCAAAACCTTCTGGGCGGAGGCGGTTAACACAGCAACGCAGCTGTCCAACATTAGCCCGTCTTCAACAAGAAATCTCGCTATCCCCTATCAACTCTGGACTGGAAGAATGGTCAACCTGGATGTCCTTAGGCCTTTTGGATGCTCGACTTATTCCCTCATTCCTCAGGAAAGGAGAACATTCAAGCTGGCACCCACAGCCAAACGAGGTATACTCCTAGGCTATGAGAATGATTTCTCCTCATATCGAGTATACAAATTAGCTGCAAGGAAAATCTTTAGGACTCGGAATGTCAAGTTCGACGAAAACGTCTTTCCTGGACTCCTTGGGCAGGTACCCGCCACTGAAATGGATCTTCTGGATGATCTGGAGGGATCCAGACTATCTCCAATCGCTGCGACGAACGACGTGGACACCTCCGAGCGCATCAATGACTTGTTGAGACCAACGGCTTCAGAAGAATCAATCTCCTTGAATCAAGATCAAGTGTCCAGTGACATGCCGCCAACATCAAGTCGTGCGCCAAAAGACATTAGCAGCGCAATATCAACAGACAACATTCTGTCAGTTGATAGAAGAGGCAACAACATCCTCGTTTATCTAGCCAAAGACGCAGAACACGACACGCCAACATCATATATCCAAGCCATCAACTCGGCGGGCTCGACATTCTGGAAGGAAGCAGTTGAAAAAGAAATCACCAACATGGAAGACCACGACGTCTGGGCAATAGTTCAAAAACCCAACGAAGTAAAGTGCATCAACTGTACATGGGTGTTCAAGATCAAGAAAAATCAACTGAACATTCCCATTGAATACAAGGCACGACTTTGCGCGCAGGGCTTCCAGCAAATAGAAGGCAAGGACTATTTCGTGACGTATGCCCCAACTGGGAAAATGGTATCACTACGAATGCTGATCATCCACGCATTACAACACAACCTTCTGTTCCACCAAATTGACATCAAGAGCGCTTTCCTGAACGCACCGCTGGAAGAAGATATACATCTCAATCCACCACCGGGTGTCCCTGTGCCACCAAATCATGTCCTAAAACTCAAAAAGGCTATGTACGGACTCAAGCAAGCTCCCCATGCGTGGCATCAAACGTTGACGCAATGGCTGTTCAAGATTGGCTTCCGTAGGTGCGACGCTGAGCCTTGTGTATTCTAGAGAAAAGGAACTTTCCTATATCTACACGTGGACGACCTAGCTATCTTCAGCAAAGACCCAGAAGTTTTCAAAAATGAAGTGCGGTCACAATTCCAAATCAAGGACTTGGGTGAATCAAGCCTGCTCCTAGGAATGAATGTGACACAAGAAGCGGGATCCGTTACACTCTCTCAACGCCACTACATTGAAGCTCAGCTGGAAAGATTCAAAATCCAACACCTATACCCAGCTTCAACTCCCATGAAGCCAGGTGGTCATCTCGTCAAAGCATCAAAAGCGGACAGGCAAGCGTTTCTGGAATCCGGAAATAATTTCCGATCTTTGGTCGGTGCCTTGAACTACCTCAGTGTTACGACTTGGCCAGACATCACATTCGCCGTTAGCTCGCTGTCCCAACACCTGAATCAGCCGGGCACCTCTCACTGGGATGCCGGCATCCAAGTATTCAGATATCTGAAGGGGACGAAAGACATTGGTCTGCGGTTTAACAAATCCGCGCCGGGTGAACACTTGCTGATTGGATATGCGGATGCAGACTGGGCGTCGTGTCTGGAATCTTGTCAATCAGTTTCAGGCAACATGGTGCTGTACAACGGCAACATGATATCTTGGAAGTCAAAGAAGCAGCCCACGCTTTCACTATCATCTACCAAGGCTGAATACAAGTCAATAGGCGATATAACAAAAGAAATAATGTGGATCAAAACGTTGCTAAAAAAGGTTTTCAACATCAAACTTCCTGGGCCGACGAAAATTTACGATGACAATCAAGGTGCAATAGCATTGGCAAACGACGCGTCAAATCACTCCAATTACAAGACGAAACATATGTCCTTAAGACACCATTTTATCAGAAGAGAAATAAAAATCAAATCAATAATCCTAGAGTACGTCCCATCACACAAGATGCTGGCCGACTTTCTGACGAAGGCGGTAGGGAAGGTATCCATCAAAAGAGCTCTGCAGGGACTTCATCTTCTGTGCTCATTGCCTGTTCGGCAATGAGCAAGCAGGTGTGTCAGAATTTCAATCTGCGCTCTTTGGCGCGGTTGTGGATTTCCGCTCCAGAGGGTGCGCTCCAACATTCAGATCTCATTACAAGAAACGCTTGACCGACACAAGCTTTCCTCATCCCGCTTGGAACCAACCAACTCCGACACACTAGCAAGATAGTCACTTCAATCAATCAAATGTTGTTGACTCGAAGCTGTCACGGGATCATCACTGTATCAAGAATCAAGAGTAGTGGTAACTACCCATTCTCCTCTGTTTCTATATCATCTTCACTCCCTGATCCTTCATGTAACTAACATAGATTATCAGTCTCTGTTCTTGTGTTTTGTTTGTTTTATTTCTTTCTTCTCTTGTTCCCTTCCAACCATCCCTCTCATAGCTTTTCCCATCCAGGTCCTCTAGGTACATTCTTGTTTCTCTCATCTTGTCTTTTGTTTGTTTGTTTTTCTTTGTCTGATGAAATAATCTCTAGTTTCGCCTCTTGATTTCTTAAGAGTGACGAGTCCGGTGTTCAAATCCCGGCAAGCCCAACCCCTGGCTGCTACCCCTTCCAACCCAGGACAACTACGCCTCCCCCTTCAATTGCAAACTCCTTATTAGTTGTCCCCTTCACCCCAAGAAAACCTCTGTTTCAATTTTCAATACCCATTACCCATTTATAAACCAACCTGAGAAGGTTAAAAACATCACACCCCCACCACTACACAGTAGATCAAATTGTCTAGATTACCACGTACTCACAGAAACTTAGGTCCTCATAACACCAAGTGCTCAAACAAATTGTTACAAACTTAAAAAACTTGTAGTCAGAAACAATTGATATTCATAGTGTGCAATGCCAATGGCGAAATTACACTTTAAAAAAAAAAAAAAAAAAAAAAAAAAAAAAAAATGTCGCGCGTCAGAACTTCAAACCCCAGCGCTGCGACCGGGGGTCGCACGGGAATTTTGCGACCCACAAACCTTGTGGTGTAATCCGAATTAGTATATCGGCTAGTATGACCGCCTCTCAGACCTTGTGGTCGCGGTAGAGACGGGTTCGATTCCCGTATTCGGAACTGCATATTTTTTCTGTACCGGGTGGATGATTGGGCTCATGAGCTCGACAAGTGCTTCACCATTCTTGGCATTCACAGCGTAAGCGCGTCCCTCTAGTGGTAGGCCAACCACCCTCGGAGTCAGGTACACTGAAAAGTCGAACGCCGCTGACGAGAACCACCACCAGGCTGAAGGCTGAATTTTTGCTCAGGCTGCCTGAAGAGATGAGTGCAACAACCAACGAAGAGTCCTCCTCCGAGCTACCATCATCAGCCGATTTCCTCATTGATGCCCTGCCTGGCCAGCCAAGATCGACCGTCAACTCGATCGTTCAGTATGCTGGCCATCTGCCCTCTCACCCTCCCTCGACCCTCAGCCCTCCTCCAGATTCTCATTTGTGGTTTTGGCTCATCCGATCGAGGCATATCGCCCACCGTGAAAAGTAAGGATCGGATCGATTTTTCTCTTCTTCTCTTCTGGGTTTTTTTTTTTTTGGTTCATTTGCAAAGCTGCTCTCATGTTGCCTGTAGTTGACTTTGAATTGAAAACAAACAGGTTCGTCATTTGGTTCAATGGTGGTCCCGGTTGCAGCTCTGCAGAAGGTGCTCTTATGGAAATCGGACCTTTTACCACGAACCCCAACAATGAACCAGGAAAGCCGATCGAATTACTAGAATCGACCATCGCATGGTCAGAATACGCGAATCTATTATTCAGTTAGTGTATCACCACCCAAATGTAATACTGATGGTTAAAATTTGATCATACCTTTATCTTTCGTCCTTCTCTCCTAGTCGACCAACCAGCTGGCACGGGTTACTCGTTTGTTAATGTTGGAGATGATGTTCGCGAATTGGCTGAGGTGGGTATGTCGAAACTCAGATCAGCAACTGCGGTCAAATCAAAGCCTGGTATAACACAGTTTCACCTTAGAGAGACCGACATTCTTTTCTACAGGCAGCTGAACAAGTCGTCACATTTCTCAAAAATTTCTACCAGGTCTTTCCAGAATTTTCTAAAATCGACGTCAGTATTTGTAAATCCAGTTTTTCCAACTAACCCTCTCTGCAATCTTGCGAAATACTTAGAAATATCAATGATGATTGACATCCTTCATCTTATTTTTCCGCAGACTTACTTGGCCGGAGAATCGTTTGCAGGACAGTATATCCCTTACTTTGCTCAAGCTATTCTTGATACCGCGGCACTCTCGACTCCTTTATTAGGGCTCATGATGGGTAACCCATGGATCAATCCTAAGGTGCAATACTTGTCTTACTTAGGTTAGTTGCTCCTGAGATCATGCTTGCCATAAAAACCGCTCCCCATTTATTTCGGTGTCTTCAACTATTCATTAAATCAACACACAGACTTCGCATATGATCGAGGTATCATTGTAAAAGGTACATCAAGCGCGTCTGAAGCAGAAAAGTCTTTTCAGAGATGTGAAAAGCTCCTCAAGAGACCGACGGAGTCAAAGCGCGTCTTAGTCCAGCCCTGTGAAGAGGCATTGCAAGCTATCCTTGATGCTGGCGCAAAAGTGTTGGTGAAATTACTGATTTGTCTCCATTTGACTCTGACTAACGTTTTGGGGGACATTATATAGAATTAACGGGACGAGAATGACTCCAGTTCCTTTCAATATCACCGAGATGTCAGCGACGGGGTCTATTGAATGGCCTGAGAAGAACAAGAACCTCAAGGCATACTTAGTCGTGAGTCGCTGCTGGTCAGATGAAAACATATGTCTTTCGCTGACATTAGGCACATGTTGGTTGATGACCTTTCAAGCAAAACTCTACAATTGCAGCACTTCATGCAACTGCCAAGGTGGGGAAATGGGCGTTGTGTAATGATACAATAGGTGCGGACATTTGTTCAACGAAGCCTGACCGAAGATTATCTCACCTTGCGTGCTTGAATCACCAGGGCAAGAGATGTGGGTACCTAATTCAGCACCCTCTTCGACATTGATACCTACCCTGGTTAAGAAGTTGAAAGTGGTGATCTACGTTGGAGATCAAGATTACATTTGCAACTCATTGGGCCTGAATCGATCGATATCCGAAATGGAATGGAACGGACACAAGGGCTGGGGCGTCGATGGCAAAGGCAAGCCAATATTCCCCCAAGATTATTACGTTAACGGTACCAAACAAGGGAGCTGGACTGAAGCCCGTGGACTATCATTTGTCAAGTATGATCACGCCGTACGCCAATAACCCACTTCCGATCGCTGGCGATGTATACATAATCTTATCATGAATCCTTTTTGTAGTCGCACTTAGTGCCAGCTGATGCACCGCATGCCGCGCATGATATGCTTCTGAGATTTATCGGAGTGGATCCTTTACTAGCAGCAGGTCCGATGGGCTCACTTGCATCCCAAGTAGGGACGGAAGATCAGACGGGAATCATTGTGAAGACACATCCGAACGGCACGCTAGTTGACCAAGACAAGCTGATGCCTGATTTGGATAAGAAGCCCAGTATTGGGGCTGCACCGGTTTTAGAGACGCTCGAGGAGCGACAAGCATATTACGGGCCGCGTCAGACGATTGCCCTCATCGTCGTCCTGACTAGTCTGATTCTGGGGCTCGTGATGCTGTTCAAATGGCGTCGGAGACGTAGACGAGGCCGACACATGCCCAAGAGCAAAGAACGGGCAATCTGCATGGAGACCCGTTCGCCAGACGCGTACCGCACTCGCAATACTCTTTTACGTCGCTCGCCCAGCCCCACTCAGCGGAAACAATCACATCATCTATCACGCAAATCACATCGTGATCATGACGAGGAAGCACAGGCCTTAGTTCATGCGGAAGAAGCTTCCAGTGTCGAAGCTGCGAACTTATCAAGGAGAACTTCTGTCTTTTCTGACTTACCCGCTCATACTCATAATCACTCTCATATCTTCTCCTTGGAAGACGAAGATGATGACGATCATCACGTCAAAAATACGCAACTACTGAGTGACCCAAAGATCCGCCAATAAACATCCTGCCTATTTTCCCTGTTTTAACATCGTCTTATAGCCTGTAACAGCTTACGCATCTTCTTTTGAATTCTCTTTTCATCATCCATCGTCCTTTTGTTAAGATCGTTGCATACCGCCCAATCGTCCCCATTCGCATGAGGCTGTTAGAATTCTGCCTCATGCCCAAAAGAGGGCTTATGGCTTTTTGTTCTCTCTCATTCTTTTGACCTCCTCATTCTAGCTAGGCCCTCAACTCAGGCCCCTTTCTTGTCATGTATTTCATCTGCCCCCATCTGAAATACATACATCATTCAGTTCTGAGCCCATACTTGTGAGACCTGCTCCTCTGGAGACTTCCTCACAGTGATCTGAGTCCCTTGCTCTTGATATTTTTCCAGCTCATCCTCAGTCATCAGGCCTTTGGCCACATTTTCTTCAGAGGCAAGTGACTTTCCTGACATGAAGCACAATATGTTGATTGCTTTTGACCTTAAATGATTTCATGTATCTTGATTTTCATACCTGTCTTGTTTGCTGGCTGTTATTTTGCAATCTGTGAAAAGGACACAGTTGGGGTACATTTATTGGAGTTTGTGGGGCTTGAATATACAAAGTGGTTCTTGGTGATATAAACTTGTGTTCCACTTTCTTTAAAGCTATGTATTTGTTGAGACACCCTATATCATTCTAGGCAAGTTCATTTTAGCTTTCAATGCACTTGTGAATGGAAACACTAAAATGGAAGCCTTATGGCAACAAAGTTAAAAATCATATCTGACACTCACATGGATGTGTGGAAGGTTTCCTGGGACAAAATATATTGTTTAATTTCCTGCTGTATAAATTGTAAAATCTTAAATCATAGCTTGGCCAGAGTTACAATGATTTCAAGGTTTGATGCCTATGTTGTCATTCTTTTTCCCCCATAAATTAACAATTGGGTCCAATACACACATGAGGTGAAGTGTGATGTCCAATTGCCCTGAACGATTTGTGTAAATTAAATCATTGCCCCTTTGTGGAATTGTTTTAAGACTGGAATTCCCACAGGCCACTTACAGAAAATGTTGACCCTTTTCTGAAATAAACCTTGGAGTACATAGGCTTTTTGTGGTCTCACCCCAAGAAAACCATGTGCCATACAGGGAAAAGGGATTATTCTGGCAATTATCTGTGTTTATTTGATGATGTAAAAATTGGGCTGGTCTTCATTACTTAGATTATGTTTTTTTCAGATCTGTTTAATTGAATCAGGAAAATAATTCACAAAATCAGTGGCAAACTTTTTCAGAATTTAATATCAATGGGAGGGGGGTTTGGTGGGATGAATTGATCTGTTCTAAAGTGTTTGTACTTCAGTAGTGGCAATCAAGTTATTTGGAAGAATATTGACAGAATTAGTTTCAAGGATTGTTTCTCCAGTTTGGAAAGAAAAGTGTGGTCCTATTAAAAGACACCAAGTCCATTTGGTTGCCACTCTGCCAACATATGACAATTTGGGTCTACTCCAGGGATTTTTGATATATTTTTTCAAGGACCATCTTTGGAAACTGGATGAAAATCCCCACAGCTCTACTGATTTGGGCCGTTTTTATGAGTTTCTCAATTTGAAATATATATATATATATATTAAAGCTTGACTGAGTGTTTTTTTGATACCTGTAACACCAGTAATGATGAGAATAACAGTATGATGGTAAATGAGAATAAAATCTGATAGGTCAAGAACATTATCCATCCCAAAGAAGTGAGTAAATTACATACCCCAAAACAAACAATTTCCACACTCCCACAATACTTTGGGTCCCATCTGGACCCAAATTTCTATTCTGAGGCCTGTCAAAACACTGCCACCACCTCTGCTCCAACAAAAAATCCCACATGCGTCTATGAGCTCTTCATATTCATTACCAGCATAAAACCTTTTATGAGTCCTGTTTTAATTTTCTCTCTGATGCCCTTCTTTTATGAATCTCTCAATTCTGACCCCACCCCAGTTCATCCACTGATTCACCAAATTTGCCCCCTTGGTTAGCTTAAACCAAATAATATGTAGCTATTCCTCCCTGCTTTAAAGTCTCCAAGAAATACCTGATTGATCCTACATTTTTTCCCCACACCAGCTCTGCCTACCTGATCTAGTCTTGCCAGACTCTCAGCCAATTATTTCTTTGCACCTTTGGGCCATCCTTTGGTAAAGATATGACTTCACCTGAGTTTGTTTTGTTTTATTTTGAAATTTTTGGTGCATATAGATGTTTTCAAATGTGTTTTCCTTTTCTACTCTGTGCAGGAGTGCTCACCTGGAAGCATGGTCGTAGATAAAAAGCCACACTAGCTCCTTGAATTTGTTAGCACAAAAACCCATAGATCTCAGGATGCCATTACCTCCCTACACCAGAGAAAAAAATAAATTGACCTGACTTGAAATAAACCCTTGTTGAGTCTTCATTCATTCTCTAATCCCAATTAGGTGATGTTCCTGATAACAAAAAAAAGGGAAAATATTTTTTTCAGAGAGGTCTTATCATAGTAGCCCACATTTTAAAAGAGGTTTCATTTAATATCACCTGCCCTTAGTTTTTCTGCAAATCTTCCTGGTACTAATTCCTCATGAACAGAAAACCCTAACTCTTTGCAGAAGTTGTCATCTAGTGGTATGGTGCTACAACCACCACACCAGTTTCATAGATTGATTAGAAAAAGACACTAACATACTAATCTGCCTTAAGGCCCTCATTACCGCATAATTCCTCATAGAGTGTATCAGTTTCCAACACAAGGCCAACATTAAAAACTGAATTGTGTTTTCCTCTATTTTTCTCTCTCTCTCTCAATTTTTTTTTTTTGGTTTGAAATTGTGCACACATTTGTGCTTCATCTGACGTATGTTAAGGAGGTTCTAAAGTGTGTACTAATGCCAATATAGGCCAACAAATTATAAATTCAAAAAAAAAAAAACATGACATAACTTGACATATTTAGGTTGTTCACCACCACCACCAATTTTTAACATTGCTGAAATCAATTTAATTTACCCGGGGTTTTCTTTTCACGACAGAAACCAATAATGTTGCTACCAACAAAAAAGAAACACATACTATAGCTACAAATAATGTTGCTACCCCAACCAAAATGAACAAATTTTAGATAGTTTCAAGTATGTAACGTCCAAGCTACATTAATTAATGAATGTTGCTACCAACAACTCATCATTCCACCTGCTACTCCCCCTTTCACCAGCCATACATACTTGTTCAGCTTCATTATTCAATCCCCCCCCAAAAAAATCCCACTTTTACTACCATTGTTTTTCAAAATAATAATAATCCAATTACCTTCTACCTCCCCTTATTGAATTTCTATTTTCTGGCCCACATTAATCTGCAATGAAGAAGTTGATTTCACTTTCCCCTCATTTAGTAAGGGAGGTTCTTTAATGATTTGCAGCATCAGCATCAGTCGTCTGACCCACTGACATTTTCACACTTCCAGGTGTGATTCATGTTTCAAATTGGGAATTTGGGCATCAACAGTGTTGAGCATGTAGCCCAAGGGTCTCTACATTAACGGGCAGAATAATCTCACATCATTTGGAATGTGTGGCGTAAAGCACATATGTGGTTATATTTTGACCGAGTCATTTTGAGACTTGAATCGGGGGGAGGGGGGGGCAGGAAATTATGCATACATACAACAACATATTAGGAATAGAGGAGTAAGGTAGGACCAAAAGGGGAAGAGGGCGGGAGGCTTCAAAAAAACTTGACTCCGTCGCCATCGCCAGCGACGCCATCAATAGAACCTTTAAACAGCTTAGCCTTTCCTTCCTTGACCAAGACGGCTAGGGCCTTGCGGAGGATGATCGGGTCCAGACCGACGATGGGTTGATCCAGAGGCTGGTCGTCGGGGCTAGTGAGCTCGTGAAGGGTCATCACCGAATTCGTCAACCCGTTCGAGCTGATATATTCGTAGATTCGGTCGGCCCAGGTTGTTAGTGAATCGTAGTGTATCAGTACATGCGTCTTCGTCGTCCCCGTGCTGCTTGTACCCTGACTCAGCTTAGCAAGGTTTGATGGCCGCGCTGGGTAGTACTCTGCCGTACCTGCTTTCCTTCAGCAAGAAATCGTTAGTGATTTTGAATCTACATACACTCATCGTTCTAACCAAATCAACTCAACCCGATTGGACCATTACTTCAACGACTGACAATATCGCCTCTGAATTTAATCGTCCTGTGGTTAGGATTTTTCGATAATATCAAGGTAAGTTTTTTTCTTCCCTTTTTTTTTGTATTTCCTTTCCTAGAGCTTCGAGGAAGAGAAGAAGAAGGAGCAGGAGCAGGAAAAAAAAAAAAAAAAAGCTCACTCAACTCGAAATCGATGGATTATTAAACATTTCAGATTCTTCGAAAAGAGCCGTTGATGAGCCAGAGATGTCAAGCTTGAAGATCCGATGGTATCTACAGTACGATAGTATGATCTGTTGCCACAGTGAAACTTGATGAACCCATGTTTGTTGGTTGGGTTGCTTTCTACCAAAAAAACGAACAAAAAATGTGGCGATTTTTTTTAGTTCTTTTGGCTACAAGTGCATAACCATTGACCGACATTCTTTCTATCTTCAGACAAAACAACTCTTGAGAAAATAGTATTAATTCTTTTCAACTTACGTGAAGAACGGCGGAAATGAAAAGATGGACGGAAACTTGTACCCGGTCTTTGTAGTCAGATTTTCTAATTGAATTTTACTTGTTGATGCGCTCGTGGGTCTTTTTCCGGCTTGATGATAGGTGGTCGTCATCGTCGTAATTGATTAACGTTCTGATCCTGAAGGTGGGGGCCTGTCGGGGCTTGATAGCTGCCGGTGCGCATGTAAGCTTGGTCGAGGCGCACCCGCCCGGGTGCTTTAGCGCTCCCAAGTTTTGGAGGCACTAGTTCAGTTTGAACATTAAAGGAAAACAAAATTAGTCCCATGAGGAGGATGAAAATGCACATTGAAGTTACCTATTTATATTTACAAAATACGCGTCGCGTCTGTGTTGTGTAATATCTTGCATCCTGGAGTTGTTATGTAGAAAAAGAGTATTCTCGGAAGTTAAAGCTGTTCCGGTTGTAGATGGAGTAACCGGGCAACCTTGTGAATATTTAACTTTTTTTTTATATGCATCTATTGTTGTTTTGTCTGATGCATTTACAGTTTTTATTTTGTTATTTTCATTTACATATTTATTTTTCATTTATTTATTTTTTGGGTTCGCCGGTTGTTGACAGGTCTCGTCGAGTGGGAGGGTGTTGTAGCCCAAGGACGTTAAAGCTTCATCACGTCCTTAAGCCACAGTGTCATCCCATGTCAAGTCAAACCATGACTTGATGTTTTTCTTCGACCTCATCCAAAAATGCTGGCCTGCAGGCCGTGCGTGATGCAGGTTCTGAACTAGCAGGCCACAGATGTCCGGCGTGCTTGGTAGTTGCAAAACTTAAACTCAGGTTCTGAAAGATGTTCAATGAATTTGCAATCCCTGGTTCAGAACCTGCATCATGCACGACCTGCAGGCCAGCATTTTTGGATGAGGTCAAATAAAAACATTTTGGAGGAGTTCAACATTTTATTCGGCCTGCCATTCTTTTCTGTTTCTGCTGTATTACAAGCCCGACGTGGGCCAAGATCATACTGATCAGGAAAGTCATTGTTGTTGAAACTTGCATGCCGCTGGAATCTGAAGAGATTGGTGAGTGTGATCACTTATTCTTTTCCCTCACACTTACCCATCTCTTCAGATTCCAGCAGCATGCGAATTTCAACAACAATGACTTTCCTGATCAGTATGATCTTGGCTAACGTCGGGCTTGTAATAAGTCAGTCTTTCAAATGCCCCGCCCGCGAAACTGCCTTATGCAGAATGTTTGAGCTCACGGCCCACATCGGTTGAAAAAAGTTACATCTTTTCTAGTGAGTGTGATTACTATTTTTGCTTAGTTAGCAGATGAGTTGATGTAACATTTCTCACTGATGACAACGAACAGTTCAACCTGCGCCCGGGAGCACCAACGGTGGATATGTTTGCTCAGGAGAGAGGACCGCAGGAGTCTGTTGTCACAAGGCTGGGACGTACGATGGGGTTAGTGAGATCTATTTGCACTTGGCCTACCCAAACCGTACCATCGATCGACCAACAGTTGATGATTTTTCTTTTTTAACATATGTAGAACAGCGAGGTAGTCCAATATTTCAAGAAGAACAAATGTGCTCAACCATGATACACAGCCACCTCCGTGGCCCTAATCGTTGGGCACCAGACCTCTCTATCTCGTTGCATGCAGCTCTCCGGATGTTCTGTCTCGTTGTCCTACATTTCAACTTGCTATCAGATATATGACCTTCGGTGTCTTGTAGCCTCCACTCATGAATTCATGTCGAAATTGCAACTGTTTTAGATAAAAAAAAGAACTTCAACTTGTTGCTTTGTTTCCAACTTAGCCCATAAATGCACAACGAGTGTGCTTCAGTGAAACCATCGTCGTTACGACGAATCCCCGACAAAAGGCGACTTGAAGACGAACCTCGGCCCTGAAGTCGACTTCCAGGCCGTTTCAAGGTTCGCCCTGGGAAACCTTCCTGAGCACAGTCTTCAAGTCGACTTGAGAGCCACCAATGGTTCTCAAGTCCACTTGAGAGCCACCAATGGTTCCAAGTCCACTTGAGAGCCACCAATGGTTCCAAGTCAACCTGAGAGCCCTACTTTGGTCGCCAAGTCGACCTGAGAATCACCGGTGGTCCTCTGCGCCTTGGACTTTTTGCGCTCACTCTGGGGTGGATACTGGCGCAGTGAATGCATTTTCAGAATTATGAACCCCTACTGAAGCCTTTTTTCAATAAAAAAAAATCAAGGCTGTTGTGACAATTATCAATATCATCATAACAAACAGCAACTATTGACATTTGTTTTTGTTTAGAATAAATTTGTGGTGTTATTGGCCATGAACCAGCATACATAACAAATTATTCTTACAAATATCTTACACAGAATATTGGCCATATCATTACATGAAGAAGATCACATGTAGTACTTTGAGCTTGATGCAGCACTAGCTCCATAATTTGGGTGTCTTGATTCACATAGGGGTTTGATAGGGTGTGAGATGACCTGGAAGGAACATGGGGATTGATAATTGGGTGGTGAGATGGAGTGGATGCAACACTAGGGCTGCAATTTGGGTGATCAATTGATCTGGATTCAACATGGGGGCTGAAATGAGGGTGGTGAGATGACCTGAAGGGAACATGGGGGTTAAAACTTGGGTGGTGAGATGAAGTGGATGCAACACCAGGGCTGCAATTTGGGTGATAAAGAGCACTTGATTCAACCAAATTGAGGGTGGTTGGATTTCCTTAAACTTCCACATTTTTTCCTTTCTTTTTGGCATGGTTATCATTCCATATTTTTTGCCAAGAATGAGCAGATTCATGCATTCTATGATCTGTAATGTGTGCAGTGTCTAATTGGGAAACTGTTTGGTGCAATACCAATTGTTGATGTGAGAATGCAATCAATAGATAGCTGTTATAGGATGTGTGATGAATTACATGGGATATTGTGGTTCCCTCTTTTTGGTTTTCTTCTGGATCTATTTGATACCCCTGCCTGACACCCACCATCAAAGCAGTTGTGCTGCACATTTACACAACAGAAAAGTTTCTAATGAAATGTAATACTGAATAATCAAAATTGGTAGAAAGGGATTGAACAGTGGTAATAGACATGGCTTAGAGATACAGGAGCACATGTAAAGTTTGTTTCTTTGTGCACAATTGTCACTGAGAAATCTTTTTGTAAGCCATTGAGTTTACATTCAGCTATCTTTCTGACATAAGATTGGGGGTGGATAACTTTCAAATGTAAATGACACATGATGACATTCCTGAATTACCATGTTTTTTATCTTTTTGGAAGTTTTGCATTTTGTTTCAGTGCTTAATTTCATTATGAAATCCAATATCTCAAGATAAATAAAACCTTACCAATGACACACAAGTCCTTCTGAACTCTTTCCTTATCATTGAGGTTCAGTATCCCAACCTGGAGAATTTGGGAGTTTTGATGACACATTCTAATTGTATCTATAACATTTTCAGCTTCAGAATCTGCAATTTTAGATGATTTGACAGAGGGGTATTGTCTAAATGTCAACAATGTTGGAGGATTGAATCCCATGGCTTTATGAATGGATGGGTTTGCTGAAAATATACCTCTCACTTGATTTGAAGCTTTGAAAAAAAAACCTTTTTAGTATGGTCAAACATGTGGGGCTTGATAAACGCATGCCCCTGGCACACGCCCACACCAGGGGCATAACAACACCAATTGGTGTGTTTTGGCTGCACACCAACGCCAATTGGTGTGTTTTGGCTGCACACCAACGCCACTTGGTATGTTTTGGCTGCACACCAACACAAATTGGTGTGTTTTGGCTGCATGCCAATACAAATTGATGTGTTTGGCCAGAACACTAAGTTTTTGCCCGCCTGAGAAAATTTTAGAAGGGAGAAAGGGGAGGAGATTTTTTGAACAGACTCAAGGGGACTCAATAATGGGGACCTGGTTGATTATGAGGAGAACTGATAGTGTTTTTTACTCTGACAGGCTATGGCTTAAATAGACTAAATACAAGAGTTAAAACTGTGGTTGGAAAAACAATAATGAATAAGGAATATTGAATAAAATTTGAGAGACATAAGTAATAAGTTCTTGTAAGATAATTGACTACAATGATGTCTCAGTCTCTTTTAGTCAAGCAATACAAATTAATCAAGATAAAGTATTTCTTAAAGTCACAGATAACATGAGGTGTTAATTCACACTAATCAAATTTTAATATCAGAAATTGAGTCAAGAAAAAGAATAAACAAACAATCAGAACTAAGAGTTTGTAAATACAATAAAACTTAATATAAAATTTTTGTATTCTGGTTTGAGTCAAGTTGATAGAAGAAAAGTTAAGGAAATGGATTTTGGGAGGAACAGAAGAAGAAGAAAACTCAACACCGCCCATGGCCAATCCTTGGTGTGCTAGCCAAACATGCCAACACTGGGTGGCACACCAGTTCCGGGAAGCAGGCCTCACCAGCGGGAGAGATTACTCCAGGCCAATGAGGCTGTATGCCTGATTGACTGCAAGGAATTCCTTGTGGCCAATGAGGTATACAACCCCATTGACCTAAAGGAATTACTCTGGTTTGATGAGGCTGTATGCCTCATTGACCGCAAGGAATTCCTTGCTGTCAATGAGGTATACAACCTCATCAAACCGGAGGAATTCCTCCCGGTCAATGGGGTTGTATACCTCATTGTCTGCAAGGAATTCCTTGCGGTTGATGAGGAATAAAGCCTCATCAGCTGGGAGGAATCCCTCCTGCTAATTAGGCTGACGTCAGAGACCTCCAAGTTGGAGGTCTCTGAGGTCATCAATTGGTGTGCCCGCTGGCACACCAATCAACACACCAGTTTGCACGCACTTATTTGAGTGTGGGAGGCTGGAATGTATCCCCGCATGGCCCTGAAAGGGTGTGCAGGGCTGGCACACCAAATTTGATTGGTGTGCCTGGGAAACAAACCAATTTCCGTTGGTGTGTACCTTAAAACATGCCACTCTGGGCTGGCAGCCCCTGGTGTGGGTGTGCGCCGGGGGTGTGCCTTTATCAACACCCCAAACATGTAACCTCCTGAAAGTATCAATTGCATTATCTGGTAGTTACTGAAACTGATAGAAATGTCATGTCACGGACTGAGCCAATTTGTGTGACCTGCAGTGTGCCTGAGCCTTCCATTGAAACTCTCAAACATCTCAGTGGGAAATAATGTTTGAGGCCAAAATTTCCTGATTGACTCTGGAAGATGTAATAAAATGTAAATTTTGGGCTTGTTTGCCCATTGTGCTGACATTCTGAGAAATTTATTGTAAGTGATGACAAATCCTGTGCATTGATTAATTTATATGCAAAGGGGTTTCAATTCTCACTAACATCCAAAGTGTTTCCCAAAACCCTAGCCCAACTGACTCTGCTAACTCCCCCCCCCCCAAACAAAATTCATCCTCTCAGCTCTGCTAGCCTCTCATTCATGCACTTAAAATATTAAAATACAGGACATGAAGACAAGACTAGTGAGTTATCCTTGTCCCAAAAATCAATCAAAACACAGAAACCAACAAAGTTAGCTGAAAATCAACATCCTAATAGCCCACATTACTTTTCAATTTTCCATTCATCTAGATCTAATCTTGTGCATGTCCTTCTTCACCAATCCCTCAATCCTAAACAAGATAAATACTGCATTATTGCAGGTATGCCCTATTTTCCTTTCTCCTGAGACTATATCATTTTATATTTTCATTCACCTAATCATCCTCCTTTGTTTCTTCTTCATCATGCATTATAATTAGGTGTGTTGCTTGGAGTCAGATTTTCTTTGTTATAGAGTTGTTTATAAACAATTAAAAGGAATACTCTTGAGGGTTGCATATTTGTTTCAATTCTTATTTTTCTCTATTTCATCCTTCTTTTATTATTTTTCTATGCTTTCTATAGTCACTGCAAAATGGGTTGGATTGGTTACAACCCCCCACCATAACATTTGCCAGAGCCAACCAATATAAGATTGGTCTCCCAGACCAATCTTATATTAAGACAATTTTCAAATTGACACTGCACGGTGTGCATGTTTTATGGATAAGAATCAAATCAAGCAAGCACAGAGTTTATGCTCTACAATTGACAGATGGATTTAGTTTCCTTCTCATTCATGAGAGGTATTGCTTGATTTTTGTAATGAAGTGGTTGGTATTGTGTGTGCAATGTATACATCCATTTGAGGCATATCCCCCAATTTATCAACCCAAGCCTTGTGGAAATTTTTTGCATTGTGATCCGTCAATTTCAAAAACTTGAATACTTGGTCTGGATTGGACCAATGCATGATCCATTCCCGTGTTGATTTGTTCCCTCTTCCAAAGTTGAATAAATAATCAATGATATTTGAGTTTGAATTGATGGCCATTTTCAAATCTTCACCAATATCTGTTTTTCCATTGAAAGAGGAGAGTAAATATTTAGTTTTGAATATTGTTTGAATAAATTCTTTGGTTTTTGTATTTATTTTAGGGCCCCATTGGGTGCTGGATTCTTATGTATTCTTTTTCAGGACAGATTATAATGAATGGCTGATCCTTGATTTTCCTAGTACAGACTGTACTGATCAACTCTGACATTGTTGGATCTGCTCTATCAAACACATCAACAAGATTGTAGGAGTACCAATGTGTTCCACTTCCATTGTTTATTAAGTCCAGAACAAGCTGATAATTACCTTGCCACAAGCTATGAACAATCTCTTCAATTTTTTCAATAGCTGTTTCACCCCCTTTTGTGTTCATTAATTCTTGATATACTTCTTGTAGGTCCAACTTTGCAAACCTGAGATCTTGATCACTTCCTTTTTATGGTATTTTCATTGAAGTCACCATGAGTTTTCCATCTTGGGGTTTGACCATCATGTAATCAAATCTATTTACCCTCAAGGCATGGGTTATGTTGAAAATCAGACCCAAAACTAATAATTGGAACAACATGATTTCTTCAGCCGTCAGGATGAGAATTAAGGCAGTAGCATCTCAGTGAATGCTCCATCTGTTTCAAGACAGGTTATTTATTAGACTTCCAAATCTTATCAATTATATCTCAGTAGGTCAGAAGAGAGGTAGAACTGGAAATAGAAAATAAACCACAAATTTGTTTTCAGTGAGATGTGCAGGGATGATTGTAAACCTGGAGAATTCCTTACCCATGGGAAAATTTTCAGTTAAAGAAGGGGTGTCAATAATTGCACACCAATTCCAACCCACACACCAGTTTTTTTTGGCGTGCGGGGCCTACAGGCCAATTTTTTTTGGTGTGTAGGATCAACACGCCGAACAAAATTGGTGTGTGGGAGCGCACACCAATTTTTTTTGACGTGTAGGCCCCGCACGCCAATTTGTTGGCGTGTGGGACTTGCTCACGTAATTGAACCAGTGTACTGGCTCGATTACGTTAGCAGATCCCCACACACCAAACAAATTGGTGTGTGGGAAATCTTTTCAGCCGGCAGTTCCTCCTGGCTGACGAGGTTATACAACCTCTTTGGCCGGGAGGAACTCCTCCTGGCCAACGAGGCTGTATAACCTCTTTGGCCGGCCAACGAGGCTGTATAACCTCGTTGGCCGGGAGGAACTCCTCCTGGCCAACGAGGCTGTATAACCTTGTCAGCCAGGAGGAGTTCCTCCTGGCATACAACCTTGTCTGCCAGGAGGAGTTCCTCCCGGCCGGCCGACAAGATTTCCCACATGCCAATTTTTTTTGTGTGTGGGGATCTGCTCACATAATCAAACCGGTGGACTGGTTCAATTATGTGAGCATCCCACACACCAAAAGATTGGCATGTGGGGCCTACACGCCAAAAAAAACTGGTGTGTGGGACTTGGCGTGTAGACCCTACACACCAAAAAAATTGGCGTGTAGGCCCCCACGCCAAAAAAAATTGGTGTGCGGGTTGGTGTTGGCATGCGCTGTTGGTGTGCGTTTATAAAAGCCCCTAAAGAAGAGGTGATTATCACAGAGTTTAAATGAATTTGTTCAAAAATCACTGGGGTAAGATTTTGCCAGGGTGTTGCCCAAAATGATTATAATACCCAAACAATGATGTCTGGGGGAACTCCAGTTTGAAAGTGCAAGGGAGATTTAAATTTTTCTCCAGAGGATATAGAGGGGATATTACTTCCTAGAATGGAGACAGTTTTTCAAACTATAAATTCTCCAGTAGAACTTGAGTGGAAAGAATAAACTCCAGAAAATCAAACCTATTTGTGTTTCAGATTTTGTAGCTTGGTATATTATACAATGAAACTTGACATGAGCTATCACAGTTACATCAATGATTAGTAAAACACCCACAGGGTTTCCTTGTCTTAGACATGTTTCATGGCCATTAAAGGATAACTCCTGAAAGTAAAAAATGTGTACTCAATCAAACATTATACATATATATATATATATTCATGTACCCCAGAATCAGCTGTACCAACAAAACTAAGACAAAAAATCAGTTTTCCTCTTTGTGCTTCAAACCTTGTAAACTAGTGATGAGTATGATATTTTGATACAAAACATTTTTTAGCAAGATAAAATGTAGAAAGAAAAAGAAGCAAGTAGCATACCCAATGAGAATAACATGTTCTCTGGATGACAACTTAAATAACAATACCAAGGACAAGATTAAAGAGAAGCACAGGACTGAAGGACAGATAATATCAGTAAATAAAAAACATGAGAAAAATAAGAAAGGGTGTTTGAGTTTACTTCTCACCAATTTGAGAGTCTGATGAGACGTCAGAGATAATGTATTGAATAGAGTTGATGTTGAAGTTATTATGTGAGAGCTTTGGCAAGATCAAAAAATGGGATGTTGAGTTTTGATGAGATAGAAGAGATTGAGTTGAGATACAGTCAAGTTTGTTGAGAGTGTTTTTATTATGTAGAAGGAATAGGAAAGGAAAGGAAAGGAAAGGAAAGATTATAGGAATGGAGAGGGGAAAGTGAGGATGGGAGCGGACAGATGAGCGGAGAGAGTGTTGTGTTGAGGAGAGAGAGGAACAAGTGAGGATGGGAGCGGATGGATGATGAAAGCAGATAATTTAGGTTTCAAACAATGATAAACAGGAGTTTTTAAGTATTGCTGGTGTTGACACTTGTATCTGAATTAGAACATGTTTCCGTTGAATTTCAAAATTATCCGGCAAACACCCAGCGACACCCAAACACACACATTGTGACGCCCGGATTAGATGGCCAACACCCATTGACTCCCAAAATAATCTCTGAAATTGAGTTTTTTCTGTGACGACTCTGTCAGCCTCCCTGATGCCAAGGACAAGTCCTTCTAGCTACAGGTGGTGCAAGAATGAATGGAAAAGAGTGGTAAACTCTGGGTAAGGTACAAGAGTTACAATTCCCAAATAATATGGGGGAATTGTGATGTAAAATTTAGAGAAAAAGGTGGTAATAATTATATTAAATAAATTTAATATGATTAAAACCAGAGGGGCCTGATAAATCAGGGGTGGTTTAGATCCCTCTAAGGTATCTTACAAAGAAATTGCAGAGGATTTAGGTACCTGGAACACTGGGGCCTGTTGGACCAGGGGTGGTTTAATCCCAGGAAAGGAAAGTGGGGAATATCTTCAAGAAAAGGGTTATTACTTACTAGTAATAAACCTTGAGGGATCTTGGGGATATTCTGGGTGAAACTGGACAGTTTGAAGCGCTTGGATGGATGGATGGTAGAGCTGGATGGGCACTGTGAAGTTGTTGGGGAAGACAGGGCTAAAGAATAACTACTAAGAAGCTTACCAGACTGTGTTATAAAGATATATATCTAATAAGAAGTGGGTGAGTTTGTTAGTGGGTATTGGGAAGCATGAGGAGCCTTCTTTGGGCGGTTGAAGAGCTCCTTAAATATTCTTGAGTTCCCTCTGGGGACCCTGTAGGTATTATTGGCCAACTTGTGGGATCTTTGGACCACATTTTGGCCATTTTTGCTTTCTTGGTGACGCTTCAGCAGCCCCTGCTTTGAATACATGACACCAATTGATTTCATTAGTTTATTTATTTATTTATATTGAATTATAATCTATAGTACATTAGTACTGGTTGTTATAGATTTAATACTAGTGGCTTATTTGTATTTATAATAAGCCACAGTATTATTTGCACTGTTTGTTCAGTCAGTGTATTTTTATTTATAAGTGTAAATAACAATACAATCTAATATAATTAATTATATAGTCCTTAGTAGTCTTTATTACATATGTAACATGTGTAATGAGGTTACTGGGGCGTGTTTTTGTTGATTTGGGTGTACCTGAGTGACTGTGGAGTCCGCGTGCCAAGCTAAGCGCCTGTAAGGGGCTTGATGCTTGCGCGGGGGCTTATATCCCAACTTTGGCGCAGGCTTTCAGTCACGCGGGTTGAACTTCAGGTTCTGCGGACTGCGGTACGCGGGGTTTGAGTAAAACACGGTTTATTTACACTATCTCCCCTAATTTACACAACACCTCATTTCCGTGACTGGAAATGGGTTGCAAGCATATGTATGTGTATATATAAGCATTTAATTAAGGCAAGTACTTTTTATTTAAAAGGTACTTGCTAATTCTTCTTTGCTAATTTACATAGTGAAGGAGTGAGAATTAGGGGTACCTGTGAGTGAGGTACCCTAGGTTAAATTCAGTGTAAATTCAGAATATCAAATAATATTCCAACTATTATTTTATATTCTATGTATTTTATAATAATTTTTGTAGAAATCTTGTGACAGGTTGCTCTGTCATAGTAGCAAGCTGACAGACTCCCAGCGCCCCCCCTCAAAAAAACCCCAAAAAAAGACAAAAGGCAAAGAGTAAATAATAAAATGTTACATACCTGAATATGCCATTGAGGATGGAATTCATCTGGATCCACCAATGCACCCAAATCACCAATTCTGCCAGACGGTGTTTGCAAGGGATCCCCATCCATTGTTGATGGAATCCATGGCAAGTGTTGCTGTTGTTGAGGGATGAAATGGCAGTTGAATTTGTCTGAGCTTTCCAGAGTGCGTAGTGAGTGATGCTTCCGTGGCAATTCTCAAATATCTTGGCTATATTACGCAAAGAGTTGATCTTCTGTTGGTGATAGTGAGCTGAGATTTTGTGTGCTTGAGCCTCCAGAGCATTAGTGATCATCTTGATGACAGAAGTGAAGGAATGGTTGGGACCAAGGAGATTAGATTTAATGAAAGCATGACCAGATTCCATTCAAGAAGTTGTTTGGTTGTCAAAATGGGTGATTGATTTGGTCCAAGCATTTGAGAATTTTTCTGCAATTGGGAGCCACTGAGAGTCAATGTACTTCTGAAAGTTGGCGCCAAATTGGGAAGGAAAATGGGAAAAAGCGGATTGGAACTTGGATGGAGAAGATATCTGTATGACTTGATTCCATTGTGAAATCATCTTGTATTCAGAAGACTTTTCTTTGATGGATCTGGCGCCGTTGGTGACCAAGTTCTTCTCAATGTGCCAGATGCACAGCATGTGGTAGGCATTGGGGAAAATTTGAGAGAGGGAATTGATCAGAGCTTGTTCGCGTTCCGTGATGACTACTTCAGGAAGGGGAATATCATTTGAAGTAAAAATATTGAGGAGATTTCGAAGTGCCCATTTGTAGTAATCTTGAGTTTCTTCATGTAGAAAGCAAAAAGCTAGACTGAAAGATTTATTTGCTCCAGTTACCCCGCAATGTGGAGGAGTGGCATCTTGTATTTGTTTGTTTTATAAGTGCAATCAAGGAAAAGCACATAGTGATGAGAGGAGAGGAGTTCAACGGAGCGCGCATGACAGAAAAAACGAGCTGTGAGGTCGCCATTGTTGTCAGTTCTAGCCGTAGTAGTGAATTCAGAGTTTTGGAGAGTTTTGTTGAGATGGACAATGGGGCTGATGCCTTGGAGCATTTGTTGAGTGGCCTTCTTGCGTGCTGTGTAGATAGTAGAGATTGTGGCCAAGATAGTCTCATTGGGGTGTGTTTTCTTCAGAGTTTCAAGGATAACTGAGGGTTTCAATCCAGCGTTGCCAAGTTTTTTCATTTCTTCAAAAAGGGATTCAGTAAGCTGACGGTTGGCGGTGTGGGCAGAGGGATCAAGAGATGAGGGGTGAGAGGGATTTGAAACAGAAAAACTCCAGTGGCCCTTCTTCTTCTGGAAATAAGTAGAAGCAGCAAACGGGTAACCTTGGGGAGATGTCCATTGCCTTTGCGCTTGTTACATTCTGGGTTACCTCCCCTACAAGACAGAAAAGAGACAAAAAAAATTTAGCAATGGGACCAAAGAGATAAAAAAAACAGGAAAGTGTGAGGACATAAAACCTTCAAACTTGCCTAGAAACCCCCAAAAATGTGATAAAAAACAGAAATAAAAACCAGTCAGAATCAGTTAAAATCATGAGATGAGGAGAAGACAAGACAAGATTATGACTTGAAAAATATGAGAAAAATTCTGAACTGTCACATTTAAAATGGGCACTTTTTCCAGCAACAGTTCTCTTCGTCACAATGTCACAGCCTTGAGCTTGAGCAAATTCCTTGATGGCAGCAGAGAGGGTTTCCAAGTTGTTGTAAATGCCTTCAGGTGGAGGTGGAATATTGTGGGCTTCTTCTTGTTGATTCTAAGAGTGTTCTTGATGGTTGAATTCATCTTCTTTTTCAGTGGATTGATTTTTTCTTATTTCTAAATTTGGAACTAGTTCAGTAGCTTGATTTTGATTTTCTTGCTCATCTTCTTGGTTATTTTTTTCTAGTATTTCTAAACATTTTTCAATTAGCTTATGTTGGTTAGCTTCTTCTACATCAGGACTGGTATTTACAAAACCACTTCTACTAGGATTATCTTCTTTTTCATTTTTTTTATCTTCTTTTTCATTTTTTTTGTTCATTTTGTTCATTTTTATTTTTTTTTGGAGTTGTTTCTGTTTTTTCTATCTTCTCTCCTGGTTTCTGGTAGAATGAGGGGTTGAGGAAGGGGGATGGGAAATCTGTAGGGCTGGCGGTCATGTTGCTTTGGTGTGGTTGGGTGGGTTGAGATGTGGAGTGATTTGATGGTGGGTGTTGTTTGCTAATTCAAGGATCTTGGTTGTTCGTTCCGTTTGGTTCAAGCGTGTTTTTTTTTTTTTTTGGCTTGGGAGTCAATGACTGCCTCTGATGTGTGGTTGGATGTTTTTGGGGATCAACTCCTGTGCTCAGTCTTGTTTTTGATGTAGCAACTCCCACGGGGGTCGCAGCTGTTTTTTTTTTTTTTTTTTTGGCAATTATCCTGCCGACTCCCAATTCTCAAGCTGAATTGGGAGATCAACTCCCAAACGGTTGCATCTTGGTCAAGAGGAGCGGCAACGTCCACTTCTTTTGGGAGTTGATACTCCAAAAAAAAGGGAGTTGTTTAACCAAGTCCCTAAATTTATGATAGAGAAAACTATAAGTAGCAATCCCTTATCAGACTTAGATCAGATACATGTCAGCAAAGCAAAGATATGTTTGTTCTGGGGTGGATGATGAATCAATGTGAACTATTCAAATTGTCTTTCCTTCTTTCTTAACCTTCAGCTAAGAGATCAATGTGATGATAACACTTTGCTTTTAAGAGCACAACAAAGGGAGCAACACTACTTGTTTTACCTGTTATTCTTCTCTGAGGTATGAAAGGTATTCTCAAAGGGCAAGAATTGTTTCAGATCACTAATGGATGCTATGTGTGTTTTGGTGTTGTGCAACTATGAGTAGAATTACTGTTCCAAAACTGGAATACAAACTGGCATCCAACTGGAATCAAACTGGAATCAAACTCCCCTGATTATCTTTCTGGGAGGGAACAACCCCCTTGTCTATAGTAAAATGTGAGGCATTTTAGCTGGTGAGTCCTAGAGCAAGCATGTGATGAATCATGTGACTATAAAATATGAGGCATTTTTGCTGGTGAGTCCTAGAACAAGCATGTGATGAATCATGTGACTATACGTGTGTCTCTACATGTGACTATACATTAAGCTCTACTATGTACTTATACTTTTAACAAAACTGATTTTATTCTGAAAAGGTTTTGTCTAAGTGCAGCTGGCCCTGTGGGTTCAATGAGTGATTATTGGTTAAATAACCAGTAGAATTTAATTTGTTCATGAAAAAACTAGTAATATCACTTCTTGATATAAAACTATGCTTTTATGTATTTTTGATACTTGAACACATTTAGCACATCATTTAATCACTTGCAAACCAGAATTTCCAAATACATGATGCCAAAATAAGAGTTGCTTTTTGTTTGAATTCAGAATATCAAAACACCATACATTTTTTTTTGCCTGTAATCACTTGTCAGCCACTGAGCACATATCACAGTACCTGACATGTACCATATTATCTCTAATAATAATTACTATTCTTATCTATGCTTATTATTATTTATTATTATTATCCCTTTAAAGAAGAATAACTACAAGTAATATTAATTATTATTATCTTTAATAATAATTACTATTCTTTAGTTATTATTATTATTATTATTATTATTTTTATTTTTATTATCACTATTATTAATTGATGATCATTACTTTAAAGAGTAATAACTTATTATTATTAAAGTACACTCATTACAATAAGTAATATAATTACTTCAATAATACATTCATTAAATGTCACATGAATAATTCAGGTTACTCCATGAACTCTTGTTATACAAGACAGGTAACTTGTAGGCCCTTTGCCCACATTTCACATGAAATATCCAGAGTAATAGATGTCACTCTTTTCCCTCTGATTAGGCCCACATGCCTTATCATTGGAATATTTCACGTATAAGATATGTACTTGAATATCTTATAAATAAAAAGAACATATTAATGTTATAATAATTAATACTTATAAGATGTATCAATAACAAATGACCTCATTATAAGTTAATATTTTTATTAATATTAATAACAGAAAATTTAATACAAATGTAATGATGTGATCAAATTACAGTTAGTACTACAGATCAAAGATGTGTCCCATAACATTGCCTTAGTAGAAATCACCCCATAATCTTAACAGATCCTCCCAAAAGGATCTGACTTCCACCTGAAGCTCCCCAGTACCTCCCAGGTCCTGGAAGCGCTCACAGTTCCCCCCTGAGGAGATCTTACAATATATAAACAGACTGTAAAAAGTTTTTTATCCCCCAGAGAAATACTAGAACACCTTAGCACAGTACATACCTTAGAGTTATTTACCTTGCTTAGTTCCCATTCTCCACCAATACCCCAATTCTGGATAATCTATAGTCTAATACTGTTATTACCTCAAGAATTGGCCACAACCTACCTTCAATAAGTTAGAAACCACAAACCCAAGTGAGTAACTCCTTGGATATTAATACTCTGTATTGATTTGGATGCACCCTTTTTAGAGCAAGCCTCTCAGACAAGACTTACTGATTGAGGAATATCCTTTTTACAGGAGATTTAACCAACCAAAACACTTTAAATCATCAACCTGACTTAGTTACAACCATTAACCACAGTTAGTTTCACACCCAGGCTGACATCACTGGTTCCTTGAACAAGCTGAAGAACTTTTGCATTTTGCACTCATTGCACACATATTGAGTCCAGCATCACTTGTAGTATTTGGTTCAAAATTAGAAAAGGAATTCATTCCTGTTGTGTCAGCCTCTGTGATGCCAAGAACTGGATTCTTGAAGCTACATAGGGTGCAAGGTAAAAACAGCTGCAGGTTATGCAGTGAAAAATGGGTAAAAAAGGTGAAAGGACATAAAAACTATAAAGTTTTTATTAACAGAGGGGCCTGAGTTACAGGGGTATTTACTGTGCCCTCTAAAATAATCAGGACGTGAGTGAAAAGGGGGTATTTTAGGTACCTGAAAGTCTATTCCTTTGAACAAGGAGTACACCTAGACTATAACTACTGAAGGAATAGAGGAAATAGACTTACTGGTTCTATTTCCAATCAGAGATTCTTCAGGGAGTTGTGAATGGTCCAGAAGCGCTCAAAAGTTTGAGTAACAGGCGGTTGACGAGTTCTGAAACAGTTGAAAACAGGTGGTTGATGAACTTCAGATATAAAACAAGCAGAAACTATACTATGTAACAGACTATAAGACTGGTTGATAAGATTGGTAAAAGCTGGTATATGTAAATGAAGATGGGGATATCATTTCTTGGGAAGGAAGGGATGTTTAAATATTCATTCTGGTCTCTTGGGGGTAAAGAAGAAGCTCTGTTTTTCCCAGTCTAGTCTTCTACTAAGCCCTAGTTACCTGTACAACTGGTTTGGTTATGGTAGGGCTTAGTTACATGGTTCAAAAGGCCCAAAGTGGTTTAATATTCCCAGTAAGTTGAATATTTTTTCTTCCTTCCTTTTGGACCAGTAGTCCCTTTACAACCAACCAATTGGGCTATCTTGGCCTTAGTAGGAAAAGTATGGCCACAGTGTTGGTTGTGGGTTTTATTACAGGTGCCAGGTACATGTAACTATAGAAATGATGATTTAAACCTTATTTATGAATCATTCCCAAACTCTATTAAACTTAATTAAATATTCTACTAACATAATTTTAAGGTTTATGTAGATCTTTAAGTGATATAAAACCCTGAAGGCCTGTGAAGGGATATGAAGGAGTAATAATTACGGGGTACTCTTGCTGAGCTTCCCTAGGTTAATTTAAATGTAGATTCAGAATCTGAAATAATATTCTAAGTTTTCTTTATACTTTAGAAGTTATATGTAGATTCTGTGTTATATGTTTTGTTTTAATAATTTCTTTTGAAACAAAAGACCTAAGGTGTGAATTCTTTTGAAACTAAGAATACAAGTTGTATATTGATATACACTGCTATAGTCAGGATGTATCTGAATTAGTAGCAGGATGACATGTTGAATCTACATGATTTAGAGACATGATTGGCTTTTCTCCAATCACAGAATAAGCAGGAAACATTGATGAAGAAAAATTGATCTTGGTCTGAGAGAAATTAGAAAATTGGGAATGAGAAATAGGAATAAAAGATGAAAGATATTTGTTGGCAGCAGATCAAGGACCATGAGAAACAGAAGAAGAAAAGAGAGTTGGTCACCCATCTGCAGCCCAAACAGTTGTAGTCGGCACAGAAAGAAGAGGTGTTGGAAGTGTCCACCTGTTCTTTTGGCAATCAAAGTTGCATTCAACAACAGGTGCACCTGACTTGCTGGAGACAATGAAAACATCTCTAATTTGTTCATAAAGGACAGAAGCATCAGCTTTACGTAAAAATGCCATTGATATCAAAGTCAATTGAGCATCCTTACAGAACAGAACACATTTTAAGAAAATCAACTGTGCATTGCCTTGGTGTAAATGCAGTTTTCCAACACCTGTGATGAACAACTTTCCTGATTTGTTAGCTACTGGGAGGGGGAGTGGTTTAGACAGGGTTTTGACATCATGGAAGGCTTGAAAGTTGAAATACCGGGGATGCACGTTTTCTTGTCCAGCTGATTAGATTTCATGCGGTGAGGGCAATCACAAAGTTAATGATCTGGTGCTCTGCATTTCCAGCACCAATGTGCTGTCACAGAATAGAAATCTAATGCATCGGGCCAGTTTTCCATAGGTATGTCACTGAGAAAAGCTTGCACACTGAAATTGTCTTCATTGCCAGATGCTAACAATACTGAGGGCGGTAAAACTGATGATGGGTGAGAGTCAATGGAGTCAGAGTGTTGTTTCTTGCTGATCTTGAAAAAATTGACCAGGGCGTCAAACTTAGGTACTGTCTTTGAGTTGTTGTTTTGAATAGATTGCTTGACCCGTTGCTCAAAATCTTTCCTGAATGGAGCAGAGGATCACATGACAGCCATCTGGAAGATGAAGCCAAAAAACACATCAGAGTGGATTAAGTTGTTCCATTTGCTATAAAGATTCCACATTCGTGACAAGATCCCAACTGTGTTGTTGTTGATAAGCTGGACAAGTGCTGGAGCAGCAGACTGGAGCAGCAGCCAGTAGGGATGATGAGTGTGTGGAAGGATTGTATCATTGCATCAGTAATGAGAAAAGACTGAGATACAAAAGAAGAGAAACAAAGAAAGAGAGAAGAGACTGAGAACAGGAGATAGAGGAAAACATACCTGGAGAAGCAGCCAGTAGGGATGATGAGTGTGTGGAAGGATGAGGAAAAAGTCCTTCCACACACTGACTGCTGTCCCGGGTATGCTAGACAACTAGTGACATGTAGGTGAAATGAGAAGTGAAACCATAACTGAAGGGAATGTAGCACACCATAGATGAAACAAAGTGAATAAACACAACAGTTGTCATCAACTGAGAACAACAGAAACTTCTTGAAAACACTCATTTGGGCTGCCCTTGACACCACCAAGAATTTTTTCTTGATTTCCAAAAGGATATTGAGTGTTGAAGAGAATTGTTGGGAATTGGTTGCCAAGATGAGTGGATTCTAGCAAGAACAACCATCTGTGCAATTTTTTCAAAGGTCAAGTTTTCTATAGCTCAGAAGAAAAACAACAAACTGGACATGTGAACCACACCAATATCTTCAAGATTGACCAACCAACACACCAGATTATTACCGTCTGCAGCTAATCTTGTTGAGTCTGACCATTTCAAGTTGATAGAAGCAGCCGCCTGATTCACTAGCTTTGCCTGTTCCAGTTGAAGTTTTGCAGGCAGACAATCATGTTTGTTTCATTGTAATGTGTTACCCGGGAGAACTGTGTTATCCAGATGAGGAGTGGGTTGACCTGTGTTGGTCGAAAGGCCTGGTGGTCTATTTGTTGGCCCAGAAGTCAAAGCACAGATGGTTTCATCTGCCAGTTGTGTATTGCTGTTCTTGTGCATTAACAAGTTGAATAGATTGCTCATTTGAGCCCCACTGTCTGGAATAAAATGATTCAATTTGCTTCCGGTCAGTGAAGATTGAGATGCTCAACAAGACATGTTGATCTGGTTTTGGGACAGGAAATCTTCAAGTGAAAACAAGCTACGGTCACACCAATAGACAAGAGAGAAAAGTTTACTCACTGTGATGCTGTGAGCTAGCTAAAGGAAAAAGAAGAGAAGAATAGAAACAGAGGGAGTAGAGTGGTGATGTCACAAAACCGGTCTCCTTTCTGCACCAGATAGTGGGCCACACTACTGTAATCAGACAGGTGGCTAACCCCCTTAGATTATTTGGATAGGTTGATTGTCACCGCTCAGGACAAAAGAAGGGAAAAGGCGGAGTCAACTTGGCCAAAAGCTATCCCACAAAACTCCCCAGCAAAATAACATAAAGTCTTCTCAAAGAAGGGTGATTATGCTCTACGCTGAGCTACCAGACAAGAAGAGGCAAACCAATGAGGCAAATCACCGGCCGGTTAACAACTAGGGCCCTGTTAGGGCCCTGTTTGGATGTGATTATGTTATGTAATAATCACCCCATTTGTATAACCGGGCCTCACTGAGGCCCATATCATATCACTCTTGTGTTTGGCAAAAGGCCAAAATTATGACCTACATCACGTTTGAGGTCATCACTCAATATAGCCCCTGCCAAATCCCAAATATAGGTCTCGGGTAATATTTGGAGTGATATTGGACACTGGCAAGCTCCACCCACCTCAAACTTGGATTTTCTTCCTTCAATCCGGCTTCAAGAATGGCCCCTTCATCCTTGATTCTGCCTTCAACTCCAATGAGACTTCACAACTCACACAAACAGGCCACAATGATGTGATGAATATAACATCACTACATCGCTGCCAAACATCATGTAATTTCACAAGTTATGTGAATTTACCAATTATATGCCACATAAATGTGGCATGAGGTGTATCATATAACATAACCGAACATAACTGCATCCAAACAGGGCCTAGGTTGTTTGGTTGTCCTTGTGGATAGCAATTGATCAAGAAAAAAAACTGTTGTCAGATGTTTTAGATTTGAGACAGGCTCATAACCTAAAGAGACACTGCTAAACAATAGTATGGTATTATTGATGAAGTAGTCCCCATCCCCGGCTTGGCCCGGATGAGGACAGCTCAGTGTGCTGCGGCAAGTCAGAGATGTCTGTGACATGTATGCCACAACAAGAGTGACAGCCCTGTGAACCCCTGTCCATGAGGCACATCAAAGGGGGACTTGTAGATTTACAGGTGCTTCATCTCATGTACAAATTTTACAGGACAGTACAATTTGTAATAGCCAATGTTGGATGTAATGCTACAATACATCATACAATCTGAGGGGCAGCAGTCATTGCCCAATTGGTACTTATTCAAGTCCTTCACTGGTTGGTGTCTAGGGAGCCGAGCCGAGTAATGGCATCATGTTTTTAGAGCTACTTGAGTCACTACCCAATTTATATGGATACCAAGCCACGACCAGGACTAGACATACATGCGTGGCACCAAGTCTCCTGTATTTCTCCACCCCATGGAGCATGGGGACATACAGCGTGAATGCACTTGCTAGTCCCACACCCCTAAGGCCATATCGACCATCAACCCTTTACCCAGAAAGTAACTTTGACGCACATGAGTCTTAGTGCACACTGGTGACAGGGACGGGCCGTGATCGGAGGTCGGAGATCAGTCCCGTGAGCGAACCGCGAATCCAAATGCAGATATGGGCACTCATGTACAGAGCTTGGATGTGGCTGAGGTGGGGAACACTAGCATATCAGGTTTGATACGTCTGAACGAGCCTCGGCATGAGCGGGGACACAGATAGCAGCGCATTGTACGAGAAGCGAATGATGGTGAAGGGTCACCGGGTTCAATTGAGCACCTTTAGAGTCTGGTGCATGGCTGAGCAAACCGTGCGATACAGAGACGTTTATGAGTTCCATTTCAATTGGTTAACTTGATTTGCTGGATAAAGAAATTGAGCTCTGTGAATAATTGGAACAACATATTTCGTACCGCCGAAGCAACAAGAATTGGGGGCGAAGATATGACACGAAATAATCCAAACGAACGAGAACAGCATATAGTGATATATAGATATGTATGTGTTTCCGGATATTTTTTTTTCATACGCAATAAGAGAAAGAAAGCAGAAAAAAATACAGGACCGTTGTGAGTAAACTGAGAAAAGATAGAAAACAAGGGAATTAGCAGCGACAGAAAGGGCCAAATGAACCAAGTAGCACAAAAAGGAGACAAGGAAATATCAAGATAGGTCACTAGAAGAAAGACAGCCAGATCACGATTTCTTTGCTGCGGCTTTGACTTTCTTTGTCGTGGAGCTTGTCTTCTTGCCAGTGGACTGCAGGAAAAAAAGGAGCAATAAGTACCGGTAGGATGGGTTAGGCCGAGGAAAAATGAATCGACTTACTGCCTTGGCAGTGGCCACCTTTTTCAGGGAAGCAGTGGGGACCTTCTTGGTTGTCTTCTTGGCTGCGGTAGTTGAGGCTTTGACAGAGGTTGCTTTTGCTGACGCTGGTTTCTTGGTGACGGTCTTACTGACGGGCTTGACAGACTTGGAAGCTGGTTTCTGTGGAATCAAGGTAGGTTCAGCGGGGCTAATTTTCGAAAGTGATGCGTTACAATAGACTTACGGTATCCTTTGATTCCGAGTCTGGTTTGGTGGGTTTGGCTAGTTTGACCTTGCCACTGGCACCTTTGGGCAAGGCAAAGACGCCTTTCTCAGCCCCTCGGCTGATGGCTTTGTTTAGACGAGCAATGTTGGCTGGGGTGTCAAGAACCTTGAATCGGAAAGCCAGGTATCTGAAAAAAGGGAGAGTATGATCAGCAAGGGTTAGAGTATGAGGTTAGAGAGATGTAGCCTACTTCTTGATGGCTGGTCTACTAACGCCACCTCTGACATTTTCCTTGTCATTCTTGATCGCATCCTTGATCATATCTTCCATTGTAAACTTGGATTCGGTGGCTGCGGCCTAAGATTGAGCATCGCTGTCAGTGACGCATACATTGTGGTGAATGAGGTAATGTGGACATACCTTGGGTAGAGAGGCTTTCTTGGGTACTGTGGCTTTCTTGGTGGTTGAAGAAGTGGGCTTCTTAGTAGCCGAGACGGGCTTCTTAGGGGCTGCAGAGACAGGCTTAGTCCTGGAAGAAGAGGCCTTTGCCTTGGAGGCAGGTTTAGCCTTGGAGGCAGGCTTAGAGGAGGGTGGAGCCGGGGAGCCGGCACCAATGACTTGAGGGTCAATAGCAGCGCGGGAGGGTGAGGCAGACATGGTTAAGGTGGTAAAATGGTTGGTTGTAGGTAGGTAGATAGAGGATGAGGATGGGTAATGGGCAGAGGAACAAGAGTTGTATCTGGGTCAAGTAGCTTTGAGAAGATAGGTGGAAAGGTTGTGTGTTGGAAGTTATAGGGGGGGTGAAGGTAAGTGTGAGTGGAAGGGGGGGGATTTTAGGGTGAGACAGATGTTCGGGATGAAGGAAGAAGGGCGGCGGGGCTGATTGGGGTGGAAGGGTGATGCCCTTTTGAGCTCCACAGGGGAAGGGGAGGTTGGACTGATGGACTGGCGCCGGGTGGCTGCTCTGGCGACCGCGCGTGGGTAGGGGCAGAGTCCAACTGGTGAGACCAGTAGTCCCGGGTCGTACGTAGGGCTGGGTGTTGTAAAGGAACACAACAAAACTACGAGTGGATCGCTCAGCAACTGTCACGCTCTTGGTCAGGCTCGAGCGCGGTTCTACTGAGTGGTGAGATGCCATTGGTCAGGTTTCCAAGTACCAACCTGACACGCATACAACCTTGTCCAGAATCCGCACCCCGCCGCACCGTTTTTAGCAGTCCAAGACTGATCCAAAACGCGTCGCGGAGTAGCTAACTGCGCCGCACAATGAAACGGACAAAAGACTTGTTCAAAGTTTAAAGAGGTATTAGTTATAAGGGTAACAAGCTCGCACAATGGCCTGAAAGGTTTCCATACATCTGTAAATACATACCAGGCAACGCTCCCTCCATTGTATCTTCCCAACACAACTCGATGCTCAATACATTCAATGTTAATGGGTGTAGCCCTCAGGTAAGCAACAATTCAAACAGCTCATTTTCTGGGTTATATGTACACCTATGCGCAGGCAACATGATATACACACATACATAGGTCGAAAAGCTTCAAAGGGCAAGGTGGCTAAGGGAATGGGAAGAGGATAGCCCAGCCAACCGGGGGCAATCTCTGTAGGAGAGCCTTATCCATTTTCCCTCATCTTTGGCCGTGTCAGGCAGGTTTACATCTTATTGTTAAAAATCTACTATCAGAAAAAATGAAAGCAACTGGAGAGACTTGGGATGGATCAAATAAAAGTTCTCTGAAGTATTCCCACTCTGAGATCAGTTTGGCCACACCCAACCCCACAAAAACAGAGGGTGCAGTCAAACATTGAAACCAGTCTTCTATAAGAAATCAAATGCTTAGCAACAGATATGAAACACACCTCAGATCATTTTAAAAAAACACATATTCATATATTCTTTGGTTGAGTATTTGAATATGATAGATGAGTGGTACATGCTACCCCAAAAGATACAAAAAGTACTTCTTCCTCCCACAGGCTTGAGACTCATGAGATAGAAAGTGTCTAAGGCCTGGAAGCAACCTGTTTTTTGAGAGGGATTTTTTTCATTTCATATCAGAGAGAAATAATAAGGAATTAATCATCATGCCTCAAGAAAAAGATGAGTGAGTGACTAATTTTCTTGTAAGGATAAGGAGAGGAGCCTTCCGGCTCAGGTATACAATGTAACATTTAAATTGATTCTGACATTTAAGGTAAATGTATGTATCAGGGAAAAGGAAACAGATAGACTGATTTGACAGATGAGAAACCCTATTTGCTACTCTATACAAACTTATTCCAGGAAGAATTAAACAGTTATGTGGACTCTTTTGTATTTTTCAATGATCCAAGTCACTTACCATCTCATTAGCTGGCTGGGCCTATTTTTGATTTTGGGTCAGTTTTCCTGATTTCTATTGGCTATTTATTGGCTATTGTTGGAACTTCCCAACTCCCCAAAAATATGTAAAGTAATCAAACCTTTCAAACAACTCTGTTTAGCTGTAAACTTCTATCCAAAGTGGCTAGATTTGGTCTGAGGTGATCTGATCCCTAGAATCTGTTCAACCAAATTTAATTCCAATATTGGGTGAGCTAAACTAATTTTAAGCAAGGCATATTACATTTAAACTTGATTGGGAGGCCTCAACAACTTTGAGTTCTTTGAGTATATTCCAGTGTGGCTATAGATTCTCCCCCTGGCATATTTTTGTGTGACAGTGTAATACTTTTTCATGAGTCAGCCTTTGTGTCCATCTTCAGTATAAAACTGTGAGCTTGATGATCATTGAAAATGGTGCACTCTGTTTCTGGGTGATGAATCTCTATAAACATTCTTGGTTGGGAATTGACCAGATTTTTCTCCCCAGATAATTATTTTTCCTCTGACCTGAATGTTGGATAGATTTTATTAGTGCCATCAACATGTCCATCCACTCTGTCATCTCTTAATTTAAACAAATCAATGAAGAATCTGACAGATAACTTGTATATCATAATATTATTATCCAAATGATCATCATCAAAATATTATTTTGACATTGGTATTGTTACAATTATGACCCTGGGTCTCTAGTGGGATGGAAGGGCACAAGGACACAGCTATTTCAAATAGAAAAAGTTAAGATTACTATGTAACTTGATTTGCATCATTTGGAAAAAGTGAAGTAAGTTATCAATGGAGAACCTCCAAGCTAGAATATAGTTCTGCAGAGTGGAATAAAGAAGAATGGGGGGTTTTCTAACTAAAATTGAGGAAATTTTACCCCCTTTGATTGTTCAAGGGAATATTATATTGAAGTTTATATAGAGAAAGATTCAGAAAATCAAATCTTAGCAAAGGAATTCTCCAAGCAGAGGAGGTCCAATTCAGAAGACTTTTCAGCATTTTATGAATTGGATAAGACTAATGAACAAAAAAAACATAATTCTGGGTGAAAAATATTGTTCAGGTTGTATTGCAATTGTGTGTGTTGTTCCCTTCCATCCCAGAGTGCCAAGTCTAATAGTAACTGACTGTGTTCTTACTTATTTGGTACAAGTACATGTGTAACTCTTAACCTCCATTTTGACTTACCATGTATCACCTAGTTTCTCTAGGGCTCACAGCAAGTACATTTTTACAAAGGTATGATTAAGATATCAAAATTCATAGAATCATCCAGTAACTCCATGTTCCTCACATTCATATTTTCCCACTCACCCTATAATTCCAGCCAAACATAACATCTATATAATATTAAACATCTGTAGCAAAATTTTATGACACTGAATGGCTTCCTGAAATCCCAGAGACCATACTCCTACATATACACCCCTGTAAGACTGTTAAAATTCCATCAAATCCCAGGATTCTCTCCTCCTTTTTCTTTCTCTATCAATTATTTTTCTGACTCCAGATTGGATATGTGGTTCTTTTTGAGGCTTCTATACTACATAATATCTTACTTTTATTAATAAGTATCACCTGAGGGAATGAGGTAAAATTTACTCTTTTTATACTGCATTTATAGTACAAGCCCTGTTCAGTGAAACTTCCTGGTGACCAAAGAAGGGGGCATTGTTTGTTCAAGTGTAATCTTTCCAAAGTTGCACCTGAGTTTCAGAATGGTTCATTCAAGATCAAATCTCCCCAGTTGTCTTCAAAGTTTTCCTGGTGTAATAAGATAATTTGTTCTTTTGTGCACAGGTACCTGAGGTCTCTGAAAGACAAAAAAACCTTGTACACCAGGAAAAATAAATTGTCACCTGATGTCTGGTGACATCAAAAAACAATGGCTGTTGCTTTGTTCTAGCTCTTATTCCCCTCCAACTAGGCTACAATGGCCCCTTTGTGCCCTACAAGGGGCTGTACATGAGTCCAACTATGCTACTAATGGGAAGCTCATTGAACCTAGGCTGATGTCACCTGTAGTCTAGTGAAAATTGATTTTTCCTGGTGGTAGGGTGAGCACTTTCAAGCAAAAAACCCTGCCTGAAATTGAATCTCCTTAGATATGGTGTACTTACAGGATTGTAAAAAATTGGTGAGAGATCTCTGCATGCTTCTTTCCTTGACATATTCCAGCCTCTGATAAGACTAGGGGTCAAACTTTTGCCCATTCCTGCAAAAAGGGTTTTTTTTCAAGGTATAATATACCTGGAAGGATATAAAAAATATGCATGGTTCTCAATATTGAAACAAAATTACTAGATTATGGTGTCAGAGATGATATTTAATTTCAAATTGTGTATTTAGCTAGCTGAAAAAACCCAACATTGAGCTGGAAAACTGCTACTGTTTTCATACATGGCCACCATTTGCAGAAGTCCCAAAGCAAAATATGTCAAAATACAGAGTATTTGTTTTGGGAGATGAAATAAATTCCAGGCTCAATCAAGGTATGAATTAGTAAAGAACAACCATCCAAAAAAAAGTTTGTTTCTAGAAAGAATCTTTTCAACAACTTGTTCATGCATTTTGTGGTTAAAAAGTGTAGAAATGGCATACATAAGTTAAGAGAAGAATATTCAATCACCTAATTCAAAATTTCCAATCCCAGACAAGCCAGAAAACTTTGCTGACAGACCAGCCCCAATTTTTATAAAATAAAAGTAGCCTAAATCCAGCTGATACTATTTTAAAATCACTGCAAAAGAGGTTTGTGGTTATTGGAAAGAAATAAAGCTTTGATCTAAGTTTGTTTTGGTTAAAATATTGTATATTGTTGAAAATATCTTGCATTAAAAAAATAAATAGAGGATTTTGTTTACTACTAAGTTACAAAAATTAAGTGAGTGGAGGGGTTGAAAATAAGAATCTTTGTCTTTTTATTTGCATTAAGAGACAGGAAATGCATTGAGAGGATGAAGTAATAAACAGGCCTCAAGAGGGAAAATCTTAATATATTACATGATTTCTTCCAGAAGGATTTTATTCATATATTCTTAAATTTTTACTTTCAAAGAGCAATTTTTTTTATCTATGTTACTTTTATAATAAACATGACTAACTATTTATAAGATTTGTTTTCATGAAGTGATCTTGAAAGATTAGCACTTGAACTTATTGATTCTTTAGCCAACTTATTTAAATTAGAAGAGAACAATTTCTCAAGTGGCTTATGACTCAGAATGTGGTATTATGGTTTCAACCTTCATTAAAGTATGCTGAATCCAGAAACATTTTGTTTGTATATTTCTTAAATTGATCATCTCACTCATTTTGTTTAGCGTCAAGAGGAAATCTGCACCCAACTTTCTCATCAAATTTTAAGTATTGTCATGAAAATGCAAGTTTGAAAGAAGTGTGTAGTAATTTCATCCAACTTCCTGCTAACTGATAGCCCAAGCTATTTATGTATGTGTATGAAATATTTCTAAAAATTGAGTTCAGACAGATGAGAAATCTCTCTCTCATTTTCAAATTGGTGCAATCATTTATACTGTGGCAGAAAAGGATTCATATTGTCCTCCATCCCAGTCCTTATGCATTGATTCTACCAGTTAATCTCCTTAGGATATTTGTTGGCCATAGTCGATGAAAACTGTTGAGATCGAGTGGGGACACTTCATATCGGGCAGCTCCAAATTTCATCCGCAGACAACAGACAAGTCGACGCTCGATGACCACTCAACCGAATTAAGACGGAAGCAACAAGGCACATACGTATACAGCCAAGGAAGGAAGAAAAAACCGAGAGGATAGGATAGGATGTCATTGGGTCGAGGAATAGGACGACTGACTGGACAACTCCAACACCAACACATCCGCTCCTTAGAAGCATCGTTCATCACAGCTTCAAGCCAATTCGGATCATACAACTTCCGAGAATACTTTACACGCAAGACTCGCCAGAAGTTCTCAGAACAGCTACCTCGAGTGTTGGGCACGAGCCAGATAGACGACCAACTTCTGTCCAAAATCGACCCCACTACCCTCAAGAACTTGCACACATGGTGGTCGGACTCCTTGGAGGAACTCGCTGTCCTTCAACGTGCTTCTGTCATGAATAGACTCTTCGAGGCCCCCAAACTCGTCGTCGAAAACGCCGCTAACTTTCGCTCGAATTCTCTCCAGGAAGACCAGTCAGCCACGTCCGAAAAGAAATCGTACGTTGACTCTCAACTACTCCGCTTTACTTTTTTTTGACATGTAATTACATCTTCATCTTCTGACCTGTTTGACTCATCTCTTCCTGTTGCTCTATATTCCCTAGCCCAGGAGCCCTTCCCGACCAGCGCTCCGATCCTCCTAAGACGGACAATTAAAACGGCGACTTTTGAAATTCACAACATCATCTTCTACAATTCGTGTCATCATAAAACTTGCCCGATTTTTTTTTAAAAAAAAGATCCCATCAGCAAAAACAAAAACCAAAAACAATACAACGGAGTCTGAGTGGAATGCTGCCTTGTAAATAGCCCAACGCAACCCAGGCATTCTAAGAATACACGTGTGTGCCTGTGGAGTAATATAGATGACCATGTCGATTTCACGTCGATATCACATTGCTTAATTTTTACCATGTAAATTAACTACCCACCATTATGAAAACAAACAAGTTGCCAAGAGTCTGCCTTTGTGTTGCAAAGATAAAGGAAAATGTAAAATTCACCCCAATTCTCTCAAACCAGTCAGTCAAGACAATCTGGAACAAGAAATCTTCATAAGCTTCATCTCTCGCACAACTTTCAACTTTTTATGGTGCCTGCATTATGTGTTCCCCATCAATGATGAGCATCCGTTAATAGTTCTGACTGGAAGGAAAACAAGGGGTTGTTGCGGCCATCTCTTTCCCAAGTACATACCCTGTCGCCGCCAAAGACGCCAATCCCCAACAAGTTGCCATATTGCTCTCAAAGGCTTCATGAGCACATTCATGAATTATATCCCATCCTAGCCGCTGTAACATTTACTTCTACTAGCATGATCTAATTGATTTTCACTATTTAATGTTATTTCGTTTGTATCCTTTCCAACTAAGAAAACATCGTGTCTGAATGAAATCAGCTAAGTCTCTAATTAAGACCCAATTATTTTCTTTTCCTCAGCCCTTTGCATTATTTGCATGGTACAGAGGTTTTTGATTCGAAGCTCCAAAAGGTTTTGTCCAGTTGAATGTCATTATAACTGAGGTCCAAAATATTCACCCCAATCCAAGAATTTTAGATGTCAGACCTATTTAAATGTTTAAATATGTACATATTCCATAAATAGTACCAGGGTATCCATCAGAGTATTTAACTATGAAGATGTTAATCCATCGACCAAAAACTGTTTTAAGCCAAAGAATGTTGAACCTTACATATTCCAATCGGTTTCTTTGCTGCTTCTCCAAACTCCCAGCTATCACCGTTTGGCCAGGCTATATACATAAATATTTATCTACTTGACTAAATATGTACCTAATGACAATCGATACGCAATAACCACTATATTCCTTCCTCAATTTTCCATTATCTTCCCTGATCGACTATCAAGCCGACCACGCAAGGGGCATCAGCACAAGACTAACGAGCGTTTCCGACTCCAAAATTTTCCACCCCTCCTACCATTCGACACGACCCTCCCAGGAAACATGAACGGCCCTAATCGTTCTACTGTACTCATACCAGTCGGTAAGGAGCGCGAACTCCCCGAACATGCCGTGATGGTCCTGAGGGCCCTATGGGCTCGGCTGGGCTACCAGGCTAATTCATTCGTCGAAATGCAAGTGGAAATCGCCAAGGAACTCGTCCATGCCGACTTTGCCAAGTTTGAGCGAGAGATGCTGTGTAACGAGGTGATTAGCTTGAGACAAGAGGTAAGTCCTTCTCCCAATCATCATCTGTCACCGCAATTCTCACTGGCCTCTATCGAACCACTGATCATGGTTTTCATTCGTTTGGAATACTCAAATCTCGATCGACAACACAGCTCGATCTAGTCCGAGCTGACCGGAGCGAACAGATCCGAAAGGCCGAGGTAGCTCAAGCCAAGCTAGCTGAAGCGATCGACTCCGAACATCGTACATTTAGCGCGCTAGTAGCCGAGCGGGAGATAGCCAAGCGGGCAATCGAACAGGCGGAGAAGGGAGTACAGCAGGTGGTAATGGCCAAAGAGAAGGAGGTCGTACGTGCAGGAGTGATGAGTGATGAGATCCATCGACTGGAAAAGGAGCGGCTGGCAGCGGTGCTCTATGCACGTACGGCCGAAGAGCAGGCGGCGATGGCCAACATCACGGCGAAGACAGCCGCGGCGGTAGCTATGAGTGCCGTCCAAAATAGCCAAGCCGGTACTCCGCGGGTCGGATTCCTACCCTCACCCGGACGCAGTCCGGCCGCCCCCATTCCGCTCGCCAACCCGATAAGCCAGCCACACTTTCTTCGCCCGACCACTCCCTCCGGTGGTCTTCATCCCAACCAACGCTCATCCACCCCTCGCTCGAGCCTTGTCGCCTCGCCACACCCTGTCTCCCCTCGACCTCGTACCCCTCGACTGTCTTCCCCCATGGCTCGGCTTAGCACCAATAATTGGTCCGAGACCGACGAGGCTATCCTTCAATCTAAGATCCGAGAAAGAAATATCGAGGCAGAAGAAGACCGACTAGCCGCCGAGGTCGCCAGACTCGCCGAAGATCGCATCAAGCTCAGATTTGATAGGGATCGACTCGCCTCCCCCATGCATCATACTCCAAAGGTCACCTATCAAAACCTTCGCAATTAACATCATCATCCCCCTATAAATACTCTCCTTGTGATCACTCCTATCCCCTATCTTGAGCCATCACCTTCTAGTGTCGCATTCTCAACTTTTTTGTTTGTTTGTTTGCTTGATCATATCTATTACAATCTTCTTTTTTCCTTTTGTTTTTCTTGATCATCTCCAGACGTTCCATTCTTTCTCTCGTGATTGGAAAAAATAAATGGGGAAAAAATAAATGAACAACCTTAAAAATAAATCAAAAGATAATTTACCCCTAGATTGTACGTGTATCTCAATAAACATGTTTTCTTATAATAAATCACCGAAAAAATCTGTAACGTAAGTCAATCAAATAATTGTTCTTAATCTTCGCTTTGTAATCTCCACAAAGAAAACATTGTGGAGAAAAGGAACAAAGAAAACATTGTGGAGAAAAGGAGTGTTTTCATTGTTGAGGGTAACTAGGGTGACACAAGAGCTAAGAGAGATGACGAGGTGTCAAGGGCATTAAGTGAAGATGTGATTAGCATTCAATGAGGAAGGAGATGCTGAGGGAACAACTAGGCTATATACATGCACAGAATAGGCAAAGTTGTGGGTGTATAGATTAGAAGCATACCACATTTCAGGTATGCTAATATACTATTCCAACCATCATCAGTCTGAGCATATTTGAAGATAATGACATCATCCTATGTTGTTGTTGTTGTTTTTGGTGATAAATTTTTTGGATACCAATGTAACTTGAGCTTGATATGTAGCCAAGCATTTAATGATGGACATGACACTGGTTCAATTTTTTCCACTGTTGACATAAGATGGTTATCAATAAAATACACTTCTTTTTTCTTTTGTTTTCTTTTCCTGTGCGATAACTCTAGATAGTCAGTCTAGCAAAGAAGAAAATAGCGAAACTTGAGTACTTATACCTGAAAGCAGAAAGGAAAAAAGACCCTTTTTGAGATGCCCTTACTAATACTATCAGTTGAGGAATATGAATGAACCCTTACATTTGATCAGGGTCAATTAGAAACTGCTCACCAACATGCTCCCCATATGTAACTGTGAACTGCCTGTTGAGGAGATACATTTCATGAGACAGCCGGGTATTCATCTGTATCTACTCGGTGGGTAGCATTAAGTCAGAGTGCATGGATATAATCAAGGAGGAAACCCTCTTCATAAGTAGGGAGGACTCATACTAAGCAGTGAGAAAGAAAGTATTATGTGGTGTTGAAAGATGCCTGTCTACTATCAGGGATGACTTTGCATGCAATCAGGAAGATGGCTTGCTGAATTCTCAGTAGTAAACATAAAATAATGTTATATTAATTAACTGAGGAAAAAGAGAAATAGAGAAGAAAGCACAAAATTATCTATATTCAAGAAGCTACTGCTATTGAAGTGAGTAGACAAGGGAAATGAGTCAAAGACTAGTGATTGAGTATTTATGTGGTGATAGAGTTACAAAAGTGATTGAATATACAAGTGTGAAATGAAATATTAAATTATCAAAGTAAGATGAAAAGCTTTGGAGTTTTACAGTAAGGTTTTCCATGAGGATTAAGGGCAAGGCTGAGTGAAAAAGTTGAGCACCAAGCTGAAAGTATCCAGAAAAGGGTTATTGAATAGTGCCAAAGATAAATTTGAGTCAATGGTAATGGTAATCCCTAGGTCTGAGAGCTGGTTATGTTAATTTTCAAAGATGAAAATCAGATGTTCACTTTGGTTGAGTGCAATGCAAATGCTAATTGAGATTTTCAAAGCTGAGGGGCATTCAAAGTTTGATGGAAAAGTAATTGACTTTGCCATCATTGACTGAGCCCAAAGAGTTTCAACAGGAATCTTATTTTCAAGCAATCAGGCAAATTGCAACTAGGGGTTGTAAGATCTTGGCCTCAGGATTATGAGCCAGGTTGGAAGTTGCTCTGCAATTTTTTTTTGGTTTGTTTTCTAGATTTTAAAGATGGTGGATGGAGATCCCAGGCCTAGAGATGATGCAAATGATGTTTTAAAGAGCAAGAACATGAGGGATTATAGCTGGATTATTCCTGGAAGTTCTAAATTTCTTGGGCCTCCTCTTGATCTGATTGGGGTTGGGATTTGGCCAGGTTTTGGATTGAAGGGGTTCATGTAGGTTTTTGTGGAGATAAAATTGTTTACCTTGGTATTCACTTACCAAGCTTGAACTTCTGTGATCTGGGGCCTGAAAAGATAAAGCAGGACACAAGGAATGAGTTTATAATGTTTGTATCTCAAGATATAAGGAATATGACTGATAGAAAAAGAATGGCGGAAGATGAGATAGAAAGAGATGGTGTTTAGCTGGTAACAAGAACCCAACATCATGAACTTACCCTTACAGGTGAAACCCCTAGGATATTCAAGCACAGAGGAATTCAAAATGCCTCAAATCAATTGTACATTTTATCAACAGATAAGAAGAATTTCAATCAAGTCCATGCTATGCTGCTTTTTTTTTGCATATGAAAAAATGTCAAGAGGTTCATTTGGACCATACCCCTGTTATTTGATTCATTTGAAACCATGGTTTATGTGAAATGGAACACTAGTTCTTTAGGCCAATCATTCTACTTCATGTATTTCTCATCCTCAATCACCAGTCATCTGCTCCACTTTAATCTTCAGAGGTCACTTTTTCAGAAGCCATCTTCAGTTTGTGCCTTCTCTATCCACAGGTACACCAACTTCAAAACTTGGATATTAAAAAAAACCCCTGAAGCTTCTTTTTTAAATACTCCCATCATCCTCTAGAAAGACCAATTATCATATTAAACCTTATCTAGTGTACCAATGTGACTATTACGTGCATGTGAAGGAGGGATGTGACACAAATTGAAAAAATCCACAATATGTAAATTTTTGGACATATTGCTATAGTGACCAAACCTACGTTATTACCTATGCCGTAAAAAATCCTAATGATCCTGCCGTAAGCAATGCTGACAATCAATGGAGAATCATGTTGTTACCAAAACAATACACAAGGCTGAGTCATCACAGAGTTGCATGCCCCATCCACAATGACCACCTGGGGTGAGGCCATGCACACACACACCATGTGCAATGCCTCCCCAAATGACAAGTCGTTGATTCACAAGACAGTTCTAAGAACTATAAAGGAATGACTTGCTGCAACACAGGAATCATTTCCCTAACCAATTTCATCTCCTCCGCTCTCCACTCCCTTCTGATAGTTTTTAAACTCTACATTGCACACAGAAATAGATATCCATGAAATTTTAACTTATTTACATAACTTTCTGAACATACACATTTTAACCTTTACGCTACCAACTCTTATACCTAATTATATTTATCCACCACCACAACCCTACATCATCATATATTTAGTTATCTTTGGACCCCAACCTAATCAATCACTTCTTCGGCCCCCAAACCTAATCATTTACCCACCCTACCTTTCACCTCCTTGTCCCCCTCAACAACACCTCACTTGATCCACCACCTCCCCAACTCCCCCCAGCTTCTAGTATCTAATTACCCATCACTCAATTTCACATCAACCCTCAAGAACATCAAAAACCCCCCATAACTATATACATCCACTACCATATCCCTACATCAGCATATCCTTATCTTTGCCCCCCAAACCAATTGATTACTTCTTTGGCCCCCAAACCTCATAACCTACCCACCCTACCTTTCCCCTCCTTGTCCCCCTCACCAACACCCCACTTGACTCATCCCCTCCCCAACTCCCCCCAGCTTTTAGGCTTTTAGTATTTAATTCCCCATCTATATCAGGCCATTGCCACACTCCAGAACATCAAAACACCATTCATCCCTCCCCCTACTCCACCCATTCCTCCCCCTGCATCATTCTCATTTCATGGAAATCCCTGCCGACGACCCCCAAAACACCGCCGCCACAACATTAATCCCAACATCAGTATATCCACTTGTCTCCGATATCTATGCGATATTTCCCCTCCCATTCACTGAACAAACAAGTTCAACCCATCCTGGCAGCTCAACAACCCAATTGTCTCAATCGTTACAAACTTGTACGACACCTCGGTGGAACACCACCATCTTTTCCGACTAATCCACATTGGTTCACAATTCCCGGTGCCTCCCACAACAGCGCAATGGAATTTGTGACTGCCATGCAAGCTACCATACAATGGAACTCCCAGAAATCACAGATCAACTCTATCACTGGATCACACGTTCTCGACGAATCACCAAAGCAACTTGGCCGCCCCTGCAACTTTTACTTCAAACTAGAATACACTTGCCCCCGCCAGTGACAATTCACGCCAGTCCTCAACTCTCGCAAACACAACTTTCCAACCATCAAGTGCGGCTGCTTGGCCCGGTTCAGCATCCAACATCACAGGGTAACCAACTCTGCGCGTCAAGTGGTTTTGGGCCCACAACCACAACCCATACTCATATGCAGACATGCTCATATGCTGGTCTCCAAGAATGGTGGACCAATGGCTCACTGATAAAGTCATATCTGGCCTTGGGTGGAAGGTGATCCAGCGGCTGCTAGGGCCCCCGCAGATATTCCCAGTAAGTCACTTGAATATTGCTCTCCTATCAAGCGCTACCTGTCACTAACATATTTGCCTCTTGATCACCACCAGGCAGACACCAATTTCCTCATACCCGAAGCTCACAAGATCACCTACGACCAAGTTCGCTACCTACTCAGGACCCGCATGCAGACCCTGGCCAAGGGGGACCCTGACGTCTTCCGGTCCCTGCGGCTCTGGGCAGACTCGTTATCATCGAGTGGATGGCATGTATACACGCCCACCATCAAGGATTCCCAGGAATTTATTTACGCCTTCCAATCGCCTTGGCAAAGGGAGCTGATGCAAGGTTATGGGCAGTTGGTGCTCATGATTGATGCCACCCACAATACGGTTTCCAACGTATGTCTATTGCATGGTCTCAAGGTAAGTTTCTACACCATAATGGTGCACAATCATCTAGTTGGCAAAGGCACCCCGGTATGTTGGGCCTTTGCTGGTTCAGCTGCAATGTGAGTTATTCCTCTCCAATCATAACATGCCACCCAAACTAACCCCCTCACCGATCATGCTCACAGGAAGCCAATTCAGCTGTTGCTGACGTGGACACAAGCGGCGGCAAGTTTGATCCCACATGTGATCATGTTGGACTGCGCCCTTGAAATCCGCAATGCTGTCTCCAAAACCTACAGCGACCTAGGCGACCAGGCCCCAAAGCACCTGTGGTGCTGGTTCCACATACTGAAGGCCTTCAAATCTCAAGCCGCATTATACATGCACAAACAATCAACGGACACCATCAAGTCATTCCAATCAATACTCTACTCACCCAAAGACCCCCATGCCCCCCTGGACAACCAAATACACCGTTGGGTGTCTACACATCCGGAATTCGCCCATTACGTACTCGCCCAATGGGGGGTGAATATCTCTCATTGGGCCGCATTCTACCAAACCTTAAGTCACTGATCCCCACTGGTTAGGATTAAATAGTCACCGCTCTCACTCATTGATTCCGCTCTTAGACCGCTCACCAGGGTATCAATACTAACAACTACACGGAGGCATGGCACCGCGTGTTGAAGTCGCAGTTCATCCCCCCTCCTCAAAGGCGCTGCATAGAAAAGTTTGTGCAAATACTTGCCTATGAGGCTGAGCCGTACTATCAATCTGTGGCCGACCGAGTGGATGGAGGTTTTGATGTACAGACTTACAACAAACAACATGCTGGGTCCCAGCGCTTGGGTACAAGTTACACACGCGCCGCCCTCACTGCACTGGGAGTTCACATCTTCAAATACCCAACACACGTAAGTACCTACATCTCATGTACGCTGGGGGCCATGCAATACTGACCACATTTACAATCACGGTACATCATAGGCTCCTTCACCCATCCATCCCAGATGTCTTACAGGGTGACCTTCACCAATCCCAGCGGTAACATGAAAGGTAGGATAACGAGTTGTACATGTGCTTGGTACCTGCAGCATGGCAGTGGGTGCAAACACATGTATTACCTCGCGCATCAGACGTCTTGCAATGTGGTAGAGGAAGTTGTCTGGCCCAACGTCTCTGCCCTTGTCAACTTGGAGGCTGTATTTGCAAACAAGGTAGAAATAAGGATGCCCGGCACACACGACGATACAATCAACTCACCAGAGACCCCAGACCGTGGCATCATGACAGCCGTCGGGGGAGCGGTCTCTCCATATTCTATAGCAGCGCGGATTGAACCGTTCTTGCTATTCTGGGTGGTGGCGAGTGCAGGCATTGTTACCCCTGCACTGGGGGCAGGTGTACCCTCTCATGCCTGGCGGCAGGACAACCTGGACGGATTCACCCGCAAGCCTGGGGATTGCGCGGAGGATCCCAGGGTTTGGACTCTCTACAGGTCAGCCAAACTCATGTTGGACAGATGCTTCTTAGGGCTCAAAAAAGCCAGTGACCGCCGCAGAATGGTCACAGTAATCTTGGCCGTGTCAATGGAGCGGTTCAAGAATCTTGCGTTTGCTATCGCTTGGTCGGTTGAGCTTCAGTGCCCCAGGATTTGTAAGTCCACTTTGGTGGACTTGGTCTGTACCGGCGACCTGCGGAACATGTCTCAATCCGAGATAGTTGCAATGCTGAAAGATCTCCAGGAACTCGGTTTTTCTAGCTTGAAGAGGGCCTCAATGTTACTTGCAAACAGACAACTACAAGCGGAATTCCTGGCGGAGGCAACGGGTCTTACCATGGGGAAATTTAGGAGTATTTGCTTTGAGCTCGCTGGTATACTTGAGGAGGGAGGGGTTTTGGAGGTTAGGACACAGATTTGTTGACAAACTAGGGGTCTGGATTAATGTAAGAGAAATGTAAGGTAGCAACTTGTACATTGTCCCCTCATACTTTTAACAGCTTATGTATATTTTCACCTCACACGGACAATTGTCATGTTTTTCAAGAATGAATGCGCCAATCATAACGACCTTGTTTCCTTACGCACTATATGCTACCAGTTGTACTTGTTGTTACTAGTTGTACTTGTTGTTACTAGTTGTACTTGTTACATTAACGTATCCACGGTTTATCCACTTAGTAACACTCACATTTATTAACGTAATTCATGATCACCGTTCTCAATGGGAAGATGAGCATGACTTAATGTTGACAGTTTCAGCCACGCGGGATGTGAGTGCATAAAAGCATTAAGGAAGGGACATGACCGGCAAAAGTATGACTCTGGCCGGGCTCGAACCGACGACAACATGCGTACTACGGCGCGAGCAATGTTAAGCATGTGCTCTACCAACTGAGCTACAGTGCCAAGGGGTGTGATGATGTAAAGCGCCCGAGAGCGGGACTATATAGTGTGAAACCTGACAGGAAGTTTGAAACGATATCATGAATTCAACTTCTCATCAACGTTTCGTAAGGGTTATTGTCAAGAAGATTTTAATATTCAATTAAGCACGAGTTCAAACAAACTTGGCTAGTTTTGGAGGCATGCAATAATGTTCATGGTCAATTCTTAATATTCCTGATTTGATTTGAAGAATAATTGAGCTGATATGGTGACCTGGTTGCTGTGTTATAACATAGTTTCATAGAGATTGTGTTTCATGAGAGACGTGTACATTTTCATGAGAGAGACACTTATTTATTCACTGAAGCAGCAGATACAAAAAAAATAGACTGAGATTGTGTAGAAAGACAAGGAAAGGGTACCTACACCTCTATTTTACTGCTTCAGGGGGAAAGATTGGCTATCAGTTTTCTGTTAAGCACAATAAATGAAATTGATTGTTCAAACGTGGTCCTTCTGCTCTTGTTTGGCTGAGAAACATCACACAACTTACAACTGCTAGGATGTGGTCCATTTTTCTGCCGCATAGTTTGGATTTTGAGACTTCTGTGTTGCCTCTTGATGGTATCGTCATTTTGACATGGTGATTGGTACGGAGTCACCGAGATTTACTTTGGTATTAGTTGGATGCCATGAGGCGATGGGGGTAGGGCCTGGTAGACGGCGGGGCTAAGGCCTCCAAACAAAAGAAGATTAGATGTGATTTCTTGTTGCAGTTTGTTTCATGACAGGTGATGACCATATGAACAAAGATGAAAATGAAGTTTCTGAATTGACAAAATATTATTAGAGGAAGAAACAGACGAGGGAAAAGAGAAATGGAAAGAAAGGGAGAGAGGGAGAGAGGAATAGGGGAAGAAAACGACAACGACCATGTATAAAGGGTAAATATCTATGTATATATGAATAAATCAATGTGTATATATACAAGGTGATAAACAATCTTAATTCATACTGAACAGCGGCGTCTTTTTTGAAACAGAAAAAAAAGAGGCATGGAAAAACAGCCAAACATGTAGAGATCAGGGGTCAATATTTTGAGACAACCCCCTTTCTTCCCAAGTCGTAAGATGATTGATTTACGGCCGGAGTATATACACATGTATATGCCCAACTCTGAAAGAAATGTTTTGAGAGCATGTTCCTGCAAGTGACTGGAGTTCAAATAAGTCAATCCGATTTCGTTATATTTAAGAATGAAAGAGTGTCGCGTAGTGGGAAGAAGAAGTGGTGATACATGCTCAAAATGATCGAATGGTAGAGCCAAGTGGCTTTACTACCATCCCGACCTGTCTCTATACTTTCTTCGCCTGGGATTGGCTGGCTTGTTTGAAAAGCGGAGGGGGGGATAATGTCTTCTTGTGGGTGGGTCAGAAGAGGAAGATGCCAAATTAAGCAGGAGTCACAGAGAGGCTTTGAGGACGACGATGAATTACCGTTGACCCTGGGACTTGCTCTCAAATTGGATCAAGTGACGAAATGCCCATCAAGCTTGGACGGATGCGAACACATTCGCCAAATTGGGCGAGGAATCATGTTGCCCATTGTTTGAAAGTTCCCGGTCGTGATTTGTTGAAGATGATCCAGCCTCATGATTGGCGAGTTTCATCTCACTCAAGGGCGGGGTAATTGCGGTATGATTCTTGTCAATCGAATCGTCATTGAGGGCAGCGGATGGTCTCGCCTTTTTCATGATCGTCGGCCGTTCCTGTTGAGTTTCCTGCTGCCGGGGTGGTCCTTGATGCCGCGAATGTGATGGCTGACCGGTCGTTGGTTTGTCAACTAGATCACTAGGCCTTGGAGTCGTTTGTCCGGGTATGCTATCAATGCTGGGAGTCGTTGGTTTAGCCTAGGAATATAATTTTGAAAGTCCAAATTCAACATTTAAAGGTTTGATCAACATGCCACCGTCAAGAGCCTGCGCCTCAAGTAGCCTGTTGATGTAATCGGCTCCGCTGAAAACGCAAGCAAGGCATGACTAGCAGCTTTGCTACTGATGGTCTCATGAAACGAAACAAGGCTAGAAAATGGGATGATACAAACTTTACCGGTCTTTGTCCGTTTAAAGGCCTTGGAGCTGGGCACCAAAGCTGAAGGGCGCTGCTCTCCATCGAATACGTAGTCGGGAAGCTGTGCTCTGTTGGTCAAAAAGGGAAAGCGAACAAGGAAAGAGCGATTACGTAGTTTCCAAAAAGGAAAGAAAGGGAATCAAGAGCAAAAGAACCATTCCCGTTTATGATTGACGAATTGTCGGTTTGAAATACGTGGGGAAAGGGGGGATGAGAGGGAGAAAAAAAAAGGCCAACATGGGTTAAGAAAGCGAGGTTGACATAGGGCCGAATCATGCAAGAGGGGGTGAATGTTCCTTCTGGGCACAAATCCAAAATGCCAGGCTTCCTCTAAATTGTAGAGCGAAGACACAACAACTGCACCAACATCGCAGTGTAGGAGAAGAACCCATTGGATAGGCAGAGCCAGGCAGATAGAACATGGCCAACTTTTTGTTTTTCGGATGGTTGAGAAGGTAAACGGGTGACCAAAAAGACGTACCCCTTTATGTAGCGGACAATGATACCCATTGAATCCTCCGCATAGCCCTCCCATTGCTTGACCATTCTGGTGAATTCGCCCACTGGATAAGATATGTCGAGTTTGCGGGGACCAGTGTGACCAGCTGAGAGAGAAGCAGAAAGACAATCAGTCACTTTCAATGTCAACGAGACCCCACTCTGAGATAAACAAACCGGGTTTGGGCTGAACAAGCAGTCCGATAAAAAATGAACTGGTGTATACCGTTCCGGAGCCCTCCTTGCCCTCAATGTCGGCTGGGGTCCGGCCTTTGGCATCAGGTGGTACGTCACCCACTTGAATCGCACGTACCTGTATCGTTTAGAAGTCAAGAATAAATTCACCAAGCAATCTGATTGATTCAGCGATTTTAGTAGCTTACTTCCTCAGATGTCAAGTAGTAAGATTCTCGTTCAAAGCCTTTAATAAAAGGATGCGCCAAGTCGACCGTATCAACTTCTTCAACCTTCATGACAAGCTGCCGCAGCCGTGCCTCAACTGTTCCAGCCCTGTTGAGTGGAGTCAGTCCAAATACTTTTTAGTGGCTGCTCCGTTAGCGAGAGTATGGCAAAGTGACGGACCATTTGAGCTGGATCTCGGCATTAGGGGAAGAAGCTGTGATTTGTAGGTAATATCGATAGCGAGTAAAAAAATCATGCTTATCGAATAAAGCTGCCCATGGCTTGGTACCGGTGGCGATTTCATCCGTCACGGCAAGTCCTTATCAGAAAACATTCGATAGTCAGATGGTTTCGGAGTAAGGGCGAAGGAAGGTGAAGTGGGAGTGGGGCGGTAGAGCTATTCACCTCGCTTGAATTCAGTCATCATGATCTGGGCAGTGCTTTTCGTGACATTGTGAGTACTGCACATGCATGGATAGGCTGGAGTGATTATCGGCATACGGTGACCACGGTCTTGGGGATATATCTTGGGATTCCAAATTCTCCGCTGATCACCTGGAGGACCGGGACCGATCGGTTTGAGTAGGACTGGCGAGGGCCAATTCCATTGGGACAAGACCGCAAAGAATCGGTTGACGATAGTACCAGCGGGTTTGTTGGGGTATAGTTGACAGACACGGGCCACGCACATGGCCCAGGCCACCCCCCCGCAGAAGCCCATGACATTACTGTAAACGGCGCGCGATTTGGCCCATAGCTTGATAGCTCTGAGACTATCTCTGAAGACGGTGACATCAGGTACAAGACGGAGGATCTCATCCGTCACACGAGAGCCGCCTAGACTACGGACACACCGATCGTCGAGATTTTTCAAGAGTGCATCATCAATCAGTTCGAGACTATCAGGGATACTGGGCAGGGCGAGACGGGCAAAGAGGAGATCGACTTCAATAGATGAAAACTTGAGTTTGATGATTGGTACAAAGGCTTCAGGTACGGTTGCAAGTTCGGTAACCTCGGGACGATCATTAAGCATTGCTGGTAAGACTTCAAAGAAATGTTCTCGGGTAATGTGCCGGGGGACAACGCAAAGAGTATCGATATCAGCCCCAGGGCCATGCACACCAAGTCGATAAGATCCTAGGATGACATCCTTCGGGTAAGTAAGTGGTAAACCAGCTTGGATTTATCTGAGTTCTTAGGAGTTGACTAACCAAAAGTGAATATTTTCCCGCCCGAGTCACGCGCAACAGCCTCTGACATTCCCAAGGAGATTGATACGTTGATGACAAATTGTTTTACAAGAACATCCAGACGGCCCAGTACAATCTCACTATTAAGCAAAGGGAGGCGAAAAAAAGGAAGATTTAGTTCGAAATGATGTTGTGATCAGAAGATTTCACACTCGAGATAGAAGAAAAGGGTGACTTACCGTGCCCGAGCCTCTTCAGGAGATTCAAAAATGTTACGTTTCTTCAATTCTTCCATTAGCGAGACGGTTAATTGGTGTTCAGGCTTGGTTGCTGATTGCAGTGAGATCGCGCCGGTGACTCCATAGGTTCTGGACGGAGTACTTCTGAATTTAACAGAAATGAGCGCATAAAAGTCAAATGATAAATTTAAGAATACAGGAGCGATGATCGAGAATGGAAGACGACAACGAGGACAAACCCATTAGATTGAGCCATCGAGTTGATAATAGTTGTTTAGGTTGAGTGTAAAATGCTCTGGAGAATAAAGATGATGTGCAGTGATATGGTCAAGAGGAAAGGAAGAGGAAGGTGATGGGGGAAAGGTAAAGGGGAAGCGCTGAGGGTCAATAAGCTTTAAGGGGAAGAAGCAGACTCAACGGTTGGTCATGACAATGAACCGTTGGCCGATGATGAAGCCACTATGGACATGCAGCCGCCCGCAGCACCAGTTAGCACATACTGCGCAGCGGATACTCCGAGCCACCCGCCACCAAGACCAAGCACTTCAAGTAATATGTTCTTCCAAGGAAAGCCCCGAAAGGCAACTTTCTGACTCACGATCTGGGAGTTGTTTGCACTTCAACACGTATTTATCAGTTGTTTTACTCTTCTTACATGGCATGTTCTATGGTAGCTAGGCTCCAAAAAACGATAAAATGTTAGTTAGAGACCACATGTCAAGTCAACGCGGCCCGACCGGCTTGATCCCCTAATTCCACGCTCTGGCGAGCTCTCGTGCAAAATCTATTTCAATTCTATGTCAGCGTTGACGCACTATTGATGTATTACGTCTTTGAAAATGCTTGGATTGATCTGTGCCACCATGATTTATCAAAATCTGTCTACATTATTTTATGTTTTCCAAAATCCATGATGTTGTCATTGACAATCATTGTGGCTGATTCCTTGTGCTGTGTGTAGCAGAAACCTGAGGATTGAATGAGAGCTATGCCCTGAAACCCAAAGATTTTCCATCCAACAGAGTCAAGAAGTCCAGCCATTTGTAAAATCACGATATCTGTGGCTCTCATAGTTAGATTTGCTGGTAAACAAGGGCACATTGGAGAACTAAAAGGGTTCAAATTACAATCAGGTGGTGAGATTACTTAAACTTTTAGAGATCTAAAAGGAGAGATATGAACATGCAGATTTTAAAAAATTAGGTAGCCTTCACCACTAACAAATTATTAGGCATAGATAAAGGCAGAATCAAGCTGATTTTAACATGCTATTCATTGAGTACTCAGCTCAACTCTGTTCCACCCCCTATAGCACACAAAGGGGCCATTTGAGCTGGGATGTAGTGGAACTGGAGCTAAAAGGGAGAAATGACCATTTTTTACTTTATTGTACCTATCTTCTAGTGAGAATTGATTTGTCCTGGTGCTGCATAATATTTCATACCTTCTTCAATATTTTTGGAGCATCATGGTTTTTTTTCCAATTTTTTTGCAGGGAAAAATTTAAAACCAATCTTCAAAGGAGATTTGAAACCCCCCATTATTGTGCCTAGTATCAATTTATGCAAGCAGGTGTAAATATGTACATCTTGAGGCACCATTGGTGCTGAAATCTTGCCTGATAATCCTTTGAAAACTCTGGTGATACTTGAGTCAGACACATCAGATTATCCTTCCCAGTCTCTATTTCACTGATGGATAGCCGCTGTGGAAATAATGGCGACCCCGGTAACAGAAACAGTAGGTTGCCCTTCTACCTGGTTGGTTCCGGTGGTTCTTTGATTTCCTCTGCGGGAGGATAGTTAACTGGATTCCCTGAAACACCTTATACTCAGCAAGGGGACCGTTCCTCTTGCGTTCATCTTCCTGATGTTGCCCTTCACAGTTCCGCTTGTCCGCACACGCTGAAAGTCGCTGAGAGAGTTCTAAAGTAAAAGTGATTTCTTATATGCGCTGTCGTTGATAGCTATCTACTTTGATGATAAGATAAGATCCCGCAACCCTTGTACAACATTCTATTTATACAAAGCTCCCCCCGGTCCTGACCCGCAATCCCCGGTACCATCCCTGGAGCCCTACTTGCCCGTCTTCTCAATCCCGCATCACACCGCAGCCTGTCCCCGACTAATATACCCTGTTGACCCCTGCAGTCGTCTGTCTCTCCCCTGCGCACAACTCTGCTCCTTCTGCCCCCGCTCTGCTTGCGGGCCTGGTGCCCCAAACCCTGTGGTTCCACCCGGTCCTCTATGTTGCACATACTGAAGCGGCCTTTGTCCGCTTGACTGATCGACCACGCCAACTATAGAATGTCACATGCTGCACCCTTGTGCTTTTCCCCGCGGAATGTCTGATGACATTTGGTAAGTACCCCCCTTACCTCAGCCTCAGTCTGCCGCTGAGCCCGCGGCTGCGGGCTCAGCTTCAGTGCTGCACCTCCTGTATATAAGTTCTCCCACACCGCTTTCATAGATTCCTGCAACCTCTGTTATTTTCTGCTCTCTACCACTCCTCTATCCTGAATTTATAACCCTTCCTTTTGGCTCTAGTCTCAATCTTAAGTTCCATCACAATCTCAATCCCTCAATCTATCTCTTCTCACTTCTTACTTCCAAATATCAGTTTAGTTTTAAAAAAAATGATAATGAATACAATAATATATTGAAGACTGCACAACAAAATAAACAATGAATATCACAAATCTATTACTCAGAGCTCTTAAACTAAAAGATGAGAGTAGGCTTTACAATTAGTCTCAATCATGATGTTTCAGAATAATTCTAATTAAAATTGAAATCATTCATCATTAAAATTAAGAAAGGTTTAAGTAAGAAAATAATCCATAATTCCAACAACTTGTTAATTTTACTTGATTTTAATGTTGTTGTTTTTTGCTTTTTTGAAGCCCAAAATGAACCAGGCAATGATGTAATGGGATGAAACAGACCTGAAATAAATCAAAATTTAGGCAAACCTTCCTCATTGATAAAATTAAATTTTCCAACAAGCATTCACTATGCAATAAACTCAAGAAACTGCAGGCAGTTGATATGCAAAAGTAAAAAGGTTCCTTTGTACTTTGCATATGAAATGCAAGAATATTCTTGATTTTTTTGCATGGTGATTTCCCTGAACTGGGCTATTAAAAATCTTTGGAAGCATTGCTAAGAATACATGGGTTTGCTGCATTGATTCATGCTTTTAAAACCTGGAAAAATTGTGGATGTACAGAATCAACATGGTTTCCCATTTTTACAAACAGTTTTTTTCATGAGTTTTCCAGGCTCATTTTCTACATGGCCAGTTCTAAATCCAATTTAATTTCTACACTTTGAAGGGTGCAAAACATTGTGGTAATGACCACAATTTTTCTTCTCAATTTATTTTTTCTAAATTTTGGGTTTGGGCTGACCTGTGAGTATTTTTTAACTATTTCAAGCTATTTTGGCTAGATACCCAATTCACACTTGGTTCAAAGCCACAGGGGCTAATTTGGGAATTATTGGATAACTTTATCAAGCAGAGGAACTTGGAAAGTAGCCAGTTTCTTCTTGAACAATGCACTGCCAGTATAGTATCCTGGGTTGAAGTCATCCCAGTTGAACTATGATGAACCCAGCCAAGCTAAAATATTTTGATCTCAACAAATGAAAAATAAACCCAAGGGTAATCCCTTGCATTTATATTTCATTAGCTGAGACAATAGTGGGCCGGCTACGCTAAAATTTGCAGTAGTGTAGTGTAATGTTAGGTTTTTTAGCTACACTACCCAAAATTTAATGTGAGCTGAAAATCTGGGGAGCTAAAACTTAAATATTTCATTTTTGGAAAAGATAGAAGTTAGTGTAGTGTTAGCGCTACTTCCAAGAACTACTTAACACCACATAAAAATCATTGTAGCAAGAAGAAAAGCTATGCTAGCATTTAGCATAGTGTTATTCTCAGCTATGCTATCAGATAGTGTAGCAATTTTAAAAGTTACACTAAATGTGAGTGTAACTGTAACCAAGAATTGAGTTTGCCTGTAAAGTTTTGTGCTCTTCAGATATTTTCATTCTTTTATTTTCCAGCTTTGCTAACCTCCTTGATGGCGTATGATTACTGATACAGCCATGGGTCACCAGGAATATTTTCAGGTTCCAAGTGTCACAACATATCCCGCAATCATCACATTTCATCAATCAAGATAGTAAAGAAAAATAACAAGAATTTATTAATATAAGGTTAATCAAGAATAATATTAGAGAAACCCATACCTTCTTTTCCCCATAGTTTACCAGGTGGCAGGCAGTGGGTAGAAAATGGCAGACAGCAGGTAGCAGGTGGCAGGCAGTGGGTAGTGGGTGGCAGGCAGTAGGTAGTGGGTGGCAGGCAGTGGGTAGCGGGTGGCAGGCAGTGGGTAGCGGGTTGTAGGTGGTGGGATAAATAAGGCAATAATCAAAAAAATTAAGGCCAAATGCAGCTCCTTTTATAGCCAACAAGGGGGGACTTACCAAATGGATAGCCCAGAAAAACACAGTTAAATTTTTCTCAGCCTGCAAGCCATGCTGAAAACCCTTTTTTAAAAAAAAAGGGCATTAATAAAAAAACCTGGTTTTTCCGCGTTTACACCCGGTTTTCTGCGCAGATGCGGCTGCGCAGCAAACCCGGTTTTCCGTGCGCACACCCGGTTTTATTTAATTTCAAGATTTTATTCAATATGCATATGGAGGGTGGCATTTGATGCGCACAGACTCCCCAGGCATGCTCATCCAACTTCCAACATCAACCACATCAAAAACCACTCACCACAATCAAAAACCAACACCACCCCCCCTAAAACATCAACTCCCCGTAACTCATCAACCACTCAACCAATCCACATAAAAAAAACACCAAAATTCCCCATTTTTCCTCCTCTCCGCAACCCAAGTCCCCAATTTCATGGTTTTTTACCCAAATTTTCTCAACTCCTCCCACCACCCATTTTCACTTCCACCACCACTCCTCATCCATTTTCCACCCAAACCCACTAAAAATAACACCAAAAAACTTCTTTTTTTCCCCTCTCCACGCCACCTCAGAATCTTCCATACCCCACCAATTTTTTCAACCTTTCCCCCAATCCAAAAAAACCAAAAATCCAACATGTCTCACATCAACCCCCTCCTCCTCGCCAAAGATGCCGCCACCACTCCTGCCACCACTCCAGAAGTACCCAACCTTGCTCCTCCTCCTGATTTAACATATCAAACAAAGGAGGAAATGCATAACTCTGTCCAAACTTGGGCCAAGAAGCATGGCTATGCCCTCTGCATAACCCATTCCTCCACTGAAAATGGGGAGAACAGATCCACTTATCAATGTGACAGATCTGGGGTTTTTCAGCCCAAAGATGGTACTCAATTGGGGAAGACCAAGAAGATTTCCTGTCCTTTCAAACTTACCGGAAACTTCAATAAGAAGAAAGGCTACTCCCAAATCAATATTAAAGATCCTAGCCACAACCACCCAGCTTCTGAAGATCCTTCAATCCATGCCGTCCATTGCCCTATATTTCCATTTTATTCTGATAACAATTCCATTTTATTCTGATAACAAGTCAATTTCATGATCAGTATTTCTTTCCAATAAATTCTTCACCCTCTAAAGCATATGAAACAATTTAAAAACTCCCTGAATATCTTGAAAGCCAGACGTGAAGGTGTTTAGAAATAAATTCTGTCCAAAAATCATATAAAAAAACCCAGTAAATTTAAAAATAAACTGTTTGTTGCATTACATTCTACACCCCTTGAATTTCTTTAAAAAGATTTAAAACTTTGAGAAATCCTGAAATTTGAGCCGTGGGGATTTTTTTCAAAAAAACCGGGTGTATGGGCAAAAAAAATAGAAGATGTTGTTTTTTTGGAAAATAAAAAATACCATGAAATTATACACCCCTAGAAGTATATGAAACAATCTTACAATTTTGAAAAACCATAAAATTCCGCCCGCAAAAAAATAAATAAAAAAACCGGGTGTAAACGCGGAAAACCGGGTGTACTGGGGCGTTGATAAACGCACGCCAATGGGCGCACGCCCACGCCCATCACACGCCTTTTTTATATTGGTGTGCGGGCTGCACGCCCATTGGTGTGCGACACTTCAGGCGTGCGGTCGCACGCCCTGCCCGTTCAGAAAAGGGTGTGCGAACCGCACGCCCTTTCTATGTGTATAGGCAGGGGCGTGCCCCTACCTATATACATAGAATCGGCGTGCGGGCTTGCACACCGATTCTATGTATATAGGCAGGGGCACGCCCCTGCCTATATACATGCTGATGTCATGCGTACACAAGAATGTACGCATGACATCAGCTCCGGTCGAGGAATACAGCCTCCTTGACCGGAGGGATTCCCTCCCGGTCGAGGAGGGTATACAGCCTCCTTGACCGGAGGGATTCCCTCCCGGTCGAGGAGGGTATACAGCCTCCTTGACCGGAGGGATTCCCTCCCGGTCGAGGAGGGTATACAGCATCCTTGACCGGAGGGATCCCTCCAGTCGAGGAGGTTGTACAACCTCCTCAACCGGGAGGGAATCCCTCCGGCCGAGGAGGTTGTACAACCTCCTCAACTGGAGGGATCCCTCCGGTCGAGGAGGCTGTATACCCTCCTCGACCGGGAGGGAATCCCTCCGGTCGAGGAGGCTTGCAGTCCACCCCGGCAGGCGTGCGGCTGCACGCCCTTCCTTGGGGGTGTCGCATGCCTGTAGATGGGCGTGCGAACTGCACACCCATCTACAGGCGTGCCCACGCCCAAGGATGGGTGTGCAGCCCGCACGCCGATAAAAAAAAGGCGTGCGGGCAACACACCTTTTTTTTTATTGGCATGCGATGGGCGTGGGCGTGCGCCCATCGGCGTGCATTTATTAATGCCCGGTGTACTGCGCAGCAAAATTTATGTCGCCGCTGCGTAAAAACGGGTGTAAACATGGAAAAACTGGGTTTTTTTATTAATGCCCTTGAAAAAAAAAGAAAGAAATTAAACATAAAAAAAATGCTGAAAAGCATTTTTTTTTGGAAATATATATATATATATATATAATTCATAAAAAAATCAAAAACCAGTTGTTTGATTTCTGAACTTGCACGAGTGCAGCAATCAAAAATGCTGTTTTTTTAAAAAAAATTATATCTGTAATTTAGATTTTCTGTTTCAAGCTAACATTTAGTGGGAAAACGTTTTAGCTAAAAACTAAGATTTAGCATATTTTAGAGTAGATCTGATGCCCCTACGCTAATTGGAACATCAAAATGTGTTAGCAGAAAAATCATTACACTACTTGTTAGTGTGGCGGTTATTTTCCACAGCTGACACTGCAAAACATTTGGCTGAGAAATTTCTTGCTATGCTAACTGTTAGTTTAGAGGAGTGTAAAGTCAGCTAAAACTACAAGTATTCTGTCAAGAAACAAGCTGCTACACTAACAGGCAGTGGTCAAATAGCATAGTGTAGCTTAGCAGCCACCCATTGGCTGAGATTAACCAAGTTGAAATGTTTGGTTAAGTGCATCCTAGTTCAACTATTACAGCCTCAAAACAGCCAACCATTCTAGTTAAAAAATGAAAAAAAATCAAGCTCCCTCTTGACAACTGGTGTATGTTTTTAAAGTACCACATTACATACAAAAACCTAATTTTCAAGGAGGAAACCTCTTTGAAACTTGGTATGCAGAGCTGTGTGAACCTGGCTGTCTTAAGTGAAAGAATTGCATGAGAATGGGGGAATAATGGGTGAATTCAAGATAAATGAGTAATACAGATAATTTGTAGAAGAAAAAAAAGAAGAGAGAAGGAAAGAGAAACATTTGTGTATTCTGTTTTGCAGGCAACAGTCCAAGATAAAAATATCAAACTATTGAATATGGCTAATATATGCCAGATTCTGTTGAGATTCAAAATCCTCACCATAAAAGAATGAGTAAGAAGGAATGAGTAAGAAGATGGAAACTAAAGTACAAAAAAGTACTGGAAAAACTTCTGCAACTGAAGTTTTGTATATTTTTTGATTTTTCATTTAAACTGCCACTGCCAGAAGTCTTGTTAGTGTTTTTAATAGTGATGAACTAGATGAAATCTAACCAGCCTTGATTTTTAGACTTATATTCAAGGTTGGAAAAGGATACAGTAGTTCCAATGATGATCACTATTAAAAAAGACACTCAAGAGCTTACTTGAAGTTTACATGGAACAGTAAAAAGTTGCATTTTTAATTTTTCATTTCAACCTCCTGCATTTTATTGTGTGATTTTTTTTCACTGTGGATGGAGAAGAGAGGGGAAAGGGCAGGTAAACAGTTGAGGTTATTGACAGAAGAATTTGAGGTGATTGACAGAAGAATAAATTTCAAATCAAACACATTATAAAGGAACCTGAATTGAAACAATAAAAGTAATGGGTGACCAATGCCCTTTTTTGATGGAGTTCTGAGTTGTATCATGTCTTATCCTTAAGTTTATGAGGTTATTTTTTTGGTTTCTGTAGGTTTTGTATCCTTCCTACAGTTTTGGAAGCACAAGATTCAAACACATTCCAGGTTTCCTTAGGTAACATGGTATATAGATGTGTTTTTCTTATACTATTTCACTTTTCCAAGAAAGTTTTAGCATTTATCTCAGAATATGTTCAGTTTAGACTAGATCTAGTTGTCCAAGAAATAAAAATCTGAAGTAAGCAGATGGTTAAACCTCTAGGCTACAAAGATATAATAAAGAAATCAATGGAATAATAAAACAAGGCATACTTCAGGAAAGATTTGATGTCTCTGAGGCTAAAATACTAGTTTTTTTCAGCCCTCGAGATACCCTGGAGTATCCTAAGGACTGACGTAGCTACAAAATATAGTAAAATAATATATTAGTACTATAATTAATAATTTATCCAAAACAAATAGTTGATAAATCAACTTTCCATATAGAATTAGGTGGGGTACAAAGAAGCACAAAGGACCTTTTTTTGATTGAGGGAAAGGGTTTCTGGGCCATTGGAAAAAATTATTTTTCAGGATTGTAAGGAAACTCTGAGTTTGGAGGAATTTTTGCTGTTGATCTTATCTGGGGCTTTCATTCAGGGGCAAAAAACTTAGGAGTACCACTACCACTGCCCCCCCTCTTCAAAGCTCTGATAAGCGCAATAAGGGTAGAAAAATGTGACTCATTGTTTGGGAGAGAATCCCCCTGTTCAACAAGGTTGTACAGCCTTGTCAACCAGAGGGATTTACTCTGGTCAACAAGGCCATACAACCTCTTTGACCAGGGGGGGGGGGGTTCCCTCCGTTCGGGGAGGTTTTACAGCCTTGCTGACTGGAGGAAATCCCTCCTGTTGAAAAGGCTATAAAAACTTTTTGACTGGAGGAAATTCCTCCAGTCAAAGAGGTTGTATACAACCTTGTTGACCAGAGGAAATACCACTGGTCAAGGAGGTTGTATACAACCTCCTTTACCGGGGGGATTCCCTCTGGTCAATGAGGATGTATACCCTTGTCAAACGGAGGGAATCCCTCTGGTTGAAAAGGCTTTGGGGCCTCCAACTGGAGGGAGTTCCCTCCGGTCAAGGCATGCAGCCCCGCACGCCCATCCTTTATGTATAGGATGGGTGTGCAACCCTGCACACCCATCCTATACAATAGGATGGGTGTGTTTGTTTCATGCCCTTCCCAGGATTGCACACCCCTCCATGGAAAGGCGTGCCCCTGGTGTGGGCCTGCCGCCAGGGGTGGGCGTTTATCAAAACCCCATTGTTTGCTTTGGAGCCCAAAGAAGGTGGTGGTGGTTTTTGAGTTGGCTTTCTGTTTCAAGGTATCCCTCAAACATTCAAACCAAGGGTATTTGGAGATTAATTAGAATCAGATATCTGCACCAATGGATTGATAGGAGTATTCTGTTTTTAGTTACACAGAGGAACTTGTTTGAGTGGAGATCTGCAGTCAGCAGGAGTAAATACCATTTGTTTGCAATCAATTCTGAGGTCAAGTGGATTTTCTGCAGGACCCAGCAATCTTTTTCAAAATGGTGAATGTTGCATCACCAAAAATTGGATTACAAAAATCTTGGAAGGTGAATTCTGGAGCAAAAAGATACAGGTAGAAGGTTTTGGAAACTTGTGTTAATTATCCAATTTACAACATACTGTCATGCAACCAACCCAAAATAAAAGGGGGGATTTATTTGATTGAAGTGCATGAGGGAAAATGAGGATAAGTCTCAAAGATATTCTCCAACAATTTTTCAAGGATAACTTCAAGTCAAAGGAGTTTGAGGATAACTTCAAGGATGAAAATTTGTAACTCAGAGATAAATTATTACTCAACCAGGATTATGAATGATTTAATACACAGTAGTCAATTTAAAACAACATTATGTTAATTAACTGATGAAAAGAAAAATAGAAGGAAAAGTACAGAATTATTTGTATTCAAGAATACTACTGCTATATTCACCAGGAAAAAACTAGGATCACTTGTCTAAAAGTGACATCAAAAATTACAAAGGGGCCTTTGTACTTTGACATGTCACTTGTAGACAAGTGATCATTGATTTTTCCTGGTGATTTGAAATGAGGAGGCAAGAGAAATGAGTTGAAGACTAATGATTGAGAAATTAATTGGGGTTAGAGTTACAAAAATTGATTTAAGATGAAAGTTTTAAATGAAATAAATGCTGATCAAAGTAAGATGAAAATCTTGAGTCTGATGGTAAGGTTTTCCAGGTGAGAAGGTTAAGTGCAAGGCTGAGTGAAAAGGTTAAGTGCCAAACTGAAAGTTGAAGTTCATTTGAGCAAACCCAGAAAAGGGTTATTGGGTTGAAGATAAATCAATTTGCCGTAAATTTTGTTCCCTAGGTCTGAGAGCTGGTTAATTTAATTTTAAAATGTTCAGTTTAACACAAATAGTAATTGAAATTGTTGAAGCTGAGGTGCATTCAAAGTTTGATGGAAATGTAGTTGAATGCACCATGTTTGGATTATCCCATAGAGTTTCAATGTGACAGACAGTCGCCAATCATCACAAGTGATTTCTAGCTGCTTAATAGAAATTGATATTTCTATTACTCAACCAAAAAGACAAAAAGATATCTACACCTATAAGGTTAGCTGATAGTATTCTCCAATTGACTGAGTTGTATATCAAGTGGAAATTATAACAAATTTAGGTTATCCTATGTGCATAGCTTGGACACTATAGAGTGAATAATATAAAGAATTATTGAGAAAAACCGTTCAGAACAGTGATATTACCTTGTTTTTTATAGAAATTAAGCCAGAGTTTCATACAAATATCTGATGTATTGAAAGTTAATAAGGGATTCTAACCTTCTTTATATCCAGTTTTTGGACCAAGAAAAAAGAAGCTTAACTGGTTCTCCATTGTTGGATATTGGTCTGAAACTCTGAATTAATGTCTATAAAATTGCAGGTACCACTGTTCTGAAAGGTTCCCAAAGTAATGATTTATAGTACTCTCTCTATAGTGTATAAACTATGCACGGAGGATAACATAATCTTCTCATAATTTTTGAATTTTATATAAAAAACAGTCAATTGGAGAAGACTGAAAGCTCCCCTTAAAGGTTTGGCTATCTTTTGTCTTCTTGAGTAAGTGTATAAATATAAATTGCTAATTAGCAGCTCACAATACTTTAGCTTATTGACTACTTTCAGAGGTGGAAGCCTTTCAGAAAATTCTTTATAAGGATTATATCCCAGCCAAGGATTGGGAATACTAAGGTAAATTTTGTATAAAAAGAGACTTAAAGTCCTCTAAAAGGAGGGGAGAATATTCAGAGTAATTGAAAATGTGGTACTGGGGGAATATTCTGAGGATCTAAGCCAAGGGCAGGAAATTGCATACTTTTATATTCTAAAGGTTCTTGGCAGGAGGCTCTAAAATTTTGTTATGAATTCTGCTCAAATGTGTTACAACTCAAATGAATTGTTGTGCAATGGAAATTTTTATTGAATTGAGCATCATACTTTCTGTGTCCCCATGACCCCACAATGTGTACTTATAACCAATCAAATTTTGGGCCACTTCAATCAATGAAAAAATTCAGGAGAATCATTGTACTATTAGGGAGTTTAATTTGTATTAGCATAAATTTAGGGGTTAATAAATGTACCCATTTTTTGCATTTTTATCCCTAGATTTTATTCTTGCTATTTTAATGGCCCAATTAGTCCAGGGTTTTCTAAGGAAACTCATTTAAAATTATTAGATTGATAATCAGTGCAAAAAAAACTGCAAACAAAAGAATTGCATTTTGAATAAATTTGTGTACCTGGTTTGTCTTTTTCTTTTTCTTTTTTTGGGCCTTTTGTAAAAGATGTTTGGCAAATTTCTGTGTATATATCACAAGCACAGAAATTTCAGGTCATAAAGAGCTGAGCATAAAATTTTAACCCTAAAATTTCCAGAAATAGTGAGGCATCAGAACATAAAATACAAGTAGTCTGTGGGGAGCTTAATAGATAAAGAATTCACAGCTGTATAAAGTGCATTTTACAAGCCCAAAAAAATCAGAAACTTCAGGAATTCTTCAATCTCAAATATTATATGTGCCCTGGAATGTTTGGCAAAGGAGTGGGATAATAACATGGGATAAAGGGGGTGTGCATCAGGTTTATAGGAACAATATGGCTAAGTAATACCTCTTTGATTACATGTCTCAAAAAGGCAATAAATTTGTGAAAAATCCTAAAACTGTGTATATATTGTGTTCCATTAAGTTATTGGCAATGACATGGAATATGGGGGTGATATATAAGTAGTGTACACTAGTAGATATTATGACCACTACACATCCCTTAAAATCTCATTTTCTAAAGTAAAACTATTTCCTAGAAGTTCAGGGAAAATAATACATATACAATTTTAAAAAACAACTGTTAATTTATTAGTAGTCTGGTAAATGCACCAAAAAGGCTATTCACTTAGCCATGTATTTACTACTAACCTACTGCACACCCCTTAGATATCATTTTCTGATCCCACTCCATTGCTAAATTTTTCAGGGAAAATAGAATATGTAAATTAAAGGATTGCTGAAGTCTTTGCAATTGTTGGGCTTGTAACATACACTGCCAGCATGTTTGCCTAGGATGAAGCATCACAGTTAAACTGGGATGCACTCAACAAATTTAAACTTGGTTGATATCAACTGATTGAATATAAATCCAAGGGACCCGGTTGGTTGCATCCTAGTTTAACTGGGATGAACTCAACCTAGGCAATTATGCTAGCAGTGATACAAGTTATACAGCTACCAATTATCTCTCTATTAAATCCCCTGCACACTACTTATAGTTTATTTTCTGATGCCTCAATGTTGCTTGAAATTTCAGGGTTCAAATTTTATTCACAGCTCTTTGTTCCCTGCAATTTCTTTGCTTGTAATTTCTGTGCAGAAATACTATTCTTTGTGTATCATGACATATTTCCACCTGTGGAAACATGTCAAAATGCCATCAAAATAGGTCACAGGGGGGCCAATTGGGACTTCAAAGTTTTAGACCAAAATTCATTGGAAATGACTTAGAAGAGCCACAAAAAACAGGTCCATAAATTCATTCAAAATCAAGTTTCATTTTTCACACTTTTTTTGCACTGATAATCAACCTTCTAATTTCCAAAGTTTTTCCGAAAAGATGGACTCATGGGGCCATTAGAATACCCAGAGAAAAACCAGGTGTGAATGCAGGTCCTGTGGGAAAAACAAACCAGGAAAATCAGGGTACAAATGCAGAAAAACTAGATATTTTTATTAACCCCCTTAATCAATGGGGGGTTATTTAGCAACCCTCCTTTTTTTGATAGTTTGAGAGGATTACTTTTTTCTAAGAGGTTTTAAAAATTTGGAATTTATTGCCTACACATCATGGAAGGGTGAAAAGGTTTATGGTACCAACCATTGTGTAAACACTTGCTTATTCACTTCAAGAAAGTAGTCTTCAACTGTCACCAGTTGACATGCAAGATACTTGATCTTACTCCAACCTTACTCTGGGAATATGTGAAGTAAAGCTACCAAAAAACAGCTGCTTTGCAAGTGTGGCTCTGGCATGCCTAGCTTTGTCTGGCTGGTAAACCAAGGGCTCACAGAAACAGTGGGCTGCTACGCTACACTACGCTATTTGACCACTAACTGTTAGTGTAGTGGTTATTTTTTTTGCCAGAAAATTTGTAGTGTTAGCTGATGCTACACTCCGCTAAACTAACAGTTAGTGTAGCAAGAAATTTTTCAGCCAAGTTTTTTTGAGTGTTAGCTTTGGAAAATAACCGCTACACTGACAAGTAGCGTAATTCTGTTGCCACTAACACATTTTGAAGTTTCCATTAGCGTAGCAGCATTAGAACTACGCTAAGCTACACTAAATGTTAGCTGTTAGCTGAATATTTTCCCACTCAATTTTAGCTGTTAGCTGACTGTTTTCCTGCTACGCTATGCTAAAAAAGTGGAGTGATTTGGCCCGCTAACTTTAAGTTTCACCAGTTAACATGGCTGCTGCATGAAAGCTGTGTTTATGGCTTCAACAGGTAAAATCCTGCTGCAGTAAAGCTGTTAGCAGAGAAATCCAACTTTGTTCTTGTATTTGAATTGAAAACAGGACAAAATCAGGGTAGTGGTATTCTCAGCTATTCTGTCAGATAGTGTAGCGATTTTGAAAGTTACATTAAATGTGAGTGTAACTGTAACCAAGAATTGATTTGGCCTGTAATGTTTTGTGCTCTACAACTCTTTCATTCTTTTATTTTCCTTCTTTCCTAACCTGCTTGATGGCATATGATGACTGATCGGCCATGGGTCACCAGGAAGATTTTCAGGTTCCCAGTGTCACAACATATCCCGCAATCATCACAATTCATCAATCAAGATAGTAAAGAAGAATAATAAAAGAAGCTAAAAAGAAAAGCAAGAAGTTATTAATATAGCAAGAATAATATTAGAGAAAACCATATGGTTTTTTCCCCATAGTTTTGTGATGAGGGTGACATTGATTAGATTTTTTTCATTTCCTTATAGTATAGCAGGAGTGATAAATTCCCCTGTCTTAGGTCAAAGCTGGTCCACTTTTCTCAATTAGGATCATTTTTTTTCCATTTTTTTTCCATTTTTTTCCCATTTTTTTTCCATTTTTTTCCCATTTTTTTCTCCATTTTTTTCTATATTTTTTTCTCCATTTTTTTCTCCTTCTTTTTCCTTCTTTTTTCTTCTTTTTTCTTCTTTTTTCTTCTTTTTTCTTTCCTTTTTTTTTTTATAAACTAACAGCAGTTAGTGTAGCGCTAAACTCACAGTTAGCTCACCACAAAAGGGTGATCTGCTAACAGTTAGCCTAGCTGAGAAGAGTGCTACGCTAACAGTTAGTGTAGCTGAAAAGAGCGCCACACTAACAGTTAGCGTAGCTGAAAAGAGCACTACACTAACAGTTAGCGTAGCATTTGTTCCAGCTAACACCGCTAAAAATCAGCTAACAGGCAATTTCTGTAGTGTAAGCTTTTTTTTTCTATGGCGCTAACACTACACTACCCATTTTTTTTTTCAATGAAAATGTTTTAGCGTTAGCTGAAGAAATCTTCAGCTAACAGTAACTTTGTGTTAGCGTAGCTAAAAAAGCTAACATTACGCTAAACTACAGCTGCTGTTAGCGTAGCTGGCCCACCGTTGCTCACAGTGATAGGAGGGGTACACTTTGGGCCCCACTTCCAAATTAAAGCTAGATTTATTCCTTATAGCCTTCTTCAGGAAGAATGTAGGCTGGATTAGAAAATGTGGAGGGGGATTTCACCTTGGTTTTAATCACAGATCTAACAAAAGATTTAAAACTGAAATAGTAAAGGTTGAAGGAAGAATCTCCAATCTAGCAGGATCTATCAAACCATTTTTTTTGGTTTTATTTTTTATAAAAGCTTCCAAGTAAAGAAAATTTATCAATTTGTTTTTTTGAAAAATCCATGACAAAGATTAAATCATACTAACATGGGTTCATCATTTTGATTTCCTCAACATTGGGGGTTTTATTTTAATTTTTAATTTGTGAAGAATTATATTCTTCTTTTTTTTTGGGAAGCTTGAGACTAGAGAGAATTTAAACATAAATAGGGGGTATTAAATATGCCCAAATCTGCAATTAAAACAAGTGAATTAAGTTTTTTTCCACAAAATTTCACTTTTGAGAATTCTGAACCATTTCATATTGGTATCCATGGTTTTTAAAGATTGTGGATTTTCAAAACCAGTTGATTAGATAATTGTGGATTTGGTCATATTTGATACCCCCTAATGAATGAGATTAATGATTACCCATTTATCTTCTTAACCTAACTGTGACTCAATAGAAAATAACCAGACACTCATAGGAGATAACAAAAATACCAACAAGTCTGATGAGAAAGAAAAACACAATCAACATCAAATATAAAATATAAAATCAAGATGAAGAATAAAGAAAAAAGAATATATGAGGTCTGAAAGAGTGAAATATTGGGGGGTTGATAAATACATGCCCCTGGCTGCACACCATTTTTTGGGTGTCAGCATGTTTACAGGCGTGCAACACCCACCCAAAACAGGGCATGCAGTCGCACACCCCATTCAAAAAAGGGTGTGCAACCTGCACACCCTTTTTATGTATATAGGTAGGGGTGTGCGTGCCCCTACCCATATACATAGAAAGGGTGTGCAGGCCGCACGCCCTTTCTATGTATATAGGTAGGGGCATGCACACCCCTACCTATGTACATAGGGCGTGCTGACGGCATAGTCCCCATTTTTGGGGACTGTGCTGTCAGAAGCCACACAGCTTGACTGGGGGGGATCCCTCCTGTTGTGACCTAGGTCACAAAGTGTGACTCAGCTGCGGCTCAGCCAGCCGGAGGAGACTACATCTGTCTCCTCCGGAACATACTAGCTAAGAACCACACCAATAACCAACTATACGTTCCTACACCTCCGGCCAAGGAGGTCATACAACCTCCTCTTCCGGAGGGATCCCCCCCAGTTGAGGAGGTTGTATAACCTCCTTGACTGGAGGGATTCCCTCCGGTTGAGGAGGTCATGCAACCTCCTTGGACCGGGGGGGATCCCTCTGGCCAAGGGGGTTGTATACCTCCCCAGCAGGGCGTGCAAACCGCACACCCATCCTTGGGGGTGTCGCACGCCTGTAGATGGGCGTGCAAACTGCACACCAGTCTACAGGCGTTCCCACGCCCAAAACAGGGCGTGCAGCACGCATGCTCGTCAAAAAAAGGGTGTGTGGGCTGCACACCCTTTTTTTGATGGGTGTGCCCCTGGCGTGGGCGTGCAGCCAGGGATGTGTATTTATCAATCCCCAAAATATTGATCATACCTTCATTCAAGTTAGATTTAAGCTCCTCCTGAAACTGGGCTTTCACATGATGAGAAATCAGATAAAGAGTTGAACAGGTGAGGTGTAGTTGACAGTGGATTAAGGGATTCAAGGAAGAACGATAGCGGACAAAAGTAGTGGTTTGTTGAGAGAAAGATCTTCAGACTAGGTTGCGCTGGTTCAAGGTTTAAGTACAGATCAATATGATTTTGCATACTGTTATGTGGTAGTGATAGATTTTGTATTTGGTGAGTGGACTTGGTCATCATGTAGATTGGATCAAGAAGTTCATATGAATTGTGTGCTCTTCTGGACTCATTTAACTTTTATTAAATAATCAAACAAAAAACAATGTTTCCTACACAGTCTCGGGTGGGAGAACCGCGTGTACATACGGAGAACCCAGATGGTTTGTGGTAATTAGGCACATATGATTTTATTACTTCTCAGTCACTTATTTCAATACCATTAAGATGAATACAAAATTTAAATAGACATTACAGCCTCCAGGGATGGGTTACATTGGGTTACATTAATTAAAGAAGGGGTTTTCTTACAAAAAAAAAAGAACTACGCATCGCAAGGTTCTATAATTTAGTGGGAATGATGAGCTCCCCCATGGCCGTGACCATCTGGATTAGAGTCGCCAGACTTAGTAGCTGGAATCTCAACCTATGAAGTTTTTGATAAGCGACAACAAACGCAAAACAAAGATCAATGATGACTGTTCAGTCGGAGAAGAGGGGAATGGGAATAAACTTACACCCAACCATCCGGCGGACAGTGGAAGGTCAACGTTAATCCATCTCGAATTTTCAAAGGCTTCGTCCCAGCCTAGCTGTAGAGCAGCAAACTGACACATATTGGATGAAACTGTGCAAATAGTAGCTAAAGGCTATTATCCAAGAAGAAGAAAAACTTCAATATCGATTTCTAAATCTGAGAGAGAAAGAGAGAGGGATGGGGTGAAAATGATAAACCTTTTCTGAATCGGTTGAAGAAAGCATAACCGAGCCATCAGGCCTAGACCATCCGCCTCCGAGAAAAGCCATGTCAATGATCTGGCCCCTCGTATACCCAACTCGTTCACTCAAGATGTGGGCATGAAAATGGAGCTGCGAATATTCGTGTGGATGAGCTATGTTGGCAATCTCGGTCGATCCAGCTTCAGACAGATGGAAGATTTTCCAGCTTGCAGGTGTCAGTGCGCGCATCTGTTCAAGGGCTAGAGGGGTGTCGGAGGCAAGATATCTATTAATCAGAAAAAAGAATGAAGATGTCAGTCTTTCCTGTCGATTAAAGCTTGTGGATCGACTGGTTTTACATACACGTTTGGACTGTCTGGAAGAGTGGAGTCCGCATCTCTCAATCTAGTCCAAGTAGAGTTGATACTGTCAATGTAATAATTGATGGGCACGAAATCGAACTTGTGCGCTGGATCGTGAGGATGTCGGTCACCTCTAGGAAACGAGAATCAAAGAATTTCAGCTGCAAGGTTCTGTGTTGAGAAAGAGAAGGTTTTGTAGACTCACTTTCGGATGTGGACGGAGATGAAGGGGGGGAGACGGTTGTCGGAGCTGGGACCCCAGACATGAGAATTGATAATCTGTTGCTTTGTCTTACGAATCAGTTGGTCATCAACTTCTGAAAGGATCAATAGACGCAAGAAAGTCGACCGGGCCATCTCGTAAATCGATCTCCGTGAATAAGGTATGATTCCCGAAACAGGCTCTTTTATCACTTGGTCTGAATTTTCATTATCTCCAAAACTCTCCTCGAATTCCTTCGAAAAATGTGGAGAGAGGATCGACGAGGTCAAAATCCAATGTCTCGTCGATCGTGGACAACCTACCATTTCGCTGGGAGGCGGAGGTGCGCATCCAGGATCAGGTCTTTGTTTTTTTTTCAGAAAAGAGGAAAGATAAATCAAGTGAGTTACGAATTGTACATGAGAAGTAGAAAACATGCTGATGGGTTAATTAAAGCTTACATTTTCAAGAAATGGTCACTCCAGGTGCCCCGGTCCCATTCAGCGTCAACGATGAAGAACGCTCGAGAATCTTTCTTCGCCAAGGCGGCGGCAAGGGAGATGGCATTCAAATGGAAAGTAAACTGTTACAAGAGTCAAAAACTCATTAGATTCGGTCACATCAACTAAAATTGAGCCGACCTTTTCTTTTCTATACAACTTACCCCAAAATCATCATCCAAGAGGTATGTTAGACTTTTTTCACAAATCTGTTTTCCATCCTGATCAGTTTCTGAATATGCGGTTTTATTTTGAAATCCCCCCTGGAAATAAGCTTGTTGAGGTGACAGATTAGAGTCAGTTAGTTCGATTGGGCCAGAAGTACGTTCATCTCCTTCTGACTGGGACGGACAATCCTGAAGATAATAGGCAGGGGAGAATGGGAATGTTGTTGTGGTTGCGAGCAGGGAGCCTGGCGAATGGCTAGCGAGAAGCTCCGATATAGCATCCCCATCTTTGGGACCTTCGATGTTGTCAAAGGCTTTGCCCATGAAGATCAACAAGCCGAGGAGGCTCAGGGCGGCGGTAATCAAGCAGACAAAGGTTGCTCGACCGAATCCTTTTCCAGGATCAGTCCACCTATCATCGCTCTCATCCAATTCACGCCCGGTTACCACACTTAGCGTGTCTCCTTCTTCAAGCCTTACATGGTCCAAGACCGCGTCGTCGTAAGATTTCTCAAGGGCATCGTTCGAATAGGATCCTTGGTGCGACGTTATGACCCCTCGCATAGCTACCGGCGTCTGCTGGGGGAACATCTTCAGAAGCAATTAACAAATTTAGCAGGCCAGGCTAAAGCGAAGATGGAACTATTTGAGAGTTGAACAGAAGGTCGAAATGTGCTAAGACTAAGAAGAGTGTGTATATGGCCAAGTAATCTAAGGAGGGGATTTATATGCCCGTTTACAAGGATCGAGAGCGATATCCTTGGGAGGGTAGGGAAAACCATCGCGAAGCTAGTCGAGAGTGACAGAAGGTATGGCCAGGTAGTCCAGACTGGTTGAGGTGATGTCTGTCTGTTCTTGGCAAGGACTCAAGGAAGCATGGCTGTTGTAACATATGTATCTAGCTCACCTGTCACAGGTTGTTCAACCCGGGCTTCTTGCTTGCTGTTCTATTTTTTAGGGCCTGTACCATACGAAATCTGTTTTTCTGGTTCAGGGAAAAGAGTTTTTTTTCTTTTGCGCTTTTCCATTATTTTGAAAAACACATATCTGAAAAAACAGAATGTGATAAACGTGTACCACAAACATCCCACCAAGGCTCCAGGATATCCACAATCAACAACCATTGCATCCACATCATCAAGATCCAGCACACCCAACGCAAACAACACATCCACCACCCTATACAGCCATGGACAACAACATGTTTGCAACACTTGCTGCCGCCGCCACATCTCTCATGGAGATGAACAACATCTTGATTTCAGTTGCTGCCACTGGGATTGCTTTCAAATACCTTGGAAGCATTTGTAATACATATGCAGCATACTAGGGCAATGGCGGACAAGCCAGGTACACTCGCTTCCTACTTGATGTGGAACTCCTAAAGGATCAGGAAAGAGCTTGAAGGGGAAATAGAAAACAAATCTAGTAAGTAGAAGATGTTGAAGCTACAGGTGCTGATGAGGCTGCCCTTCTTGACTAATGCTGAGGGGAAAGGGTTTCACTAAGAAAAAGAAAGAAAAGAGGTGTGGCTATATTTCTACTAATCCTTAGACTGCTGCTACTAATGGGAACTTAGGTTGTTTAATCAATCTGAGGCAGGGACCTTAAGAGGAGTGAGAAAAGCACTGAGAAAGGGTATGTGTTATGATTCTTATTGGTATAAAGGTTGATGCAAAGGTAAATGTAAAAGGGTTTAAAAGGTAAAGGTAAAATGTAAACTGTACTTCAATAAAGGGTAGGGTGCATGCCTCATCCATAGAACTAAGGGGAGTTCTACTTATACAAAAGGGCACAAGATGGCTGATCCTGGCAGTAAAGAGAAAGGGGAAATGTGTTCAGAGGTATACAACCAAAAGAGAGTAGTGATAGTGTAAGAAAGATGAGCCAATGTAGCTAGTAACTATGTATATAAGGAATGTAATGTGACTAGTAACCAAAGAGGATGATAAAGGCAGAAGATGTAACTATGCAATATGAATGACTGTGCTGTACAACTTTATACCAAAGAAGATATAAACTAAAGAAAAGTATGTAATATCTATGTTTTATTTATGTACTGTATATTTATAAATCAATACCTTGTATAATATCCTATGGGGTTGTAGTATTGGTAAAGTTATGTGTTTATAAGTGGTAATATTCTAAGAATGCTAATAACTTCTGAACCAAAGGGAAATCAGGGGTACTTTGAGTGAGTGACTAGGGGTAGTTTTGTATGTAGAATCTGATTATGTAATAATAATGAAGTATATGTGAGAGGAAATGTAAGTTGATGATGATTGTATGTGAAAAGGTATGGATTACCACATCAACGAAGTCAGACCAGAGCTTTTCCATGAAATAACTCAAATGGAACAAGCCACTTTCAACAATATTGTTGAAGAGTTGTCAATGAATGGCATCCTTAAGAATGGAAGATCAATCTCAGTCAAAGAGCAGGTCCTCATCTTCTTGGATATTGTTTGTTACAACAACTCAATGCGCCAGACGGCCATGAAATTCAGGTGTGGTTTGTACACCATTACATGGTGAGCCTCCTATTTTTTCCTTCTCAATATTTCAGTTTTACTAATCAAAAATTCAATATTCCTTCAATTAGATACTTTGGAAAAGTCCTTGACTCACTGATAGCAATCTATCCAAACTATGTCAAGTTTGACTTGGATTCATGCAAGCAGCCAGAAGAAATTGCACAAAACCCAAAGTATCAAGCATTCAAGAACGCGCTAGGAGCCATTGACAGAGTATTTATCCCAGCTAAAGTACCCGCCAAATCTCAAAGCCCCTGGAGAAATTGCAAGCACTTTATTGCGCAGAATGTCCTTGCTGCTGTGAATTTTAAATTTCAGTTTGTCTATGTCCTTGCGGGTTGGGAAGGAAGTGCCCACGACACTCGAGTTTTTAACAATGCAACATCAGAAGGCCTCAACATACAGCAAAAGAGATATTTCCTTGCTGACGCCGGATATGGCCTTCAACAAGGTTTGATGACTCCTTTTTGAGGCACCCAATACCATCTGAAAGAACAGGCTGCAGTGGGACTCAGGCCAGCGAACAAAAAGGAGCTGGACAACTTAAGACACGCTACCCTACAGAATATTGTTGAGCGTATTTTTGGATGTATCAAGAGGAAATTCTCAATCCTCCAATCTGGGCCTGAGATCGAACTAAAGAAACAGGTCCGATTAGTCTATGCGCTCTGCATGTTGTGGAATTATATCCGCAGCCATGAAAGTCTTGATAACCTCTTTGACAATCCTGAGAAAGATGCACAAACACTTTTGCATACCCGCATGGGGGAAGACAAATCCTTTAATGTCACTGAAGAGGATTCAATAATGAAGCATCGACGCAAGCAACTGGCTAAAAAATTATGGACTCAATATGTTGCCTACAAAAATCAACCTTGATTGCCTGTACCCTTTCTGGTTCTCAACCAATTGATTGTTTTTCTACCAGCTTTTTTTCTTTTCTCTTTGGTCTCAGCAACCATGTCACCTCAAACCAAGCTATATAAGATTGTGACAAATAAAAAAGACAATGCAATCAGATTGAGCAATGCATCATGGCTATGAAAGACAACCACATCAATAAATAAGAGCTCCATTTGCATAGATCAACCAACAGACAATCAGACAAGAGTGTGACCAAGAAAGAAGAGCATATTATGGTAAGACAATATGAGCAATAGATAACAGCCAAGAACAACAAGATCCAACTTATAAGAGCAATAAATGATGAGAGAGACAACTGTATCAATTGATTGGGAGAGACGGCTGTATCAATTGATTGAGAGAGACAACTGTATCAATCAATTGAGAGAGTCAGCCAGTGGACAAAAAAATGATGCCAATTAAAACTCATGCTGACAGTTTTATTCCATCTTTTTCTTTTCCTTTGCCTCTTTAACCTTCCTTTCAAGCCACAGCTGGCAAATATGATTGTTGGAAGTACAAAGGAGGGTAAGGAAGGTGTGGGCCGTGCTGTTGTTCTCAAGTACAGATGCAAAATCGACATAAGTTTCATCCAAGACTTTGTTCAAGTATTGGTCTGCACAAACTTGAAGTGCAGTATCAGAAATGGTACTTTGAGGTTCAATATGAGCAATGGAAGAAGTGGAAGGTTGGCCGGGTGGCGGATTGGTAGAGATGGCTGAGGCAATTTTGGTGAATTCTCCCATGAGATTTTTGGAGCTTTCAGATACTGCATTTATTGCCCCGCTGATGCTTTCCATCTTGCCTTTGATGAGAGCGTGCTTGGATGTGCGTACCCGCTTGGTAGTGTTTGAACCAACTGTTTTGAGAGACGAATTAGGTTCAATTTCAACATCACTGCTACTATCGCCATCACTGAGAGGAAAGGCCTTTTTCTTGGCTGCTTGAGTGAGTTTGACTTCTTTGGTGGTAGTCGGAACAAGCTTGGAAGTTGCCACTTCTCCAGTTGCAGCCTTGCAAAAGAACACTGTGGGCAAGATCGTAGACCAGAAAAGGTTTGTCCTTGAGTTTTCCAAAGTTTTGACAAGGATGAGCCATTATCAACTCTTCCCACACGGTTTTGTCTGCAGTTAAAGTGCCTCGAGCTTTGTCCCAACCAAATCCACTTTGATCTCAAAGGAATTTGTAATCAAGGTAAACTGTCCGGAGTGCATTTTTTTTTGGTTCTTGATTTGATCAAGACTGAGAGTGAGGCTATACTTGTTATTCACCTCATCTTGGACAATAGGCCATGCATCTTTCTTCAAGTTGCCGTTGTCAGTTTCATGGCCGGCTGCGTATTGTGTAGCAATGGACTCAAGGAGGCACATCTTCTGATTGGTGGTCCAAATATGGTTGGGAAATTTTGAATTGCTTTCATTGTCTTTTTTGGGTTTGGCTGACTTCTTCTTTGGGGTCTTTGCTTTTTGAGTTGCCTTCTTGGGATCAGGAGTCTGTTTGGGCTGGATTTCAGATTGAGACATTGGAGCTGGTGTTGTTGGAGAGTTTGGAGATCTGGGTTCTGACGAGAGTGGTGGGATGGTGTCCTTTAGGACAGCTGGATCAATGAGATCAAGAGTGATGGACTTTGGCATCTGTAGATGGAACTCAAGTGGAAAAATAGCGGTCAAAAAACAGGGTCAGACCTGTTTTTGAAAAGCACCTATTTTTGAGGAAAACTATTTTCAGGATATGTCAAAAAACAGGCGCTGTGGTACACATTTTTTGGTGAAAACATTTTTTTTGCAAAAACAAATTTTTCTGGGGGAACAACTGTTTTTTGACTGGCTATGGTACAGGCCCTTAGCAAAACAAACAAAGTTGGAGAAACTGGAGAAACAATATATGAGCTTATGCTTCTTACTATCCTGCATTCCACAGGCTATTTAATTTGATGATCAACACATACCAAACTAAAAATGGATCAATCAATCATAGATTCACCAAAAAGTATTGAACCGGCGACCTTGGTATGCCAACTCTACAACAGTGTATCACCTCTTGATTGGATGTTGTTCCACATCTTCTGCTGCATTCTAGCTAAAATACCATAAGCAAGCAGGGGTTTTTTATATATATCTTCAATACTTTCCAAAACTACCTCTTAAGTTTCTAATTTCAAACCACTGGTACACCTGGATCCCAGCCACAGACCCAGTAAGACTGGATAGAAACCATTTGTGTCAGCCCTAGAGATACTCCAGAGTATCATAAGAACTGAATTAGCTGTAAAACAATAATAAAGACACTGGATTACTACTGCAAATAATAACATATCATAAAATATGATTCAATCAATCAACTCATGATGTAGACATTCTACGGTCTGAAGCCAGCACCAGCAAACTGGTACGGGACACTGACAATGTGGTTTGAAGAAATCAACTATAATCAATTGAGCTGCAATCTGTGCCTCTTCATTCATCAATACAAAACTTCTTTCATTTCTTTTCATGTCAAAAATTTAATTGTTGTGGGAAATGTTGACATATTTGAGGGTCTGTTTCTTCATTGATTCCCAAACTTGTCAGCTCATGATCCAGACACGATTCTTGGAATGGATGTGGTGATATCAAAAGATTCCATCTCTCTGTCTCAAGAGAATCTTATTGAAAAAGGACTGAACATGATTGGCTTGACTGATTTCAAACCTGTAAATACTCCCCTCTTGGTCGCGGTACAACTAAAACCTGCTAGTATAAAAGAAAAGGAAGAATTTGCTAGCCTTAATATCAAATATCACTCATTCACAGGTATTCTCAATTACCTATCATGTTGTACTTGTCCTGACCTAGCACTGGCCATATGCATACTCTCAAGTTTCAACAGCAACCCAGGCATAAACCACTGGAAACAGGTTCTGCACTGTTGGAAATAAATCAAAGCCACCAAGAATCTACATCTTACACTTTTACCATCCTACTCTCTTGAAATCCCTACAACACTATACGGATGCCACATGGGCAGATGATCTAGAAACTTGTCTATCCCGCAGTGGGTCAATTTGTTTTTGGAAAAACTGACCAATTGCGTGGAACAGCAAGAAACAGCAAAACATAATGCTCTCCTCAACCAAAGCCAAACTCAACACAATGTCAGACGGATTCCAAGAGAATCAGTGAATAAAATTCCTAGTTGAAGAACTATGGGATGAAAATCTTGAACCCACCACGTTTCACATTGAAAATCAAGGACTGTCTGAAAAACTCAACAAATTTGGATCTAACTCAAAAACCAAGCATCTAGACATAAAGATGAAATGGCTTCAAGACTTGAAGAATGAAGATGAAATCAGTGTAGCTCTCATACCATCCAAAGAAATGATAGCTGACACTCTAACAAAAGCTAGCAATCTAGAATCACTCAACCAAATTTGAGTAAAATGCTTCATGGTCCATTACTCACCAAGTTGAGGGGGTGTTGAAACCTGCTCTGAAACTGAGACTCATTGCGGAAAACATGCGCGCTCATATCACACTTGTTTACCTTATCTCATTAATTAAAACCTAGTTGCTACTTGCTAAAACTCACTCTCATCAATACAGAAGACAGTGAAGAACATCAACTTCTTTCCACTCTTTCACACTTGACTTCTACTTCCATACTTCCCTCAAACTTCCCTTCTCCTTTTCAATCTCTCTGTGCTCTCTCCCAAACAATCAAGATCTCATCAAGATCAACACTTCAACTCACTCGTCAACAAGTCTTAGTAAAGCTTTAACAAGGACCACCTAGCTTTCCACTTGGTGAGAAATGCAACCTCACAACAGAATCCTCTCATTGGTCACATTCAATCTCATCATGCTAATCTTATTCATCTTTTCATTAGTTGTCTATCATCAGATCTTTGAGCACCTCTTTTAGTTAATATACTATTCTCACTACTTCCAGTCTGGGTTTGTTTTCTTTCTTGTGTTTCTCTCTTTTCATTTGTCACAACTAATCAATACTCTCAATCAACTAGCTTCACTCAAATAAACATCATCTCTACTATCTTCAGTTATTCTTCTACAGATAATCATCTGTCTCAGGGTTTGTCTCTTATCTATTACTCTCATCTTTGATGTATCTACGTTACTTGTTCTTTTTTATCTTACTTCATATGTTTCTAGTTTTTGGTCTTATTGCTTTGAAATACAGTTTCAGGTCTATTATCACTCAAACCACTGCTAAATTCCTACTCCTTCTAGTACTTTATCATATCTTAAATGTACCTGGTAAGAAAAAGGAATAACTATATAAAATACAAGTGTATAGCCCCCAATTTTGGGGATTGGGGAGGGATTTTTAGAAAAGGGGGATTTATGAGAAGGGTGCACAATATTTTATTTGTGGAAATATAAGAACAAAGGTAACATTTCATGTTGAAATTAAAACACAATGAAATTATGAAGCAAAAAAAACAAAAAGGATGAGAAACTAAAAATATTAATATGACTATTGCCTCTGTACATTTGAAATAACCTCTTTGTAAACAATATTTGATGTTTCATATGAAGGAAAGCAAAATTCAGGTTGAGGGACTACTACCTTTGTAGTACGGCTGGACTTACTTTGTGACAATGCAACATAGAGTTGTCCATGACTAAATACAGGATCATGAAGTACATTACCTACATTTCCAATTTTCTGACCTTGAGATTTTTTTACAGTTAGTGAGAAAGCCAGATTTATGGGAATTGTTTCCGTATGAGCTTGAAAGGCAATCCAGACTCATCAGGGTCTGATATGAAGGGAATGGGTGGTATAGCCACCAAGTTGTTGACTCTATTTCCTGAAATTACCTTTGCACAAATAACATTTGGGCCCAGGTTTTCCACAATCAATGTAGTCCCAATTATTATTGGGAAGCCCCTTTTCAATTTCAGAATGTGAGGTGAAAAGCCTGAAATTGTTAGACTATTTATTTAATCCTGTAAGTATAGGTTTTGGGGGTCATCTTCCACTGAATCATACCTTGTATAATTCCTGCCTTCTGATGGAATATCTTGCAAGATCCTAGCATTTATATGGTTGACTGAAACATTTTTGCAGCAAAGAATAGCCCAGTCCAAAAAGTAATCATGTTGGGAGAAAGACCTGGAAATATGTGGGAATAGTTGTGTGATGAGATGATCCAAATTTTCCTTGTGGGATCCACCATGAATTACCATTGAAGCAGGAAGCTGTATCTTTCTTGAAAAATCAGTGATACCTTCTATGTTCCCAACAAATAGAAAATTTCTCAAAGTGAGGATCCCCAGCTGCACACATGTTGATGGATTGCGGAAGGCCAAATTGTAAGCATAGTAGTTCAAGGCAGTTGAAAGTGGCATTTCCTGCTTGATTTCAGGACTCTGACCAAGATCTCCATTTGGATGTGAGAGCACATAATGGAGAGGATCATATTTGCTTTCTAATTCAGATACTCTTGAAAGGGATTGGCCATAACAATTGATGATAACATCCCTTGTGGCTGTTTTCAAAGGGTCATTGCCTTCAAGGTAAGAAATTTCAGAGCATGATGACTTAGTGAAAGTGAAAAAGAAAGAAATACCTTCTACCCAGATGGCTGCAATTTGGTCCCCTTTTGGGAGGTGATAAACTCTTTGGTCCACATTTTTTTCCATTTCTGTAAGCCTTATTGAGCAGTTTGGAGTGATTTCAGATGCTAAATGCTCAGACTGGTGTAAGAGAGGATTGCACCGGTGAACTATCTTTTCAATCCTTTTCATAAGCTCTGGGAGAAGATCTTGACCATGAATATGAAGATTTTCAAACTCATGTCCATTATTGTATATGTAGAGCGGATCAAGCTGCCAATGTTGTGGTGAATTTTCCCCTTCACCTTGAAAGTATATATACCTTGTCCTTGGTTGTTCAAAGCAGCTCTTTTAGCACAATTTATACCAAGTGAAGTAAATTCAAAGTTGCTGTTTATAAAATGTATGGAACTTATGAGTTTATTTCCTTGAGGCAAGTGGTCTTGAGTTGCATCTTTGAAAAGCTGGAGTAAATATGGAGGAGGGGGTGGTTGATTTATGTTGATCCTCCCAGAGCAACAGCATAGGGAATTGGTTTTGCCTTGAAATAGTATGGCATGGCATAATGGACATTGCCTCTCTCTTCTCAGTGTGTGTGGACTGAAACTTGGACCCTAACCCTGCAAAAATTTATCTGGCAAATGTTTTTGGCTACCTAGTTTTCATTTTCATTCATTACAGGATGGTCATCCAAACCAGCACCTGCAGGATTTTCAAATCCAATCTGGGAAAAATGATGATCAACCTGATCTAGAACCTGTTCCCAATTGGTTTCTGGAATATCATCCTCCAAGTGTCATTTTTTCTCTACAGAAGGAAGTTTTGAGGAGTTATGATTGGAAGTAAGTGAATGGATATGATAAGATCTGTCAACAAACTGCACTCTATTCCACAAATAGTGGCGTGTACAGTAAGGAATAAAAAGTCTTACACTTAAGAAAGTGTAATAAAAATAACAATAATCAAAATTACTTTGGTGTTTTGTTAAAAACACTAAGTATTAAAAAAAACAGGTTACTACCCTGCTGCCAGACTTCTGTTATGGGAATAAATATCCTCAGAAGGGCTAACCAGACTTTAACATGGTTCTTCCAATTAAATTAAGAAGTATTAATTTAATTGGGGGGATTTGAAGAACTCTAACTATTAAAGATAGTTATAAGTAGAAAAGGCCAGTCCTCCTGACTTACAGGAGAAGGTGTACGCCTTGGTAGCTTATAATAAGTTATCTAGTAATGGTTAAAGTTGATGGGGGGAGGATGTCTTCAATTTGGTGAAGAAACCTCCTCCTTAAATAATAAATATTTTGTATTAATCCCTCTGCAATGTATTTGACAGTGGGGATTGGGGCAATGTTAAAAGGTGAATCTGATCAGCCTGTTCGTGGTAAGAAGTGAAACATGGTGTCATTTTTAATTAAAATGATACCATATTTATTTCACATTAATTAAAATAATTTAATGTTTATTTTTCTTAATTAAACTAAATAAATATTAATCACATGTACATGTAACTTCCTTTGGGGTTAGAGCTTGGAAAAGCGCTTTCTCTGGAGAGTAAAACATGTGGGAATTAATTTACAAGTCATTATTGCATAATTAATATACTTTACATAAAGATTTACTTTTATTTATATGTAATTTTATACTATAAATTACTATGTGTTAATCTTGGATCTTCCAGGATTTTCAAGAAGAAAACTATGCCAATAAATGGTTCTTAATCCATTTATTGCATGTTTGAAAATTAATTTTCCAAAGATTTTCATTAATTAAGTTATGACTTAATTTTGGTAAAACAAAATAGATATAATTATATATCAATGTTTCTATTGAATGTGGTTATGAGTGTGACCTGAACTCAGGTCCTTATGCTTAGAACAGTTATTACTAAGCCAGTCCTTAACTGTTAGACTATTATAAAATTCGATAAGATGCACTTTTTCCATTTTGTTAAGACTGTTAAAATAAAAGATAATAATAATAAAAAATAAAGAATAATTATAATTATTCAAGCTTGCAGTTTCAAGTATTACATGTTACATACTACATGTAATATCTTGGTGGCTGACAAGATCTCTGATGAGAAACTGGGGATGATAGTTCATAAGATATTTTCTGGCACATTGGGGATGGAAATTGATGAGAGATTGGACGGGTCCTTGAGGATTGGAGTTGGTGAGAGATTTGATGAGAATGTTGAGAGAATTGATGGGAATGTGGATGGTGTGTTTGAGAGTCATTGTGTAGCTGCTGAAGATGGGAAGGGTGATGATTATTGATTAAACTACCTTGGAACACTGCCAGCATAATTGCCTAGGTTGAGTTCATCCCAGTTAAACTAGGATGCAAACAACCAATTTAAAGTAGGTTGACCTCAACCAATGAAATATAAAACGAAGGGGGGTCCCTTGGATTTATATTTCATCAGTTGATTTCAACCAAGTTTAAATTGGTTGAGTGCATCCCAGTTTAACTGGGATGACTTCATCCTAGGCAATTATGCTGGCAGTGGAAGTAATGGACAAAGTGCCAGGGGCTCAAAACACTTAAGCAGAGAGATGTGTTCTGTGAGTAACACGGCGAATCAGACACTGGAGCTGGTGGAGGCACACCTTAAGCAGAGAGATGTGTTCTGTGAGTAACACGGCGAATCAGACACTGGAGCTGGTGGAGGCACACCTGCGGGCCGATGAATGAGAGGTGGTTGAGATTGAGTGAGATTGACAAAGTGATGAGATGAATGAATGAAACCAACAATCATGATAATGACAATACTAACCTTAAGCAGAGAGATGTGTTCTGTGAGTAACACGGCGAATCAGACACTGGAGCTGGTGGAGGCACACCTGAAGATAGAGTGAAGTAAGGTGATGAGAAGTTGAAACAAAACAATGAGTGAAGAAACTTGAGGCATACCTGCAGGCCAATGAATGAGAGGTGGTTGAGATTGAGTGAGATTGACAAAGTAATGAGATGAATAAAGAAACAACTGATACTAATACGGTTGGACTAATTACAACTAAGTTAGGTTTGACAGTCTCATCAACAAGCTCTAAGTTGGTCCGCAGCGCCGTGATTTGCCTCAATACCCCCCCCTGTCTCATTGCCGAATGATCTTGAGGTCGGAAATGACTTGTTGATGCTTCTGTCTTGCTAGTGCCTTTGTGCACATGTCTGCTTTCATCTTCTGGGTTGGAATGTAGGTGATGTGAATTAACCCAGTGTCATGAACTTCGTGTAACCAGTGATAGAGTATGTCTATATGTTTTGATTGTCGTTGAAATATTGGATTTGTGGCTAAGGCGATAGCGCTTTGATTATCGGCAAAAATTTTGAATTTGTTGTTGAATGGAATTGATAGACTTGAGAAAAGATATTTTAGCCATACTGCTTCTTGTACGCCTTCAAACATGGCTCGGTACTCTGCTTCGGTCGTGGATGTAGATACCGTTTGTTGCTTTTTAGACCGCCAGGAGAGAAGATTGCCACCGATCAATGTGATGTAGCCTGAGTAGGAGCGGCGATTTCAATGCAGTTTGCAAATTCAGCGTCAGTGTAAACTGAGACGTTGTTCAGATCTCCTGATCCATCGAGAGAAATGCCGTGATGTTTTGTTCCTGCCAGGTAACGAAGGAGATGGATTACTGCATGCCAGTGAGTGATTCCAGGCTTCTCCAGGTGTTGTGATAGTTGAGAGACGGTGAAGGAGATATTGGGGCAAGTCGAGACGGATAGGTAATTCAATAGACCAAGGGCTTCCCAATAGTTGATATTGAGTTGTAAGAATGCTTGATGATCTTGATCCGAGCATTTGACAAGTCTTGAGTTCGCCACCATGGGTGTAGATGTGGTGCGACAGTCGTTCATGTTATAGTTATCAAGGATGGATTGTGTGTATACTTCTTGATTCAATAAAATCTTGGTTTTGGATGTTTGAGTTAATTTGATGCCTAGGATGTGATGAGCTTCCCCTAGATCTTCCATTTGAAAGCGAGATGAGATCAACTTTTTGAATCGAGAAACATCGTGGCTGATGATGATCATGTCGTCGACGTACACGTGGACAAAGCACTCCCAGCCGTCAATTTGGGAGACGAATAGACAAGGATCAGCTGGGCTGGGATGAAATTTGATGGAGTCAAAAAACTGTTTTAGTTCAGCGTACCATACCCTAGGTGCTTGCTTGAGACCGTAGATGGCCTTATGAAGTTTCAAGCAGTAGCCTTTAGGGACTTCGAGGCCAGGTGGTGGCCTTAGGTGGATAGATTCTTGTAGGTTGCCGTTCAGAAACGCATTTTTAGCGTCCATCTGGTGAATGTCGTAACCACGTGAGAGACCGACAATCAGTGCTGCTCGAAGACTAGTTGACCGACCCGTTGGAGCGTAGGTGAATCCAAAGCCCTCCTTTTGTTGTGAACCTTGTGCGCATAGTCGCGCTTTGAATTTGACGACTAATCCTTCTGAGTCCTTCTTTTTACAAAAAACCCAGACGGTGCCAAGCAGTGATTCATTACCTGGAATCAATTCTATTGACCAAACTTTCTGATCTGTCATTGCTTCGAGCTCCGATTTGACAGCCTTGGTCCACAATGATGCTTCCGAGGAAAGCATAGCCTCTCGATGCGTACGAGGTATATCTGATGCAGAGAGTCCCATGGCAAGATTGGCTCTGCATTTAGTGTGGAGGATATGAGATGGATTGATTTGAGAGCTAATGTTCTTGGGAGCAACATCATTGGTGAGAACAATGCTGTACCCCGGCTTTGGTCCATGTTGATTCGATGGGATTGAATCAGGCTGAAGAGTAGAACATGTAGGTGGTAGAGTCTGGGGATTATGAAGTGACTCTGGAGTTGTGTCGTTGTGAGTAGAGTTGTCGGAACGAGTTTACGTTGATCACTGGTGCATTGAGATCGAGTTCATCTTCAGTTGATCTCCAGTTAAGGACTTCAATCATTGACGCAGGGGAGTTCTTGGGTTGGGAGGTTTGATCTTCAATGATTTCATTGAACTCGAGTGGAGTTAGTGGATCAAATTGATGGGAGGGATCTGCTGGAGAAAAAGTGGAGACTCCTGGGAAGTCTGTCTCAACAAATGTTACATCATGACAGCGCTCCACTTTTCCTCCTGGGAGGAGGACGCGCCAGTTATGCGCCCCCAGCTGATAGCCAACTAGAATACCTTTCTTAGCTGTGTCACCAAACTTGCCCTCGCGGAGTTGCTTGGGAATGTTGACGAAGGCCTGACAGCCAAAAGGCTTAAGACAAGTGACTTCAAAAGGTTTACCAAACCAGCGATTGAACGGTGTATCCCACTTGAGTTTTCTCATTGGAGTGATATTTTCGAGTAGGATTGCAGTGGAAACAGCTTCCACCCAGTATTCGGATGGAAGATGAGCTTGTTTGAGCATGCATCTAGCTTTTTCAGAGGTTGAACAATTTCCTTGTTTGGCCACAGAGTTTTGTTGAGGAGTGTACGGCGCCTTGACTTGTACAGTGACGCCTTTGCTTTTCAAGAAGTCAAGAAACTCATTGGAATTGAATTCTCCTCCACTGTCAAAGATAACGGTTTTAATGTTTGTGGAGTGATAATTTGTTACTTCATTGTAGTATTGCATAAAGAAAGAAAAGGTTTCAGATTTTTTTGACAATAAGTATACGTGACAATGGCGAGTGTAGTAGTCTGTAATCTTGAATTAGTACTCTTTTCCTCCGAATGAGGTTGGGTTAATCCTTCCGCTTAGATCCATGTACCTGTATTCTAGCGGTCGGGTGGCTTTGGGAAGAGATCCAGGAAAGGGGAGGCAATGAGATTTGGACAATGAACAGGCTTCGCAGTTGATTTTTGATGTTTTGATGCCTGGGAACATCTTCTTTAGAGCCTTGAGGCTTGGGTGTCCTGCTGATCTGTGAAGAGAATCAATGTCAGTGGAAGTTGCAACGTTGGCCGTGCCAATAATGGACTGACCTTGATGGGAACCTGGAGCAAGGCAGATGTTGCAAACGCCTCTGATGACAGCCGCGGAGAGAATGACGGATTGATTTCTAACAAGATCAAAGGACTTTGGTCCTGTTCTTGCCACGTTTCATCCGCGCTCAAATAGTTGTCCAAAACTAATTAGAGTACCTGCTAGTCCTGGAACGTGAAGTGCCTTGAGTTTGAGTTTGGTTCCGTCATTCGCAATCAAACAAACAAAGCCTTCCCCGATGGATTCAAGCTGATTGCCATCGGCCAGAGCAATCTGAGTTACTCTTGATTGGTAATCAGTGAACTTGGATTTGTCGCTGAACATATGATGACTGGCGCCGCTGTCGAGGAAACACATGTCAGAGGATTTCACCGCAGCAAGAGCTTGTCAAATACATAGAAGACCGCTGCTATTCGTGCTGATTGAAGAGCCGTCATGATGGGTGTCTTCATCGCTAGCAGTTTGATGAATGGTGGCTGCTTTGGCAGTGGGTGTCTTCTTTTTTCGAAGTTGCATACATTCGGCTTTGGAGTGCTTGGTGGCGGGGTTGTGTTTTCCAGGTGCGCAGACTGGCCAGTTGTTGTTTTTTCCTGCGGCAGAAAGTGCTGATTCTTGCTTGATGGCAGGAGGCGAAGTGAATGAGATGCTTGGGTTCATATCGTGTCGTTTGCCCTTGAGGAGGTCTTTGAATATTTGGATTGAAAGAGGACGCTTTATGATGATTATGTCGCGGAGATTCAAGGAAGGGGGTACACGTGACAGTAGGAATTCAGAGATGAAAGTCTCATGAAGGGTGAACTTGGGCGTTTTGATGATCTCGATTCCTACAGCAGCAATGGAGCTTAGGTGTTGGTTGAGATCTGTGAGAAAGCCAGCGATGTCGTTGCCTTTGAACGAGATAGAAAAGAATTCTTGAACAACCTTGGCTTGATTGTCGCCTGTTTTGGACTCGAAGTGCTCCTCAATGGCGACCCATATGGCTCTTGGATCGTTCTCGTTATCGGTCGTGATGAATTGAGTTCTATAGCGTTGTCCAAGATAGAGGGCAAGAATACCGGCGGTTTTGTCCATCTCCTTGTTGTAGATGGTTAACTCAGCGTTCTCGGTAGGCTTAGCAACTTCCGAGTCGATGTAAATTTTAAGACCTTGAATGCGGAGGTATCCCTTCATCTGTCCTTTCCAGGTTGAGAAGGGGACATTGTCAAGTGATTGGAGGACAGATTTGTGATCTCACATAGTGAATGAAGGATGTCGAGTAAGATTTTACGTTTTGGAACCCTTTACGCTTCTGGGCTCATAACCTAATGGACAAAGTGCCAGGGGCTCGAAACACTTAAGCAGAGAGATGTGTTCTGTGAGTAACACGGCAAATCAGACACTGGAGCTGGTGGAGGCACACCTTAAGCAGAGAGATGTGTTCTGTGAGTAACACGGCGAATCAGACACTGGAGCTGGTGGAGGCACACCTGAAGATAGAGTGAAGTAAGGTGATGAGAAGTTGAAACAAAACAATGAGTGAAGAAACTTGAGGCATACCTGCGGGCCAATGAATGAGAGGTGGTTGAGATTGAGTGAGATTGACAAAGTAATGAGATGAATAAAGAAACAACTGATACTAATACGGTTGGACTAAATACAACTAAGTTAGGTTTGACAGTCTCATCAACAAGCTCTAAGTTGGTCCGCAGCGCCGTGATTTGCCTCAATAGGAAGTGCTGATGACTTGGACAATTATGAGAGTTGAAAAAATAATAATGAGGTACAGGAGAGGATGGATGGTGGAAATGATTGGGGTTAGGGGTGGTGGGAAGATTGAGTTGAGAATTCAATTCCCTTTGCCAAAAACTAGCATTTCTTTCCCTGTTGTATGCTCTTCTGAGTTCATCAATATTCAAGTTCATTGTAGATTAATTTTTTAGATTAATGGGAGCTGAAAAGTAGAATGCAATAAGAGTATGTGGTAGGTAATCAGATTATTACTTTTAAGAATGATGGTTGTGAAAGTGGGATATTCTTGGGGGGAATGGAAGATTTCAGGTGAAGAAGAGCTCTATTTATGTCTGGAGAAAGGGTAGCAGCAGTTTCAGTATGATTAATTAGTTGTTGGTAGCAACATTAATTTGACTTGGTTGCCAGCAACAGTCTACAATATGTGTACCTTGGTTGGTAGCAACATGATTGGTTTTTATAATGATATTGGTTGCTTTAGTGAAGAAAAAAACAACCAAAAAAGTATGTAAAAAAACAGAAAAAGAAAGAGCAAAAAAAAGAGCAAAAAAACAGAGGAACAAAAGAAAACGAATACAACTCATGCAAAAAAAGCAAAAAAACAAAAGGAAAAAACAAAAAGCAAAAAAATAATCAAAAAGAAAAAGTGAAAAAAGAGGGAAAAAAAAGCAAAAAAAACAGTGAGAAAAATGCGGAAAAAAAAGCAAACAAAAAAGCAAAAAAAAGCAAAAAAAAAAAAAAAGTCAATTCAGATTATTTAATGTCCATTGGTTTGATTATGTGAGCAAGTATCCCACACCAAACAATTGGCATGTGGGACCCGCACGCCAATTTGTTTTGGCACCTCATAGTTCAAGGTAATGATTTATTCAATTTTTCCAATGAGTATATGCTTAGCAGACTTCAAAATTGCTTTATATACTCCACACTTAATTAATTGGGCGTTGATAAACGCACGCCAACGGCGCACGCCAATTTTTTTTGGCGTGCGGGGCCTACACGCCATTTTTTTTTGGCGTGTAGGGTTTACACGCCAAAAAAAAAGGGCGTGTGAGACCCACACGCCAAAAATGGCATGTGGTTCCCACACGCCATTTTTTTTTGGCGTGTGGGCCCCGCACGCCAAATAAAATTGGCGTGTGGGCCCCGCACGCCAATTGTTTGGCGTGCGGGTCCCCCCTCGCTCACATAATCGAGTGGGAGGGGCCACTCGATTACGTGAGCGAGGCCGGCTGACGAGGTTGTACAACCTCGTCAGCCGGGAGGACTTCCTCCCGGCCGGCGAGGCTATACAACCTCGTCGGCCAGGAGGAAGTCCTCCTGGCTGACGAGGTTGTATAACCTCGTCAGCCGGGAGGACTTCCTCCCGGCTGACGAGGTTATACAACCTCGTCAGCCAGGAGGAAGTCCTCCTGGCCGACGAGGTTGTATAGCCTCGTCGGCCGGGAGGACTTCCTCCTGGCCGACGAGGTTGTATAGCCTCGTCGGCCGGGAGGACTTCCTCCTGGCCGACGAGGTTATACAACCTCGTCGGCCAGGAGGAAGTCCTCCTGGCTGACGAGGTTGTATAACCTCGTCAGCCGGGAGGAAGTCCTCCCGGCTGACGAGGTTATACAACCTCGTCAGCCAGGAGGACTTCCTCCTGGCCGACGAGGTTGTATAGCCTCGCCGGCCGGGAGGAAGTCCTCCCGGCTGACGAGGTTGTACAACCTCGTCAGCCGGCCTCGCTCACGTAATCGAGTGGCCCCTCCCACTCGATTATGTGAGCGAGGGGGACCCGCACGCCAAACAATTGGCGTGTGGGCCCCGCACGCCAATTGTTTGGCGTGCGCTCCCACACGCCAATTGTTTGGCGTGTGAGAGCGCACGCCAAACAATTGGCGTGCGGGGCCCACACGCCAAAAAAAAATGGCGTGTGGGAACCACACGCCATTTTTGGCGTGCAGGTCTCACACGCCAATTTATTTTGGCGTGTAGACCCTACACGCCAACAAAAAATGGCGTGTAGGCCCCGCACGCCAAAAAAAATTGGCGTGCGGGTTGGCGTTGGCGTGCGTTTATCAACGCCCTAATTAATTACACAGCATTACATACCACTTCATATTTACTCACAAATAATCTATCCTACATTGAATAGCATAACTTAATAGTTCATCCCCCTTTCACCTACCAAGACCTACATGCCATTTCACTTCTGATATCTAGCCATTTCCACTTAACAGCATTATTATTCCAAATCATCAAGAAATTCCCCAGTTTCCAGACATTCAAAAGAATAGAATAATTTCAGCTCTCCGGGATTCCATGTATCTTTCCTGATGACCCTCTAGCCTGGGGTATTTTATTGGTATCTTAAAGCCTTTTTCCAGAGAGTCTCTACTATGCTACTTCTGAAATTGAAACCACATTTGGGAAAGTTAAATTTTTGTATCAGGCACCCAAACCCTCTGCTTTTGCACATTACTTTTGCAGGATTTAAAAAAACTGGAATTCAGTTATGTTAATTATATTAACCTAATTGGATACCATTTATCTTATCTCTACCCCATAATCCATCAACAATTTTTCCCCAAACATCTTGGATATAATATCCAGAGATATCAGCTAAAACGGTATCATTATTTCATTGCATTGGCTAGAAGGATGACTCTTTGGAATCACATAGCTTTACAGATTTGGACTCTAGTGTGACCTGATGCAAGAAACAACTCATTTAAAGCCTGGTTCTTAAAAACAAAAATACATCAAGTTCCAGAATTTCATACATCTACCCTGGCTTTGATGCCAAATCTCAAGGCCATCCCTGAATAGAGGATTTTATGCTTCATGTATGTTAAGGGAGGAATTCCTACAATTTGAACAGCTTTTATAAAGTTCATTCTCAGGAGCTAGCTTGAGGATTAAGGGAATCTAAATATTGTTTTCTCAATGGGAAAAAGGGAAAAGAGAAATTTGAACAATAATTCAATTCAATTTGTTTACCCCATTACCTGGCAGCTAAGTTTGAAATGTGATATGATCAATGGTGTTGAATTCAAAGTGTTTAAGAGCCCAGGTAAAGTAAAAGGAAGGCTGAGAAATTTGAAACAATCTTTACTGGAATTTCTAGATATAATCCCCAGAAGTCTCTTATGAGAGGATGTAGTAAGTATGGGTTTGAAACTAGATGTTTCTTGTATTTAAGATGGGGACAGGTGACACAAAACCACAGCAGATTGAAAAGTATCTAGAGGCATATGAAAGAAAAAATTGAGAATATCATTGAATGAGGAAATTCATAGTTGTGGAGTGAGAAAACCTAGGTTTGAGCTGGGATTTTTCTTGAATATGCTTGAAAACTGTTGAAAAACAAGACATTTTTCAAAGTGACACTGCAAGGAGTGCATGTTTTATGGATAAAAATAAAATCAAGAAAGCATAGAGTTTATGCTCTAGATTTGACAGATGGATTTTTATTCCTTCTCATTCATGAGAGGCATTGCTTAATTTTTTGAAATAAAGTGGTTTTTATTGTGTGTGCAATGTATACATCCATTTGAGGCATATCCCCCAATTTATCAACCCACACCTTTCGGAAAAAATTTGCATTGTGATCTGTCAATTTCAAAAACTTCAATCCTTGGTCTGGATCTGACCAATGCATGATCCATTCCTGTGTTGATTTGTTCCCTCTTCCAAATTTTAATAAAAAATCAATTATGTTTGAGTTTAACTTGATGGCCATTTTCAAATCTTCACCAATCTCTGTTTTTCCATTGAAAGAGGAGAGTAAATATTTAGTTTTGAATATTTTTTGGGTTTTGTATTTCTTGTAGGGCCCCATTGGGTGCTGGATTCTCACGTAGTATTTTTCAGGATAGATTATAATGAATGGCTGATCCTTGATTTTCCTAGTACAGACTTTGTTGATCAACTCTGAAATTGTTGGATCTGCTCTATCAAACACATCAACCAGATTGTAGGACATCCAATGTGTTCCCCATCCATTTTTTATTAAGTCCACAACAAGCTGACAATTACCTTTCCACATGCTATGAACAATCTCTTCCATTTTTTCAATAGCTTTTTCACCCCCTTTTGTGTTCTTTAATTCTTGATATACTTCTTTTAGGTCCAGCTTTGCAAACCTGAGATCTTCACTTCCTTTGTATGGTATTTTCATTGAATAAGTCACCATGAGTTTTCCATCTTGGGGTTTGACCACCATGTAATCAAATTTATCTACCCTCAAGGCATGAGTTATGTTGAAAATCAGACCCAAAACTAATAATTGGAACAACATGATTTCTTCAGCTGTCAGGTTGAGAATTAAGGTAGTAGAATCTCAGTGAATGCTCCATCTGTTTCATGACAGGTTATTTATTAGACTTACAAATCTTATCAATTTGTATTTCAGTAGGTGAACAGAGATTTAGAACTGGAAATAGAAAAGAAACCACAAATTTGTTTTCAGTGAGATGTGCAGGGATGATTTTAAACCTGGATTATTCCTTACCCACGGGTCAATTTTTCAGCTAAAGAAGAGGTGATGATCACAGAGTTTAAATGAATTTGTTTAAAAATCACTGGGGTAAGATTTTGCCAGGGTGTTGCCCAAAATAATTAAAATACCCAAACAATGATGTCTGGGGGAACTCCAGTTTGAAAGTGCAAGGGAGATTTAAATTTTTCTCCAGAGGATATAGAGGGGATATTCCTTCCTAGAATGGGGACATTTTTTCAAACTATAAATTCTCCAGTAGAACTTGAGTGGAAAGAATAAACTCCAGAAAATCAAACCTATTTGTGTTTCAGATTTTGTAGCTTGGTATATTATACAATGAAACTTGACATGAGCTATCACAGTTACATAAATGATTAGTAAAACACCCACAGGGTTTCCTTGTCTTAGACATGTTTCATGGCCATTACAGGATAACTCCTGAAAGTAAAAAATGTGTACTCAATCAAACATTATACATATATATATATATATATATTCATGTACCCCAGAATCAGCTGTACCAACAAAACTAAGACAAAAAAACAGTTTTCCTCTTTGTGCTTCAAACCTTGTAACCTAGTTATGAGTATGATATTTTGATACAAAAACAATTTTAGCAAGAAACTGGGTTTGTAATATGTTTTATGGCCATGACCAACCAACTTCTGAAAGTGAAAACTGTGCACTAAGAAACAAATTATTATCATTTGGTTTGTTTGTAGCTTTGTACCTTATAAATTCTGTAGTGATCAAGAAGTTGTATCATCTCAATCTTAACATGAAGTGATGATGATGTTCAGGGATGGTGTTTTTGGGTTTGGATTGGTGTATTTGGTTGAATAGGTTTAGTTGCTTGGGTTTTTTTTAGCTTACCACCAAAAACCTAAACCCCAGCTCAAATTCACTCACCTAAAATCACCAAGAACCATTCAGGAACCATAACCATGAGTCAAGCACACCCTTAAATTTTACTCAACATTTGGGGGAGAGGCATCCCAACCAACCAACTCATGCCCAAGGCATCAGCAATTTCAGGAACATCAACCAAGATTCATCCATTCAATAAGAGACAGGATGATTACCATCTCAAGAAACCCATGCCATAGTCAGCCAGGAAGAACCCAACCTATTTCACTGGAACTACTACTAAGAAAAAGAACCCTTAAGAGGATAGGTCTATGGCAGCTACTGCACTCAATGACCTAAAGTCTGTCTTATCTTCTTCTTTAAGTCACAACTGTCTCATATCTTTTTAGATCCAGGTTTTAATGTTTGTTTGAATTCAGATTCATATTCTTCATTAAATTTTGACCTTAGTGTTCACTGAACACTTCTTAATTGCTCAACTCCTTCATGGAGTAATTGTAACTATGCTACAGCTGGCTGGGCAGGTGAAACAAGGCCAGCCAACCACATCTACATGTAAGATTACATAAGCAAACCTTGAAAATTTTCGAATTTGGTGTATCCCCCGTTGCAGGCAGGATACACAACCTCAAGACACTCAGAACCACAACCTCAGGAACCCAAGTATTCAACCCAGTTACAGCTCACCACTCTAACCAGAAAAAAGGCCTCTTTCACCCAGTACCTGAAGTATTGTCAGTCAGTCCCCTTTTTGAATCTTGCGTCTCTGACAGTAGTCCTTCTCTGTCTTCCCCTTCTTTCCCCCTTTCCCTTTCTCCTCCTTCTTCACTCAAAGAATCAGATCACTGTCTTCAGCAGGTTACCCTTTTAAAACCTTGACTATAAGTCTAAAAATCAGGGCTGATTAGTCTGACTAATTCAGTGTTCCCTCCACCGTTTCCTTAGTGTGTGAGGAGGCTGTTGCTCTCTCAAAAGTCTCTAGCACAGCTTAGCCAGCTTTTCCAGGTTGAGCTCATTAATCATTATCAGAGCACTCAAACAAATCATTCTAAAAGAATAAAAAGATCAACATCTCTTCCCTGTCCCCCTTTCTTCTTTTGCTCTACTAGTTGTATCCCTTATTCTTGAAATACAACCAGTAGTGCCCCCCAAAATCTTGTGTCCTTTTGTCACTTTAGAGACCCAGGCTCACATACTGCACTCAAGGAGTTTGACAAACCAAACAAGAAATCTTTCCATTTCACCAACCAAACTATCAGAAGATCAGAGAATAACCATGAACTCCTCCCAAAAACAGATCTACCTTGCTCAAATCTCCTGCAAGTTATGGGCCTCTTCTCTTGGTTATCAGGAGGTATAGGTGTTTTAGTTGGAGAAGCTTTATATCCAAATCATCCAGTCTAGGAAGTTGTCACTGTATATTTTTTCTCTGGCTGGTAATCCAACAGTAAGTTTTTCCATGATGGTTGGTAGGATATGTTTTGATTGTGAGAAATTTGGCTTATGAGGAAACACCACTCAGTGGGAAGAGCTCATAATTTTGAATCATATTTTGGGCCTCTTAATTTTTTAACAAAATGAAGATTTTTATAATAAGAGCAACAGAAATTAATTCATATTATTGTTAGTATCTAAATTAGTATACAATGAAATATTCCACAATATTTGAGACAGAGAGGTAAATGTACCTGCCAGCAACACAAGATATTTTCCTTTCTGACATATGAGAAAGATAGAAATGGAGGGAGAGAGACTTAGAAAATGGCAAGGGTAAGAGAGAGAGTAAATTGGGGGCAATTCAGGAGAAGAAAGGTAACTTAATAGTTACAGCAATGAGACAGCACCCATTGAAATTCTTGGTTGAGCGGATAATACTCCAAAAATATTTTCCACACTTTTTTTTTGAAATCAAGTTCAACAAAGTCCAGGATAAATCAGTCTGGAGTCTCTTGTACTTTTTTATTTATTTTTAAAACAAACAACAAATTCAACTTTTGGTTTTTTATCAAGATAATGAGCAAAAAACTTCAGAATTGAATTTTATTTTACTTTGTCAAAATAAATAAAGATGGAGACAAATAGTTTTATGTATACATTGAAACAATTGAAAAAACATAGAAAGACCTGGTGAAAAACAACAACAAACAACAATAGTAAAAAACTGGTAAAGAACGGGAAACCCTGTTTTATTTTTATTTTTTTTCTGATTCGCTCTCTGTCGTTTTTGAACAAAAGAAAAAAAAAGAAAAAGAAAAGGAACCCCGAAAAAGAACGCAAACAGCCACAAAAAGGAAGGGTCAGAGGAGAGCCCCAAGGACGATGAGAAGTAGAAAAAGAATCATAAAGAGACAAATCGATAGGTCAGGGAGGAAGAGAAGAAGGAGGATTACAGGCCCGATTGAGCATCTGAAAGCGATGAATATCCGAGCTTCTAACATAAGTTAACCAATAAGGATTGGCGTTTGAAGATGAAGACGGCGAGGCGGAAGGAGAAGGTTTATGGATAGGACGGACTTCGAGAGTCGAGCAAGGAGGTGTATTTGGCCGTTGATCTGTTGTCTCCTTCTCTTCTCCCTCTGCATCTTTTTCTTCTTCTTGATGAGTAAAGACTTCGACTTTCGGATCAATCTCGCTCACTTGACTGTCGTTATATTTCAGCCATCGGTCCATTCGGTCCGGGAGTTGTCTTTGAATTGCCCAGTAATGTCCCCCTTGTGCTGTCCCTGTTTGTTTGTTTGGGTGAAATTCGACGAGATTATGGTCAGAGTTGATTTTTCAAGGTCGTTAGCTGAGAATACATATATTTCGAGTGAAGACGGGAAACTAACCTCGATGCATGAACAGGCCAACCAAGATATATTCGGCAGATTTGGAAGAAGAAGCCTTGGCTGGACGGCCCTCTTTGTCAACCGAGCCATCCTTTTCAAGGCCCTTATCTTTATCCTTAAGATTGCCAGATGAAGGGATGGTCTCGAGCTGAGACTCATCGATGAGCATTTGGGCATCAGGAGGATGAATAGCAAGACTGGACTCGAGCGAGGACGGAAGGTCAGTAGAATGAGAGATCTCCGAGCGAGACGGAGCATCATCTTTCTCGTCGACCTTCCACATCTCTTCAACCTCGGCCTTGAGTCGCTTGATGTCCACTTTATTACCCGCGATCTCGGCGTCGATCGCTGTCGCTTCTGTATGTAAATACTCTAACTCATCGGCCCCTAACAAGCCTTCAAAGAACCCTAGTCGAGTGTCTGGTGTAGGTCCCGCTCGAGATGGACAACTACTGGGATCGGCGGTTGAGGACAAAATTCCGTGCAAGTCTCGTAAGATCGTGCTAGCGGTACGCTATCCAAAACCAACAGAGAAAGTGGTGAGCCACTTTGCTGATCAGTCTACGAGACTGCCCGCCCCACTCAACCAAGTCTATAGAGAGTAATTTACCTTATCTCCACTGACGTTCGTCGTCAGTTCTCCCAAGCGACCACGTAGACATTCGATCTCCTTCCGGAGCCCGATAGTCTTGGCTCTTTTCTCCTGTCCAACTTGGTCGTCTGGATCGGGTTCCAAGTATCGATCCATCCGGAGTCGTTGGCCGAATTTCAGATGGGCGTTCGACTTGAATACGGTATGTGTTCTTCGATCAAATTGGACTCTCTATAACAATTAACACATCTCCATCATCTTGTTTCTCGTGATCAATCGACTCTCAATTTGCTGAATGCTTTTTTCTCACCTGAAGTTGGATCTGTAGAATCGGTGGTAGTTCCACCAGCCCCACTCGTCGACAAGCTTTCCCGTTCTCCAATTCTACCTCACTCTCATCAAACACTTTATCCAACCCATCATAGAGATCACGGCCTTCCTCAGCCACATCAACCAGTAGATATGCAAATTGTTCCTCTTTAATTGAAACTTTTCCTTTCGGGTTTTCAAACATTAAGGATTGTCTCGTTTTTCCATAAAACAATCTATACAATTTAATTAATTGTTTGGGTACAAAAGGCTCGGTAAGTTTTAGTTGACTCTGTCTCCTAAGGGCCATCAGGAAGAGCATGGATATTTCCAAGAATCAAAAAGATCACTCAACGATTTCACCAGGTTTCCATCGCCATCAAACTCTCCACTAGCCCGAATTTTCTGCTGATCGAGTGCGGCCTGGATCTGAAAGAGACAGTTATCCATGCACTCCGAGACGTCGTTCTGGCGACCTGTAGGAGTGGATGGCGGGAAGTGAGCAAGTGAAATTAGTTTAGAATGAGTCAAAGTGGTACTTACCAAACATCATGTGCGATCCACTCTCGATAGCAGCCACACTTCTGCTCCGATTCGGACGGGGCGGGAGGGGAGGAGGAGGGTTGGCGGAGTCGTCGGTGAGGTCAATAATTACTGGTGCGGTAGCTTTGGGAAGGGGTTCCGGCTGGGAGGAGGGAGCGATGGGCGATGTGCCGGTCATGGCGAGGTCCTTAGTGGGGCCGACAAGCTCCTTTTCGGCGGGGGCGGTTGCAGCGGAGTCGACCTCCATGGGGTTGCGTCCGGGCGAATGGCCGTCATCTGACCCACTGCTCTCGCTCTTCCGTTTACCCAGGACAGTCGACGAGCCGGCCGAAGCGATGTGAGCCGGCGGCGAGGGCGTGGCGTTGAATGTTGGACCAAGTAGCACAGGCTGATCATCCACGAGTGTTGCATCCGTACTGGCAGACGAATTGTGATTTACATTTGCCGCCGTCGTTGTCGTCGGGACACTCATGGGACTCTCATCTTTTGATAGAACTAGGGCAAGAAATGCGAGCTCCCTCTCCGGCGTCACCGCCGATAATCGAGTAGTGATCATCTCTTGGAACAAGCCTCGCAGCTGGGAGGCAACTTTTTTCATGGCCAAGGTAAGTTGATCCGCGCAAAATTCAGCTATGTAAGGAGATTGCAATTGATCGATGAAAGAATGGCCATACATTGTTTGGATCGCAAGATTTCCGAGGCCGAGACAATCCGGCCCCCGACTCTTTTCTTTTCTTTTATCTCCTGATGCTCATCGATATCCTGTTCAAATTCGGGAAACCTGAGCAAGATTTCTCGAAGTTCTCGAACCGAGAAGAAATACTGAAGCAAAGAACTATTTACCCCAGGCGACGGGTAAATTAGTCAATTCTGTAGATGTAAAAAGGAAGTTCATCTAAGAATGAAGATCAGGTGTTAAGCCTACAGACTAACTTTAAATAGCAGGTGCTGGTGAGTTTAATTTTGAAGTCAGTACTATGTTCTATCTTTCAAACAAGTTCAGACCATCCACTCACTTTCCGATGTTGTTGAGTCCAACAGGTAGGTCATAGGATACAGGGGGCGGGCTGTAGGCAACAATTTCCATTCCGCTTTCAGCGTTGCTGCCTAATTGGAAGAAGGGGTTTGCCGAAAAAAACCCGCAATCATAATCAACCGGAGTGAACCGAAGAACAGCCAAATTTCTTGGGGGCAAGACTTACCCTTGAGCTCGGTAACCAGACGGGACTCGATCAATTGACTCTTTCGATGCCTAGCGATAACTTGTAAGGCCTCCCTCAAGATATCTTTCTGACCAGGCTGATCAGCAACCTGATTGATAAAAACCCAGCAAGATGGTTCAATTGAGTGTATTGTTTGTAGCATGAAGTAGTGGCTGGGATGGACTAACCCCGATCGTGTAAGCCATCCATAGCATCTCGTCATCAACTTCAGGTACAACGTCCCCTAGAATCGCGTAGGCTTTGTTTATATCCATAGGGTTTGCCTTGTCTGCTGCAGTGATGGCACTGTCTGAGATGACTCGTAAGAGCTCATTGGTCGGATTGGCGTCGACTAAAACCCTAAACGCATCTCGACTGTTCCACACCAATCAGTCTTATCAGCTGATTTAATTTAACCCCAACCTGAACAACAACAACAAAGAAACTTGCAGTCTAATTTTCTCGACTGGGTCGGTCACAGCGGCTTCTTTGGAACTGTAAGCATTCATTATGAACTCCTCCCTAGTAAGATCCATGACCTCATGGGAAGCATCGCTCCCATCAGTACAAATCAACTTCCAGGCCTGTCTAGCTTCCGTAAGTCTGACAGACAAGAGCCAAGGCAATTAATCGGATGATCTAGAAAGAGAGTTAAGGGAACGGACGAACCCAACGACGCCGCGACTGGCCTCAATGCTCAGGAAGAGTGGGATCGTTTGACTGTGTCTTACAGTTTGGATCTCCCGGAGCGCCTCAAAAAACTCGTATCGTAGGTGCGGAAACGTGCGTACTTGGACCTCGTAGCCCGAGATGATGACTTCGTCTGGAACGGAAGGAACGACCCCTAGTTTTGCGTAAGCTGCATATGCCACTGGTTTTCCGTTTGAGGTTTGCCACGCTGATTTGGTCGAAGATATTGTGACTTATTCAAAGCCAAAGGAAATGTTGGGCGTATAGGTTAGCCATAAAAGCTGGTGAATGGTGGTTGTGTTTGAACGTGTCTGTCTGCTCACTCGAGTTACCTCCTAGCATTTGGACAATTTTGGGGTAGGCCGAGACGAGATCAAAAGGCACGATATAATTTGACTTGATTGACTCTTCGACATGAGCTAGGGAGACAGACGAATCTTGATTATTTCAAGCTGCTTGATAGAGAGGGGGGGGGACGATCTGTGAATACTGACGATGTTGCAGTTTATACCACTTGAGGAAGACGGAGATTTCGAGTAAAGCTCGACACCAGATTGCCCGATTCTTCCTGCCTTCGGCGGTCTTGACGTTGAGACTGGGGAGGACCAAGAGAGGGTGGGACACCTTGGAAGATGGAGTCGAAGAAGGAGATTTGGACAATGGCTTTTTGGGATGATCGGTGCTGGGGACTGGGGGTGAACTGGGCTCGTCCAAGGGCATGCTTACTTCCTTTCGCGTAACCCCTAAACTGGCCCATATCTTCGCCCTTGGTTATCGCGCGAGAACGTTGATCGAGGGACAGAGAAAATCGAAAGTGTTGGCTTTAGTGTCCAGCTCAAACTCGCTCTTGTGTCAAAATAATTCCAGTGAACAATAATAATTACGAGACTGAGTCCCAGGGCATCCTTCCTGAGATAGATTTTCCGTTGAGGGGAAGAGGTGACAGTTTGCCCTCGAGGAGAGCGTTTTGTGCGACGCTAAGATGACAAACGAGAAGATATAAAAAAAACACGTCAATCAGTCTTGTTTTTTTTTTTCTTCTTCTTGGGAATGTTGGTATGCCGAAAGATGAGAGCAATGCTTACATGAATACTGTATGCCAAGCCTTGTAGACCAATTGTTCGGGTTTAGATTTCGAGTGGAGAAGGTTGGGTAGATGGTTGTATTTCTTGGCATGATGGATGAGGTCGATGGCATGGTTACGATCGAAGACGGAAGGGACGGAGGCCTCGAGGGGTGAGATGAAAATGCCGCGTGAACAGCCTACGCAGAGCCTTGCATCCCATCTAGAGGAGTGATCGTAATCGAAGGTATGGGTATTGACGACGGGTAAGCTAGATGGTTGGTTCTCCTGAGCGGGTGTGGATTCGAGGTCGAAGATTGAGGCGGGGATGGGATTGAAGCGTTGGATCTGATGGACTGAAGACTTGAGCAGTTGGAAGAAGTGGTGATGAGATGGTTGCTGTTGTTTGTGTTGTTCTTCTACTCTTGGTGGTGGTGGTTGAGCAGTTGATGGTTGCTGGCTACATTTTGGGTTGAGTGGTCTAGGAGGAGATTGAGTGTCTAGTAGTTCGATGATGAGCCATCTCCATTCGATCGGACAGAAGAAGGAGCTCGAGTGTGGTTTGGCTAGGATGAGTTCACGGATTGAGAGGGGTGGATACTTTGGGTTGTTTTTCTGTTGGTTGTTGTTGTTGTTGTTTGAGTTGATGATCTGGTTCCAGATGGATGAGTTCATGTTGAACTCCAAGTCCCAGATTGGATGTGGCCATAGCTCTGAGTGATGGTGGTGGTCGAATGTTTCAGAGAGTAGCTTGAGTGTTGAGAATGCAGGTGGGATCGGGTTGAGATGGTTGAGGTCGATAGTAGCAGTTGGGATGGTATCTGTTATCTCCATCTCCATTTCTTGGAATAATTGTAATTATGTAGTAGCTGGTTTAGTTTTTTGGGGAAGGAGGAGGAGGAAGGTCAACAGGAGGGCCCCTTATCTCATGGGGAGTATGGTATGGACTTAAAATGGTTTTGGACATTGGTCAGAAACAGGAGTAAACACCTACTGCGGCAAACACACGATCGAAATGATGACGACTTTTTGTTAGTAGGAGAACGAACGCAGCCAAGTACATACATTTAGAACCAACAACAATGTCACTCAACGGATTCCTCCAGGAGCTCTCGACTAACGAACATCGTCTGGCAGAGCGAGAATGTGAAGAGAGTCAGAAGGAATATGCGCTCCACCAAGACTCGGTCGGACTAGGACGAACGCCAGTACCGCGGTTCGAACTACCCGGGGTCGAAGACGTCAGTATCCTAACTATCCTCAACAGTCAACCTATAACATCTCTTTTGAACTTGAGATCACTCTCCCATCCTGATCTAACAGCCCGTCTCATTCTTGAGGGCTCATACCGACGACCGCTCCGCCGATGCCAAGATCAAGATCAAACACGGCACTACCACCCTCGCCTTTAGATTCAAGCACGGCATCGTCGTCGCTGTCGATTCTCGGGCCACCGCTGGGAGCTATGTGGCAAGTGGTACCGTCAAAAAAGGTAGGCCCTTCCGGTCAAGCGGTTCCCTACTATCACACCCCTCGGAAAAGCTTACTTTCTCTTGGGTTACTAGTCATCGAGATCAACCCTTTTCTATTGGGTACCATGGCTGGAGGAGCCGCCGACTGTCAATACTGGGAAGTAAGTAAATCAACCTTAAATTAATCAACACATTTTTTTTCTTTTTTTTTTTCGATTGCAAACTAAGTCTTCTTGCATTAAAAGACCTATCTAGGTATCCAATGCCGATTACACGAGCTACGAAACAAGAGCCGGATCTCAGTAGCTGCTGCCTCCAAGTACCTATCGAACCTGGTGTACAGCTATAAGGGTATGGGACTCTCGATGGGTACGATGATCTGTGGCTGGGATGGCTCGGGACCGGCGCTATACTACGTCGACTCGGATGGAACCAGGCTCCAGGGAGACGTCTTCTCCGTCGGATCCGGATCGACCTTTGCATATGGCGTCCTCGACCAAGGATATCACTGGGACCTTTCCGTCGACGATGCCCTCGAACTCGGTCGACGTAGTATCTATGCAGCCGGACATCGAGACGCATTCTCCGGTAACACCCTCAACCTCTATCATGTCAAGGAGGACGGCTGGCATTTCATCAACAACTATGACGTCAGTCCCCCTCTTTCCACCCCCCTGATGATGGCCATTCTGACTTTAAACCGTCTCCTTATATACAGTTCAACAAACTTCATTATGATATGGCATACGGCTATGAAGAAAGGTTAAAGAAAGATGCCGACCTCCTAGCCTAAGTCAAGTAAGGAAGTCAAAGGAGAGAGAGAGAGAAACGGATCTTTTGATCACAGTCTGCTCCGAAACACAACGCCTTTCATCATGTGATGTTGAGCCTGCGAAATGAAGAACCTTCCATTACCCACTTTTCATCTTTGTCTTTTGTTTATTTGTTTGAAAGAATCAATGTAATCCAATAGATCAAGCTAAACACGGAGCAGTTATTGTGGGTTACTAAAGCGCTAGTGGGATGGCTTTTATTACGTGTATTAAGCGTCCAACCCTAAGCCTTATTGAGACCTCGTTTTCTTGTTCTCATATTCTTCAGGCCGGTCAGGCGTCTCGCACTGCTGTAAAGGAGTTTTTTTGTTACATCAACTGCACCGGGAGATGAAACTTGAGCTTACCAGTAAAAGTAGACAGGATATACGACTTTGGCTTCCGTCTAGGCCGAGCAAGATGAGCAAAAAGGAAACTGGACAAGAAATTATCTCCAGCATGTTCGAGAAGTAGTCTGATAGCATCCAAATATTACAATTGTTCCACAACACCAAACACCGACAACGTTGGCCCAGTCAACCCAGAGGAACCAACGCTGGAATAATACATAATGAAAAGTTAATGAGTCAAGTTCCGGGAGGCGTCATGCCCGTCTTTACCCGGAAGAAACCGGGGCCCCGTGGTCTGAGTATGTACGTTATGACATCACAGTAGAACATTCTCACCTGGATACATATTATTAATTAATATCATGTCCACTTCCACCTTACCATCCTACCTCTTAGACTCTCAACCTCAAGCCCTTCGACCAGCGATAATCCTTCCCCCTTCGGCACTCTTGGCATCTGAACTTCCACTTTCGATCTGCTACAAGGAACTCAAGGACTACACTGCCAGTCTTGCTGCTCAACTCGAAAGCTTTGGACCTCCCCAAACAACCATCAGTTTCAGTCTTATCAACTCACTCGAGTTTGTTACCTCCTTCCTCGCTTTGGCCCAGAACTCATTCATCGGTCAGTACCCTTCCTCTTTTACACTTGATTCTGATACATACATCTTGGGAGTAATTATGTCCATTCATGTCCTCTAGCCGCACCACTTAATCCGGGGTACACTCAAGATGAAGCAGGCAAGCTATAAATCATTTAGAAAAATTCCGGGATTGATTGACCACTGATCAGTTTCTTCCTCAAATCTGTTCACGAAAACCAGAGTTCTATCTGTCGTGAGTGTTTGATTGATTGATTTTCCTGACTTTTCTATTGAACACTAACTCAACATCCGAGTCTCAATTTTGATCAGGGACTCGAATTCGCAGCTTCTGCTTGTGCATAAAGGCGACCTAAGCTCGACAGGGACCACCCCAGGAGCCGTCTTGGCGGCTCGCAAGCTCCGCATTCCGATTGCTGAAGTGTACTTCAACTCGACAACACGTTCGATAGAATTTAGTGGTGGTTTCCCGCACCTTACCAAACTATCTCGCAAGCAAACTCGTGCGCCTTACGAAGATGATGTGCTCCTACTGCTTCATACCAGTGGTACAACAGGAAGACCTAAAGGTTTGTCTTGGTCATCGTTGGCCGCATCGCGCCCTCTTTTTCATGCTCTAGTCCATCGAATTCTGATCGTTCGGCTTAAATTTGCAGCCGTTCCACTAACCCACAAAAACATGATTTCTACCACGCGCAAGTAAGTTTGAGGTGATCCAAGCCTTCGCAAGAATGTACTCATATTGAACTCTTTGTCTAGTATTCAAAAAACCTACAACCTTACCTCGAAAGATAGATCATTCTTGGTTATGCCTCTGTTTCATGTTCAGTATGTTATCGCTTCATCTCTCTCTCTCTCTCTCTTTTATTTTCAGGTTTATTTGTCCTGCTGACGGGACTTTGATCAATCAGTGGCTTACTTGCCGGGTTACTTTCACCCCTCGGCGCAAGTGGATCATGCGTTATACCCCCTCGTTTTGCCGCTCGGACGTTTTGGACTGAGTTTGCGCTTAGCAAAGCAAATGTACGCTTGATTATCTAAATTAATTCGGGTGCAAGCATAATTAATCTGGTTCTTAAAACTTGTGCTCCAGTGGTACACAGCAGTTGTAGGTGGTATTTTTTCTGTCGCACAGTCAATCTTGTCGCTGAAGTAACATCATTCCAAAAAAGCCCACAATCCACCAGATCCTGCTGAGACTGCCCCCTCCTTCGCCACTGCCCGAAATCAGGTTTATCCGGTCATGTTCGTCTGCCCTCAGCCCCACCACCCACGCCCAGCTCGAGCGTGCATTTCAAGCGCCTGTTCTCGAGGCTTATGCTGTAAATTGTTTATTCGCCATCCATAGTTTATGTATGAGATTTCTGATTTTTTGTTTTTTTAGATGACCGAAGCTACTCACCAAATGACATCAAATCCACTCCCTCCGGCCATCGTTGAGTATTTCTGTTGAATTCTCACCCCCAATAACGAACTCGATTCTAACCAAGTATATGCACCTTACTATCCATTTGTCGGACACAGAGAAAGCCCGGCTCCGTTGGAAAACCTATGGGAGTAGAAATGAAAATATTGAAGTTTGACAAAGAAGAAGAAGCTGAAGAGGGCGAAGTTTGCATCCGGGGACCGAATGTGACGTCAGGTTACCTCAACAATCCGACAGCAAACAAAAGCTCATTTACAGTCCCAGGGGGTTACTTTCGGACCGGAGATCGAGGAAGAATTGACGCGGATGGATAGTATGTCGTATTCAATTGTCCCCCCCCCCATCCCCGGAAAATTCCTGGGTTTTGATTTTTTGTGTCCCATGTTCAGTTTGACTCTAACTGGTCGGATTAAGGAACTGATCAACCGAGGTGGGGAGAAGATTTCACCGGTCGAACTCGATGGGGCTCTGTTATCCATCGAAGGCGTGGTGGAAGCTGTTGCCTTTGGGGTTCCCGATCAAAAAGTATGGCTGGTCCTTCAATCCCCCTCTAATGGGTTCATTTTCTAAACTTGCCTTTTCCTTAGTATGGCGAGGTCCCATGGGCAGCTGTAGTATTAGGAAAACAATCATCCAAACGAGTCCTGTCTGAACCGGTAATCCGAGACGAATTATCTAAAAAACTAGGAAAGGTTGGTCTCGTTTATCTTGTTTTTTTTTTTTACAAAGCCGATCGAGAATATGTTTTTTGAATGAGCTAAAAAAATCCCTTCGCTTGCTCGATGTTGCACCATATTTTTAGTTTAAAATACCAGAAAAGATTTTGATTGTTGATCAGATTCCAAAAACTGCAACCGGAAAAGTAAGTTAATTATATATATATATATAAAGGGGGGGTTTCCCAAGCCTTTTTTATCGTAACTAAGTAGTTTTGGACTCTCCATGATTGACTGAGATCTGTACTATTCAATACACGTAGGTTCAGCGAAGGAAAGTCTCTGAAATATTTGTCAAGAGTCAATCTAATCCAAAAGCTCGTCTATAAATCCACCCCCCTCCCTGGGTCTTGTATTTTGTGTGTTTAAAGTTCATCGAGGCATGTATATTTCGCTTCATGCTCAGTAATTTTTTGAATGACAGTAAAGGCACAGTCGATAGGCGATCTTTGACTTGATTTATTTAGCGATATTCATCCTTTGATGAAAGTGTGTTTTTTTCTTCTTTTTTTTCTTTTGGTAATCAATTTGTTTTAATTGATTTGTAAAAAAGGAAAGTCTCAAAGTGAAAACTAGATGGCTCCTTGATCACAACTTTGTTCGTCTAGATCGGCTTGGATCTCAACATCTTCTGAGGTCATGAACACAATCGGATCTGTATGTTCATGACAGACGGGTGGGACTTGTTTGTTTGGTTTTCATTTGGGTGTGTAATTTTCCTCATAATCTATCGAAAACTACCTCTCATCACACAGATCGTGTTATCATCATCATCACCTGAATCAGAAGCTGTGCGCTTGGGTATTTACAAATAATGTGTTGTATTAAAACTCTACTTTTGTAAAAAAAACAAAAGGTGTACTGCAATCTCTTTTTTTTTTTTTTTTTTTGGTGATCAGAGGTTTTATTTATGTCTTGTTTCTTTCATTTTTATTTACCCCCTCTCAAAAGCTTCAAGAAGTGAGATTTTTTTTTAAAAAAAAAATAAGAAACTATTTCTAAATTTGGAGCTGGTCCAATAAACCTTGCGGTTTTTGCGCTTTTTTTTTTTTTTTTTTTGCCGCGATTTTTTTTTTTCCCCCCGTTTTTTTTTCCCCGGCCCCGAATCTGCCCGCTGGCACACCTGGCAGTGCATTTGGGCTGCTAGTGTATTCCACTGATTACCGCCATTCGCCTCGGAACACCTTGGAACAATGTGGAAAAAAAGGTAACGTACTGTCTAATTGTTCACTTTTGTTTTGATGATACTTAATCTAATCATTGCCTTTTTCATAGGTCCAATGGTTTTTCAGAAATACTCGGCCGATCTGAAATACTCAGCTGTCCGGTATGCGATTGAAGGTAAAACCCTAAACGATATAAATGAACTATTAGGATCTAAGATAAGCCCGGACTCGTTACAACGATGGAAGTCTCTCTACGACAGAACCCGGGCGGTTGTGTGTGATCCATCAACTTACGCTAACCGGGCATGGCCGTTGACGTTGAATGCGGATGATACCCAGTTCATCAGGGATTTGATCACCGACAAGCCAACATTATATCTAGACGAGATTCGCCGATCTTTGTTTGATCAACACGGGATTCATGTCTCCAAGCAAACCATATCCAACACCCTACGCAATCACTTACACATGTCAAGGAAATCAGTCCGGACAGTCAATCCTTCGCAAGATGCTGACGAACGGGCAATCTATCTGGCCCGAATTTCTTGTATTCCAGCTTCATGCCTGGTATTTACTGGTGAGCACCATTCATTTGGAATTTTTCCATCTGATTGATTACTAAAGTATTGTGTTATAGATGAATCTGGGGTTTGTATTGAAGCCGTACAACGAACAAGAGGATGGGCCCCCATTGGTCAGCGAACACCACGTGTTCACCGCCAACGAAGTACGCACCAATATAACGTTATTCCAGCTATCTCGATATCCGGTTTGGTGGCCCATATGGTCCAGGAGGAAGTGGTTGATCGCTTTTCGTTTGAGTTTTTCCTTGAGAATATCTTGGTAAGTTTTTTTGATCACTTTCTGTTTCCATTAAATCTCATTATTTTTCCACTGATTGATGGTATAAATATGTTTAATTAGATACCATCAATGAACCCATTTCCACTGCCTCGAAGTGTCCTCGTCCTGGACAACGCACAAATTCATCACAACGGGCGTGTAGCAAGTATAGTGGAGGATCGAGGATGCTTAATTCAGTATCTGCCAGCATACTCACCAGACCTTAACCCCATCGAAAAGGGGTTTGCAGTTCTTAAGGCCCATTTGAAACGATGGGAAGAGCTCCTGACTGGCGGTGAAGAAGATTACGAGGTTATTGATACTTTCATTCCTCTTGTTTTCACTTCAGACATGACCAGGAGCCTGTTCTTTGGCTCAGGCTATGGATTATGATTAACTTTTCTTTCTTTTTGATTTTTTTTTTGTTTTGTTGATATTATATTCCCTTTCATCTGTCTCTCATTCCTCTCATTTGTGCCCTTTTTTTAAACTTTTTATTGAAGAGAAATGTTATTTACATTTAGGCTTACTTTCTGCTAATCTCTAGCATTTTTTTGAAACTGATTGTCATCTAGCGTGTCATGATTCCATCAACTACCTGATTGTCCGAGACAGCGGTACTGGGATCTAGACTTGACCAAGCCGGAATGAAATGCGCATCAAGCAGGGGGTTTCCTCGAGCTAACGGTGCTTTCAAAGCTGCTTGCCATCCAGATGATAGATCCTCTCCCCCGAGCTTATGTGAATCTCCAGAAAAGGTAGAAACCAAGGGTCACCCGTAAGTTAGCAGCACAAGGTTTGAAGGGGGGAGAAGGCTTTCAATCGATATCTTGGCTTGCAGAGGGTTGCTACAAGATACAAAAGCGTTGAGTTAGGCCGATCGTCGGAAAGATAATGAAGTACCTTCTGGATGCATTAGAACGGGAAATCTTTATTCCATTCATCTTTGCCAGAATGTCTGGCTTCTACAACTAGGATAGATGTCAATAATGAGCTTTGTTTCATTATTGTAAACCTTGAGGAGAATGTAGTTTTGTGTTTACTAAAAATGATGAGACATAAAATTGTAAAAAAAAGCAGACAAAATGTAACATTCATTTTATGTGTGACAGTAGAGAAGTGGAGTAGTTTTGTGTTTACGAAAAATCATGAGACATAAACTTATACAAAAAAACTGAAGTGGAGTAGTTATGGGTTGCGTTTGGAAGAGCGGGTGAGACGGCGTTTGAATCGTTTCAAGCTGGTAACCAGAGTTCTTGCCGGAACCAGTTTGAGACCGGCTCTCTCGAGATTGTCAACGGTTACCTGGCCAAAGGAGTTGTAATGGCTGATACCAAGCTCATTCAGAGCTGCCTTGATGTCGTCACAGTTGGGGTCCACGTGACAAAATCGCAAGTAATCATCCAGGTCGACGCTGTCGTCAGACGGAACCGGAGATGATGGGAGTTCGGCGCTAGGAAGACGTTCGTGATTTGATGAGCTTGACGGAAAAGTAGAGGGAAGACCGATGGTGCTAGTACCATTAATGGGCAAAGTGAAAGGAACAGGTGAAAAGGGTTGGTAGGGCATTGGATGAAGGCCGGGGAGAGGTATTCCGCCATAGTTCATGGGAGGCATACATGGTATACCACCCATGAACCATGGATATGGCATCCCCATAGGTTGGCCAAACATCCCTGCGTTTGTATTGACAGGTGTTGTTGGTGGATGATGATCCTGGTGCAATCGAAGTGTCTCTGGAGTCGGTTGCGGAGATTTGCTTGGAGTATCAGGAGACCTCCCTCGTCCATATCGTTGGGCTTGAAGCTCGGCTTTGGTAATGAATGCAAAAGGCGGAGACTTCGGTGGATTATGGAGGGTGATATCCTTATTTTTAACCTGGTGTAAGACCCAAGTTAGATGAGGTCCCTACAAGGCAGAAAAAGAAAAACTCACCATCGATTGAGCCCAGATACCAATTCTTTCAATCGTGAGCAATATGAAGCGGTTGGGATCATTAGGGTCAATGAATACCGGAGTCTCGCTAGTTCCTGTAAGTCGCTCGCATGGCATGTGGGTTGCGCGAAGCAATCGGATATTGTCAATAACCGTTGCTGAGGAGAGTGCACCATTGCTAGGCTCATTATCTGAGTTGTCGACCGCACCACTGTGCTTCTTTTTAAGAGATTGTAACGCGAGTTCTTTCTGGAAGTCCAAACAATAAATAACATTGTCAGCTAATTATCAATAGCAAGAAATAAATAAAGAGAAATGATCAGATAAACTTGCCTGAGCAGCCTGTTTGGGGTCCCTTTGAACCAGTGTGACTGTGTGCTTTCGGCCATCAACTGGCTCCTTGCAGATATCAAGGAACTGTTCAAAAAGATCATCATTTTCCAACATACCCTTTTGATTGCCAGCGAAGATTCCACCATGTGGGATCACAGCGTGCCAGGTAATTGAACCCTCGTCCTCCTGCTCTTGAGCATGTTCGCCGATTTCTTTCTCATCCAATCGCGATATGATATCAATTGCGAGCATCTTGAAGGCTGAAAGAGCACCATGAGCGGTATTCCAGCTGAACGATAATTTGCCGGGGGTTGATTTGAGCTTCGTAAACTTTTCATCTGGATCTGAGAGTGACTTGCGTTTGTTGGACCCCCGAGAAGTAGTGCGTTTTCGTGCGGTGTCTGGAACAAAAAAGGAGTATTCTAAGTTGATTTTGACATCAACATTTTCTTCGTTTTTTTCATAGTCTGATACATTCGTTAATCCGGCTAGCGTTTCCGATCTTGCTGGCGGATTGACTGGGGGGACATTTGTTGTATTAGTTGGGCTGATTTCATCACGATCCCGGGATAACCATCTGTCTATATCGTCGAGCTGAGGAAGCAATGGGGTTTGCTCAAGATCCAGGTAATAGTCGTCTGCTTAACAAAAAAAATAGATTAAATTAGTTGACTCGAGATGAAATGGTTAGGATTGAATAATCAAAAATTACTCACCGAGGGACATTCTTCCACCTCAGAAATTCCAGCGCCTTGGATCAGTTCCAGATTGAACGAGATGGTGGGTGATTTGCTGGTTGAGGATATTGGGATATCAGCAGCCGGGGGAGGAATGCACTGCCAGTTGTGCCAGCGGGCAGATTCGGGGCCGGGGAAAAAAAAAAAAACGGGGGGAAAAAAAAAAATCGCGGCAAAAAAAAAAAAAAAAAAGCGCAAAAACCGCAAGGTTTATTGGACCAGCTGTATGTAAATACATATTAGCCCAGTTCACGTAATAAAATAAAAGCGACGAGCAAGGTTTATGCACGCTTCGATTAACTTCAGTGCCATTTTACGGCATTTTGTGCAAGAACTTGTAGCAACGAGCAATGCCATTTTTTCCACATCTGCACAAACGGCCCTACGTGAACTGGGCTATTATGTATTCACTCCTCAAAGATGTATATTGTGTGTGTGTGTGTGTTTTATGTCTATTGCTTACTTTGACCTTTTTTTTTTTTTTTTGATCTGTAGATTATTATTATTAATTTTTGGATGGATGGATGGATGGATAATGCGCTTTCATAAATAAGTATTTTAAGGGAGTTAGGCCACACGGTCTCTGGGTGGTCTGACGCTTCCTGCCACACATACACATACATAAATATATGGGGCCCTAGGATCCAGTGATGGTTGGTATGAGCTAAGCGCACCAGCTCTGTGGTGTGCTCGGCGATGGCAATAGGCGCTGGTCAGCGTCCCGGTCTCGGCTCCTCAACTTAACTCGGTGGAGAAGCGAACAGGAACCGGTACCGGAGCTGGCAAAGAAGTCACCCTCTAGTACTCTCACAATGTTGATGATGAATGAGCAGAACATCATCTCTGAACAATTGTGACTCTGTCTGTGATGGTGTTTTGAGATAGATTGTCACACATCTTGACATAGATCAGTCCCCGCATTTTATATATTATGTTTCCATCAAACCTTGGACGGGGTGTTTTTTTTTTTTTTCGGAGTATGGTTTTATGGGCCCAAAACCCCTTTTCTGCCTTGGGTTTTTGCCCTCATTAATTCCCGTGCCCGCTCCATTCCTTCATTCCGCCTTGACTTCTACCAACCAGCAACCTCCTCCAGCATCCTTACCAGCAACCTCGATTGGAATCCAAACAAGAAACGTCGATGGTTTTCCAATCTTACGCACCCGCAACAAAAATTACGGCCGTTTGTATGGCAAGTCAAGGATATTCCCATTCATTCATCTGCAACTCAATTGGCTACAACGTCTCCCAACAGTCGTTCAAACGCTGGAACGATCTGTACAGACAGACTCAATGTGTGATCCGTGACCCAGAAACGTACGAGGCCCGTGGTCAATCAGCGACACTCACCACTGAAGAAATCAAGTTTATGATCGATCTTGTGCGGGACAAGCCAGGTTTATTTTTAGGTGAAATCCGCGAAAGGCTGTATGATTCAAGCGGAACTCTGCTCAACATCCAAGCAGTGCATCAAAATCTTGTCCACCAATTGTCGATAACGCTTAAGAAGCCTGGAACATGTAATTCTAGGAAGTCACTGGTGGCGAAGTTTGCGTGGATGGAGAAGATGGAATTCTTTCCAGCTAGTTGGCTAGTTTTCACTGGTAAGATATACATCTTCAACTCATTTGTTAAGAAAAAATTACTCATCTCTACATCTCATTTTGTAGATGAGAGTTCTTTCTGCAACACTGATCTCTTGCGAACATTTGGACGATCCACACGAGGAACTCCGGCAGCTCGATTCATTGTGAATCAAAATCCAGATCGGATAAGTCTGTTACCTGCCATCTCGCTTGGAGGGCTACTCGCTCTCACCACAACAGCCAACACGTTCAACGGAAGGAAATTTGAACATTTCCTTCAATTCGACTTGGTCAGTTTACTTTCTCATGGCTCATCAGGTCATAGATGCTGACATAAAATGTAATACAGCTTCCTCGCATGAATTGCTACCCGGGACCAAACTCTGTCCTTGTTTTGGACAATGCCGCGATACACCGAGGTCAGCGAGTCCGCCATCTGTGTGCCCAGGCAGGAATCCACCTAATGTTCCTGCCACCCTATTGTCCCGAGTTCAATCCAATTGAACTTGGGTTTGGAGTCATCAAGAGCAACCTCCGACACACTCAAGCTTTAAACAGCTCGGTCGACTCCAGATGGAAGGTACAACAAGCTGCTGCGGAGGTTTTGACCGCCACCTTCTGCTATAGTGTCTTCAAACACTGCGGCTACTGTGTAGCCATCTAACCGAGTCGTTTTTTTCCTTGTTTTTATACGTTTTGTATTTCTTTTTTGTCTTTGTTGAGTCCTTTTTTTCCCCTTGTTTTTAAACATTTTGTATTTCTTTTTTGTCTTTGTAACTCCCTTTCATTCCACTATCAAACCCACAGCCACTTTTTTTTTGTTCACATGACAGATATTTAAAACAGGTTTTAAAATGAAAAACAAGTGAAACTGTCAACAGATTGTTGACTAAATGATTACTTTACAGTATTTTTTTAATGAGATTTGTTTTGAGTAATTCAGAGTTGATTACTTGGTTGAAGAGGTGCAGATGATCAATTGAAGGATGAGAGAAGAAACAGGAATGATTGGTACTTACCACCTCGTTCTCCATCAGATTCCTTTCAAACAGATCGACTCCCAACGCGGCCATTACAGGATGAGTTTGTGGCCGGAGTTGAATTATTTGACTCGGGAATTCAACAGCGGTCATCAGGTGGTTTCTGACTTACTGGTCAGAAACCAATCTGCCAATTAAAACTCCAACGCGGGCTTCGGAATCCCATACTTTGAAAAAAAAAAAAGAAAAACCCGTCCAAGGTTTGATGGAAACATAATATGTAAATTGGAATATAGCAGGAAAACTGAAGTGTGAGGTGAGACCCAGAAATGGATTTGTTCTAGCCTCTGGTGTGAGACGCAAACTATGCTACAATGGTCCGTTTGGTGTGTTGTGTCCTCCTCTCGAAGCAGCGACTGTGGTGGGTGAGAACCACTGCTGTACTACTGGTCGCCAGTAACTCATTGAACCCAATATCAATTGTGTTAATTTGTTGTTGTTGTTGTTATTGTTTTTCTTTACCAAGAAAAAAAGAAAAGAGAAAATAAAAGATTCTATTTACATGTAAAAAAAATTAACAAAGCAAGAAAAGCAAGAGATTAGAGGTGAAATGAGGGGGAAAAGAATAATGGGAGAGAACATAGGGAAAGAAAGCAAAAAAAAAAAGAATATGTTAATCAAAATCTTGAACACTTTAATTATTATCAACCTCAAAAAAGAAAAGAAAAAAAAAAATCCAACGAACCAAATGATTATCAATCAATCAATCATCATTTCAATTTTTTTGAGTGCTTTCCCAGTTCCGTTTTTTTAAAAAAGGAAAGAAGAAAAAGAAAAAGTTGGGAGGTGGAAAAAAAGAAAAAAAGGTATGAAAAACAAAAACAAAAAAACGAACAAAAAAGAAAAAGAAAAACTAATCTGAAGAAGAAAGGGGGGGGAGGATGCGGATTGATTAATGGAATAGACTTAAGAGGAGAATGCTTTTAATAGTAAAAAAACAATAATCAAATAGATTCTATTTCGATATAAACATTAGAGGTTAGTTGACGAGTGATTTTTTTAAAAAGAGGAGAGAGAAGAGACGAACTTTGTTTGGCATCGAAGGAGATTCCACCTGGGCCTTGGTTGATCAGTAAGATCATCCCCCCGACGACCGATAGTGCTTGAAAGAAATCAAAGCTTTGAAGAAGAAGAAAAGTAAGTGTGTTTGTGTGTGTGTTTGTGTGAGAGAGACGAGAGACGTACCGACGAAAGTCTCTCTCGGGATGGTCCTGAGGTTTAGACCACCAATTGTTGCTGAGGACGTTGACGACGGAGGTGAGGATGACGAGGAAGAGGGCGGACCAGGTAGCCTTGAAGCCGACGGCGACGAGGAGACAGGCGAGGGCGGCGAAGGTGGCGGCGATGATGTTGAAGAGATTGAAGGATTCGGTGGCGAGTTCGAGGTAGGAGGCGAAGGCGTGTCCGACGAAGAAGATGACGAGCAAGAGACGGCCGGCGAGACGCAGATAGGTCTGTCTTCTGAGCGCCAGATCGTCGGAGATGTCCGGGACTCCGGCTATCGCCCGACGCCCGCCCGAGACGCCCGGGCCGACCAGTGTGTCCGATAGGGCGAGCATCAAGGCGCCCATGATCGATAGGTTCAAACTCACAAACGTTCCGTCGGTGATCAGGTCGTACACCCATCCTTGGGAGATGATCACGCTGACTAGACCGATCACCGAAAACATTGGCCATTTCTTGAAAATGATGAGGATCGAACATAGTACCATAAACTAGAGATTCATCAATCATAAATAGAATTACTTTCGTTCAACCTCTATCCACAGCTGAAAAAGAAAATTGAGATAAAAAATTTGATTGTTTTTTGGGTTTAAAAGATAAAGACGTACAAAGATACTAGCGCCCAAGAAGCCTATGACGAACCAATCATGATATCCTTGATCCTCCTGAATAAAACAGAGAGAGAGAGAGAGATTTAGAATGGAGGAGGAAGAGGGAAGCAGGAAGAAGTGACGAACGATCAAGTAGTCCTTCTGTTCACGGAATTGGTTAGCGATCCTAAGCGAATCTTCTAGGAAGGTAGAGACGAGCAAGAATCGAGCGAATTTATTGAGATGAGGTTTGATAGGATTGGAGACGGCTTCGATGAGGGCTTCGATAGTTGCCGAATAGTTTCTAAAGCGTTCTTTGATCCCAGACAGGTGGCCGTTTGTTTGGTGATTATGGGTATTGGTCGATGGTCTGGCGGGGTCTGTGGAATGAGAGGATTAAGTTGGAGTAGACTGTAGTTAGTGGGATGTATGGAAGAAGATGTTAAGCTTACGATCGAGTTCCTTGAGTGGTAGGGGAGCGTATAAGGTGTTGGGCATGTTTAATTGGGATCGGATGGATGGATATGGAAGGGGATATGAGTTGGAAAAGGTTAATGTGGTAAGTGGAAGTGGAAGTAAGAGTATGTAGTTCTTGTTGAGACCATCATCTCCTTGAAACCATTGACTTCAGCCACCCAACTGTCGCCGAGACAGAGCTTTAAGTCAATACAAGTTACGGGGCGGCCGGGAAGAAGACCGCTGAGGGTTCGGTCGTCAATTCCCTCCAGTCAGTCAGTCAGTCAGTCAGTCAGCCAAAATAAATCAACCGAGCTCATCGTTGTCTGATCGCTTGGAGCCAGCTTGCCGGAGGTTGGTTGGACAGACCATACTTGGCCGAGTCCTTGTTTCTGGTTGGGTTGATTGGAGGTTTGATTGGGATTGTTGATAATGTTGGAGGGGTGAATGGTCAAGAGAGATGGCTTGAGAGAGAGATTGTTATGTCTAGGGAGTTGTTTTTCCTCTCATGAACTGTGGGATATCAGATTCCTCCAGAACTATTGAACTTGGGGGGGATTTAGCTGTCCTACTCAGATAAGGAACATGATTGGTAAAGATTTCAAGTTAATACTTTCTTTCAATTTATGAATGAATCAACAACAACAAAGAGAGAATTAACACCCATTCAGAGACAATCAACCTTCCGAAAACGATGCAAGAATTTGAGGCATACGGATAACTCACTCGATGAAGACATTGACCCCTTACCCAAAACCATCCTCACACAAGTTTTAACCCAAAGCCAACAACTCACCGCGAATACAAACGCTAGATCAACTCTACTTCTCAAGGCCGCAGCGCTATTGCTTGAAAATGATGATGGAAGCATTGTGGACAGCCTGATTCTTCCTCATGGTGGATCAAAACCAGGAAAGAACCCAAATCTACCTCACAAATTTGAAGCTAGCTATCAACAACTCTGCCGACATTACTTCTCTGATTCACCACTCTACAACGAATTACTATTCAGACGTTGCTTTCACATGTCAAAACATGTCTTCTTGAAGATAGCTGAGGAAGTTAAAATTTTTGATCAATACTTTATTCAGAAACCCGATGCGCTAGGAAGAATGGGGTTGCATCCTCTTGTGAAGATCACAGCTGCCGTTCAAATGCTTGCGTATGGAGCAGCAGGTGATTGTAATGACAAGTACCTTCAACTATCCAAGACAATATCGCTGGAATGTATGGATTGGTTCTGTAATGCCATTGTTTCAATTTACCAATTGGAATACCTCCGTGCGCCAACTACTGAGGACCTAGCAAGACTAATGGCAATTGGTGCAAAGAGGGGGTTTCCTGGTATGCTTGGTTCAGTGGATTGCATGCACTGGAAGTGGAAAAATTGTCCATCAGGTTGGGCTGGGCAATTTCAAGGCAAGGAAAAGGTGTGCACAGTTTATTTTCATGTACTTCTTGCAATGCTTGTGGTTGATTCATTTCTTTCAACCTTTGCATCTGATTCTAGGTCCCCACCGTCATCCTGGAGGCAGTTGCATCTCAGGATATGTGGATCTGGCATGCCTACTTCAGGCTTCCAGGATCACACAACAATATCAATGTTTTAGACCAATCTCCACTCTTCAAGAGCCTGTTGAATGGCAAAGGACCAAAGTGTAAATACAGAGTCAACAATAATGATTACAACCAAGGGTACTCTACCTTGCCAATGGAATATATCCAGACTGGGCAGTTTTTTTTAAGACTTTATCTGAGCCTTGTAATCTAGAACAAAAGCATTTTGTAAAAATGCAGGAACGTTGCCACAAAGATGTCAAGCGGGCTTTTGGTTTTCTACAATTGATTGAAAACAGAAGAATCTTGTGACAAAACTAAGTTGAGGATTTATTTGGCATTGATTCCAAGATTTGCTTTTTCATAAGCTTAAATTACTCCTTTGAATATTCATTGAGGTTAGAATTAGAATTATCTTTGGTCATGATCACTACGTTGGAATTTTTTCTTCCAGTGTCAGCCATCATTTTCAACGCTTGAGCTTTGATATCAAAGATTTTGTTCATACATTTTGATTTTTTTGCCACCACCTCGTGAGCATGCGCAACTCAATCCTTCCATTCATTTTCTTTGCTGGCAATGTGGTTGAGAATTTTGGCTTTCTTCTTGCCAATCGGATGGTCACAAGAGGAAGTATCAGTAGCAGCTTCAAATTCTGAGATGGGGTTGGTTTGTGTGCTGTTTGATTCTGGGAGTTTGCTACTTGGGCTTCTGGCTTGTTTCTTTTTAGGAGATTCTTTCACTTCTTGAGCCTTCCTGTGGTTTTCATCCAGGTAAAGGCTCCACTTTGGAACTTTGACTAGTATGTTGTAACAAATGAGATGCTTGAACTTTGTACCTTGGTCTTCAGAGAATAGTCTGAGAGCTCTATTCAAATAATCTTCTGGGCTAGAACCACTTTGACTATGCTGCTCAACTTGATTGACACAGGCTCAAACCTTGCTGATAACTCTCTGCAACAATTGCCAGCGAGACTTCAAACTTAAGGCTGTTTGAGTAGAAGTTGGGAGGTCTTGCTTGAAACCTTTCTCAACTTGGTTCCAAAAAGTCATTGCCTCTTGATCAGTACCAACTGAAGGATCCTCTGATACAGCAATCCAAACACAACAAAGCTCTACGTCTTCGCTCTTGGTATAAATGGCCGACCTTTTTATTCCCACTTGGTCAGTTTGTTTGTTGGCTTTATGTAGTTAAACTTTTTTTTCACCTACCTTTTTCCTCCCTTGTTGGTTTGTTTGATTACAGTCACTTCATCCTGGGTGGGAGCTGGAACACTTTCTTGAAGAAGTGGGTCGAGTTGAACACTTGAAAAGGATTGAGCCATCAAGTTGGTATTCTTGATGTATAGCGTGCATATTTTGCCAATTTTGATGTAGCCATTCTCAGAAAGGTTGTCATGCAACCTGGGATTTTCTGCCAAATTTTTATTCCCTCGGATTTTCCACCAGGCCCAAAATCCGTGAGACCTCTAGGACAAAGCAGCTTGTCTCATGGATTTTCAGGCTGGCGGATACACACTTTCCAGCCTGAAGATGCATTTAGCCAAACTTGCTTGGTCAACTGCTGGTCAAGTGTCCTCGGCTTCCTCCGGCCCGGACATTCCAAGGGCTTTGCCAACAGCTGTCCCAATCAACAGCAGTGCGATTCAACCATTCGACGATTTTGGGATCAGCAACCCGGATAATTCCATCAGAACACACAGTTTCACAAGGTAAGCATTTCTATTTTATTATGATCAAAGAAAATACATACCAGTTTGCTAACAAATGTTTATTCCTTCCAGTTTTGGTCCCGATGGGCTATGTTAAATATGCACCTGAAATAAAGTCTCTTGCGGTGAGGCTTTATCTTCAGGACAATCTGGTCAACGATATTAATAATCTACTCAAGACCCAAATGAGCCTTTGATTTCTTCAACAATGGAAAGTATTGTTCATCCACACTTCAAGTGTTGTGCAAGACCCAGCTCTATACCAACAACATGGAGCTCCTTTGATCCTGTCCAACAAAGAACAAGAGTTTGTTTTAGATATTCTTTCCAGTGATCCAAGCCTCTATCTCGATGAATACAAAAGGCGGTTGAAGAACACTCCAGATATCCTGTGAGCCAGGCAACCATCCATTGAGAACTCCACCTACGTCTTCATCTCACCACCAAGGTTACACACACCGTTCACTCGGATCAGTGCCCAATCAAGCGGGCAATATATACTGAAAACATAGCAAACATTCCTGCTCACTTTATGGTTTTCACTGGTCAGTCCCTTTCTTCTCACTCAATAAATCATGTATGGCTGATTGACTAGAGTCTTTGGAAATGTATCAGATGAATCAGCTATCTGTATGGATGCACTCAAGCGTTGCAAGGCGTGGGCAGTCAAGGGGCAACAAACCGCTCGACTCCATCCTACCCACAAGGCCTTCCAAGTTTCTCTTTTACCAGGTGTATCCTTGGATGGAATGCTTGCGGTTATAGCCCAGGAGGGCTTGATCAATTGACTTGATTTTGAATACTTCCTTGAGGAAGTTCTTGTAAGTCACCTTCTCCAATTAATAATAATATGTCTTAGTATATTATCTGACAATTTTATGACAGATTCCTGTCATGATATGAGAGTTTGAAGAAATTGCTAAAAGTAGAACCAGACTGAAAGATAACAATGTGTCAGGAAAATAAGGAACAAAAAAGAATGGAAGAAAGAAAGAAAAGATGAAGGGAGAAATGAGGCATACTATCAATCAGAGAAGACGAGAAGAGAGATGAAGAGGTCTTGTAGGAATGATGTGAGCAGTGGTAGAAGCAGAAATTGATCTTTGATTAAGAAAAAAAATGAAGCAAGAGAAAAAAAGTTCAGTTGAATCCTCATCAAACAACAATGAGGCCTTAAGTGAAATGAGAGTGAAGAAAAGGAAACAAACAGGAACAGCTTAAGAGTGAATATTATTCTTTTTAATGAGGATGAATGGAGGGGTGAGTAGGGATCTTGACATGTGGAGAAGAAGAGAATGAGTTTAGATGTGAGTTAATAAGTTCTGATTTGATTGGAGCTGAGAGTGACTTACTGTGTTAGAATCTTGATCTTCAATTGAGGATTGATTATCTTGAAGTGATTGAGCAGAGACTTGAGGACAGGAAAGTTGAGCAGTGAGCAGTGAGGAGTTGAGCAGTGAGCAGGAATTGTAGAGTAGTCAATTGAGGAACTTGTGACGAGATGAGCTGGTGATTTTGCATTAGCCTTCTTCAGTAAACCTAAGCGTGTGAAGGCATCTGCCTCCTGTTCATCAACCTTTCACAGGGCAGCTTAATTGACATATACTCAACAGCCCTCCTTGTTTGATGAGGAAAGAACTGAGAGACATTTTTCTTGAAGTTTCAATATGAGAGTACAGTGCTGCTTTCGTTAGTGCGTCGGCAGTCATTTCTTCTGAAGGGATTAGCTTGAAATCAATTTCATGATTGGTGAACTTGTCGCAGAGGCTCTTGATTGTCACGTCTAGATGCTTGGTCTTTGAGTTAGATCCAATTTTTTTTAACTTATCGGGGAGGCCTTTATTGTCAATGTGGAACAGAGGATAGTACCTAATGAACAATTGTTTTGCAACGAGTTTCACCAGCTTGCCTACAATACTGAACCACAGTGTTTCTGAGAGATTGTTGGGTTACCAAGGTTCAAGACGTTCAAACACAATATTGACACTGGCGGAGCATTGCCAGCAAAGGTCGGCGGCTACCCTTATTCTCCACCAGAACACAAACTCATTGAAAATTTTGTTGAAGAATTTCTGCGCGACAGAATCATACACCATTCAAAATCAACGTGGTCTGCACCCTTAATCCTTGTGAAGATTGGACGGATCTTCCCGAGTCTGCATTGATTACCAAAAATTGAATGCTTTGACTGTTAAACACTCTTATCCACTCCCAAGAATTGACGACACCTATCAATTTTTAGAGGGAGCATCAGTCTTCAGTTCAATTGACCTCAAGTCAGGATTTTGGCAGGTTAAACTATCCAAAAGGTCTATCAAAAAAAACCCGCCTTCGGGACACCCAATGGCCCCTACAAATTCTTGGTACAAGTAGTCAATACTTTCTTGTGTATGACGCTCCCTATACAGAAATAATAATGTTATGTCTTGCTGCACAGCCATATTCCTAATAATCCCCCTAACAAGTCAAAGAAAAATAAGAAGAGTCTTTAAAGACCCAGGATAAGCCACATCAAGAGTCTTTGTCTGGAAAATCATCTCTCAATCCCGCTAAACTCAATGAAACAAGGAGTAAACAAGATTAGGATGAATGGGTGGAAGCTGTGGTTTCCTATACCAACCCTTCCAAAGCAAAGAAACCAACTTTGAACATATCTAATGCTTCTAAAACATACAAAAACAGTCTTGCACATGAAAGAAAGTGATCTTATGGATTAATTATTTGGGTTTATCATTGTTTTTTCCCTGGAAGACATGTATTTATCTTCTAATGATTCCGCAAATTACTTTGTCTTTTTCATCTGCTTTGGAGTGCAACCATAACACTGACATCTTGAGATATATCATAACCTCTCAGCAAAGCTTAAATCCATATTCCAGAAAACTAAGAGCTCAAACAGTTCTTGAGGTTTCTGTTTCGCACAAGCCACTAGAAAAAGGTACTAAATGTGCCAAAGGGCCCAAAGACTATGAGAAAAGTATTGTCAACTTACCATGCATATCAATATATTTTCTCATATTTTTGCATGTGTTATCAAATCAGGAAAAACACTTTGATGTCATATCAGAGCAGTCTGACATAAAATTCAAATTTCTTCATCCAATTCAATCAAATATAAAATCAACCAATGAACTACTTAAGTCCTTTTCTGAGCCCCTCTCAGAAAAACTTGTGCAATTTTTCAATACCATAATAGCCAGCAGCACCTTTCCTGCTTCTTGGAAGTTGCGGTAACCGCCATTATCCGGCCGCAGGGGAACCCTGACTACACCAGTCCGACGGCATATTGCCCAATTGCCTTGCTCAGTACCATGAGTAAACTATTTGAATTGATTCTGGCTAGGAGGCTCACGGCCTGGGTTGAGGAATCAGGTGTTCTTGCTGAAGGGCATTTTGGGGGAAGAAAAGGCTGGGCACAGAAGACACCCTTTTGCTTTGGAACATTGGGTAAAGGCTAAGTGGAGGGAGGGCAAGATTGTAGCAGCCCTTTTCTGGATGTGAAATCGGCATATCCCTCTGTCCACCCCACTAGATTATCCAATACCTTTTCCATTTAAAATGTCCTACTTATTTAGTACTAATAATTGCGGATTTCCTCAGGAACAGAATGACAACAGTCAGATTGGACGACTTTGTGTCTGAGGCATTCCCGATTGATATTGGATTGCCCCAGGGATCCCCTCTCTTGGTAATCTTATATATACTATACAACAACACACTGCTGAACTGTTGCTTCAGCACCTCTCTTGATACAGTTTTGATAGGCTATGTCAATGATGTCGTGCACCTGATAGCGGATAAATTGGCTGATAAAGCTAAGGATCAGCTGTCAGAAGAGGGTCGTTGCTCCCTAAGATGGGGGCTGTCCCATGGGGCCATATTCAATCAGGCCAAAGCTCAATCTCTCTGGTTAACCAAACAGAAGACTCCCGCTGGTGATTTCCTTTTGGGAACCAACGTCTAACACCGGCGTCAGATGTCAAGTGGCTCGGAGTTTGGCTGGACAGCAAACTACTCTTCAATCGCAACTTTCAAGCTCTTGAAGAAAGCGCATAAAACTATTAATCAGCTAAGGATCTTGGTAGTTCTTGATGGGGCGCAAAGGAACAAGATAGAGTTAAACTTACGCGGAGTGTTCTTTCCCAGGATCCTTTACGGGGAGGCCCTTTGGGCCACTCACCCTAACAAGGGAGAAGTTGTAGCCTTGGAAACAATCAATCAATTAGCTGGGTTGTTCACATTAGGAACTTTCAAGTCCACCTCAAATAAATTTGTTCAGCAAGATCAGCTGTCCCAGATTTTTTGAACAAAGTCATCAAAACAAGTTTTTCCTTTTTCTATCGGAAGCTTGTTTTTATCAACCTAACAATAATATTCAATCTTTCATCCTCACCAGCAGAGCAAATTACTTGGCAAAGTTGCGGACTCAGCAAGGACTGGAATGGCAGTGGATTATGTAACACAGGCTATGGGGATGAACCCGGAAAAAATATGGCTGTCCTTTGCTTTGGTGTGACTGCCTCACAAAAGCTGGATTCCTTTTCTTGGAATCAACCAAAGAGGATGCCATTACATCTGTTAAGTCCCTTGTTTCATCTTATGATGCAGATCCTAAGGCGTTGGTAATATTCAGTGATGGGTCATTTCACCCGGAGAAAGGAGGGGCTGGGGCCGCGGTCTGCCCAGAAAGAAATGTGTTCAGCTCATACTCACTGGGAGGCAACACTCTTGTGTTGAATCATGAGAGCGAGGCAGTGGGAGTTCTGGCGGCCCTGGGCTTGGCCAATACGCTGGCTACAGGATTGGACACTCAAAGCATATTGATTCTAGTGGACAACCAGGGTGTAATCAGACGGATCAAAGACCCTTTGGTCCCTAAACCCGGACAAGGATTATTTAAAGAAATTGACAAATCATTGACAATTCTCCCAAGTCACGTGAAGATAACTTTTGTGTGGTGTCCGGGTCATAGGGACATCTGGGGCAATGAATTGGCTGATCTCTTGGCTAAAGATGCGTTGGAGTCCCCCTCCACGCAACGCCTGTAAATAGGTGGCAATTACAGGAAGGTCCATCGAACAACCTTAACCAGCCCTCTCCCAAACTTCCTTCACCTTCAGATCTGCACATAGCATCTAGTTCATTGATCAACCAGCTGCATCAGGTCATTGCGCACTGAAAAATTCTCTCTTTAAATTTGCAGGATCTTCGAACCCTTTGCCCTTTTTGTGGGCCTAGGGAAACCGTCTCTCATTTCATGAACTTCTGCCGGATCAAGAAAATAAGAATGTCTCTGCGGAGACATCTTAGACAGCTACATATTCGCTTTAGAGCGGATAGACTCGATTTGGTCCTCGGCAATAGGAAAGCTGAAGTAGCTCTGGCAAAATTCATTCAAGATTCGAAACGTTTCCCCGATCACTTCCAGCAATAATCAAACCTCCTTGTCATTTTTCATTTCCATTTTCCTAACTCATTTTTCTTCTCTTATCTTAAACTTGTTTTCAGTCTCAATATATCCCCTTCTTTCATAACGCTAGCATGTTTGTAGTAGTGTTTGATTTTAGAAGTTTACTTACATGTCACGTAGATGTTACTTAGATTCATAGTGTACCATGTCATAGGCCAAGTTTCACTTAAAAAAAAAAAAACACGAGTTATCGACCCGAGTCGCAGAGGGTATGAGTGTGGAACGGGCTCGATAACCCAGCAATCGAGCCGGGTTATCGAGTCACGAGTGGGGACAGGCTCGATAAATTAACTGTCGAGCTCGCTAAGAGCTCGACAGTTGTCGACAACTTAAGTGAAACGATTGTGGATGCTCAAATCCTATCAACTTCTTGTCAACTCGAGGTCAAGACAACTGCGCGACAGCTCACTGTGGGGGGAAAGGCTTTGGGCAAAGAAAGGCTCAAGCAATGGACCAACAACTGGAAGAGCTAAGCTCGACGATTATCACGAATGCGAATCGATTCTTTCTGGAGGAAGGGTTAAGTGATCTTGAAGCTCGTTGTATTTTTGCATACAAGTATAAGGAGAAGTGAAGTGAACCCAGACCTTGATTAACGGATGTATGAAACACCCACAGGAAGAAAAGGTATCTGATCGGGATATCGGGTCGACCAGGTTCAGGAAAGACGACGCTAGCAGGCAAGTTGTGCGTGTTGATCAATCGCCACTATCAACAACTTCCCCTGCAGGTTGGCAAGACGATACCCACGACACACGAAGCCCAGCCGGAGACTAGTGTCTCGGTCAATCAAGTACCACTAGTCGAACAGACCAAGTCGGCCGATCACCAGAACTATCCTATTTCGATGGTCATCAGCTTGGATGGATGGTCAGTATCTTTTTCTTCCTACATCTGTTCTAATCGCTGAATGCCCTTTCTTCTTACCAGGCACTACCCGTGAGCACTTTGTTGTTCCATGTCCGTTTCTGAAACGCCGTTAGATGGTCTCATATCCGGCATATCCTTTTGTCGTGTCGGAACCTTACTAGACGCTCTGTCCTTGACCAATTCCAAGTGAGCCACATCAATTTATCCGATCCTCAGAATGGTTTGGGATATGAAAGAGAGACCAGAGGTAGTGTCTGATTGATGAAAAATTTCTGTGACCAGGATCCACGGGAGGCCCATCGAAGACGAGGCTCGCCAGAGACGTTCGATGCACCGGCCTATCGGGCCTTCCTAGAGCGACTCCTGAGCGAGCCAGAGGGCGAAATCAAAGCGCCCTCGTTCTCCCATACGACCAAAGATCCAATAGATGATGCCCTGTCGATCTACCCCACCCACCGGATCATCATCCTCGAAGGCCTCTACACTCTCCTCCAAGTCGGCCCCGACTGGAGTTGCCGCTAGCAATCTCATACATGCTCCCATTCAAATCACGTCCAACCCGAAAGGGCAAAACAACGCTTGATCCATCGTCACGTCCTCTCCGGGATCTCTGCGGACCCTATCCTTGCCGCCCAACGCGGTAAGAAGTGTCTTTTCCCCCATCTCCCCCTCCCGACTAATCTGATCCTTGCTTGCTCGCCGTCACTTTTCCTCTCCTCGTTTCTCCCACATCATTATAAGTGGACTCTAATGACCATCCCAACGGCGAATATTTACTCAAGCATTCTCGTCAACCTATGTTAGTGATCACAAGCATCGAAGATCCGGCGATGAAGATCTCAGATGAGGTACCCTGATCAGCACCATAACCAATCGTTATCTATCACACTTTTTTCCCTCTCTCTCTCTCTCTCTCTCCTTTTCTCCTTCATCTTTCTCTGTTGAATCTCTCTGTGTACGTCTTCTCGCTCTCAAATCAATTTTGCATATTTTGTTTTCGAATCAGAGTGAGAATGGAAAACAAAACACAAAGAAAATGGAGTAACTTTCCAACGGAGCTTATCCTCGTTTTGATAGCAGGGATGGAAGAAATTTTACATTTTGTGTTTCATCACGAAAACAACTCGTTGTAATCAGGTTTGCAAATCTGCATATTCTCACCAAACTTACAAATTGGATTAGAAGACATTCTTACCCTTATACTCCCAAACTTCCAACACCCCTTAGCACCTTCTTCTTCGTGCGCCCTTTCTTCTTCAAGCTGATGAGGATATGTACATGCATTCTCTAGCAAAGCAGAAAGACCCCTTTGTACTCAAAACAATTATATTTATGTTTCTTTGGTGCAATGAAAACCATAAGGGAATCATACCTTATATATACCCCTCCCATGAGCCACTAAAACTCTATCTCTAGAGAGAAAAAGAAATGAATTCATGATGAATTGTGACCATCCAATAAAAATTTGCCCCCATTTCATCCTTGAGAATGAATGCTCTCCCAATTATGGTACCCACAAAAAGATCCGACCTGCTCAACACCACACTCTCAAGTCATGGATGGTTGTGAGGGTTCTGTTTGGCAGGAGGGGGGAAGAGAGTTAGTCACCTTTGTTTTCTGTATATTTATGTGAATATGGAAGAAAATAATGGAACCCCTGGCTTGAGACTTACTTTGGAGTCTGAACAAGCCTTCAACATACTGAGTGCAGCCTTTTCTAATGTTTTCATAGAACTGTTAAGGAACCAGTTGGTTGAACTTTGAGTTAATTATGTAGATTTAATGCAAAAATTGATGATGATGCTATTGGTAATCACTTACACTTCCGTTGCTTGAACTCAGGCTTGAGGACTGAGTAAAGTCACCTTACAATTCCCTGTAGATGCACTAGAGACTGGTTTTTCAGACAATTGTCAATCAGCACTGGAAGGATACACATTGTGAGTCAGCTTACAGATTATGTATGATCTAGACAGTTGGCAACTGGGCAAGGAGGAACACAGCTGTTGAGAAAGTATGGCTGTTGCCATTTTTGCTCTCGAGTAACTTTGTTTGTGGTTAGCTTGTCAAAGAAGTTGCCGGGAACCAAGAGAGATAGCTTGTTTACTGATGCTAGCTTTGGTGTTGGTAAAGAGTATGTTTTTGTACCCCTTGCCCAAAAGGCTGTAAGCATAGCAGCCACCGTACACGGGTTCAGCCATCTGCCCATTCCACCCATCCCAAATACCAAGCTTGAATAGAAGTAGTTTGACATGCCAAAGCCATCATATATGCCACCCAAGAACTTCAAGTCAACTATGTTCTCTTTTCCAGAAGAGAAATCTGTGGCAAGCAACACAGGAACAAAGGCCAAAAAAAGAGTGATCAAATAGTCCAAGGAAACCATCTTGTGATTTTGAGGCTGAATGCGTAGAATATCTGGAGGGCATGATATGTCAAGCTGTTGTTATTATTGGGTAAGGTAGTTAGGTAGAAGCAGTGAAGGGATGCTGGGTAGTGTGGAAATACAGATGCTCTGCCATTCATATCTGCCAAGCTTATCTTTCAATGGTCCAGGTAACCTCTTGTTTATTCTCTGTAGGAAGCTAGTGGACTAGAAAACCTCAAGACTGTACATATATTTGCCAGAAAAGACTACCTAATCCAGACTGAGATACTAAACATGTGAAAAACTAATGTAAAGTCAGTGATGGTGATATTTAAAAGGATGAACTGATGCAATATGTGTCATATTAGACATGAGATCATTTCAGGTATATATAATATCAGCTGTGGTAGATACAATACCAGTCTTGTCTGATATAATATCAGATTTTTTTTTCAACTGATGTAATGTCAGATGTGGGCATCTGGTAAAATCATTCTGGAAGTGATGGAGCTATTTGACTGGATTCAAGGGCCCTTTTTACATTCTGTAATGGCACTATCATGAAGGCTTCAGATAAGCTGTAGGGCTGTTTTGGGTTGGTCTTCTCATTGTAACCAGCATAGATGTTTGCAAACTGGCAGTCTCTGTCTATACAAGCCCTTTCCATGGAGACCACTTGTAAGATCACAGGGAGAACACATAATGAATGAGTACTTGCACAAAATAAAGTAGATGGTGGAGCGTGGGGTGTAGGTAAGATAGAATATCAATCCAAAAGTCTCACTCCCTACAAACCACACTCTGGCTGGGTAAACATAGATTATGTAGTTTTTAGAAGGGATTATACACCTGAAGACTTAGGTATTTTCTTAGTTTATGTGATGAACTCAACTCAATTTATTTTGAACACCAGCACACACCTGTTTCATGCAGGACCACCAGCATCAACAGTGGGCCCGCTACGCTAACATTACCACAACGCTACAGAAATTGCCTGTTAGCTGATTTTTAGTGGTGTTAGCTGGAAAAAAAGCTACGCTAACTGTTAGTGTAGCAGTCTTTTCAGCTATGCTAACTGTTAGCATAGTGCTCTTTTCAGCTATGCTAACTGTTAGCATAGTGCTCTTTTCAGCTATGCTAACTGTTAGCGTAGCACTCTTTTCAGCTACACTAACTGTTAGCTTAGCGCCCTTTTCAGCTGCACTACCTGTTAGCTTAGCAACCTTTTCAGCCCTGCTGACTTTTTTTCAATGCTATATTTTCAGGAGTATAGCAATTGTGTCTTGTTTTGAGGCTTTGATGCTTTTAAATTAGTGTTTTCATGCCTCTGATAATTCAAATGAGGTCTCCAGAATGGTGTCGTCACAAGATACATCATTCAACATCAAAAACATTTCGATCAAAAGATCAGACATCAAAATAAGGAAACAATCCTAAATTATGATGCTAAATTAAGGTCATTAAAGCCACTCAGATTTTTCACTTTGCTGGATCTAAAATTTTGGTCCTGGTTTCAATTCAAACACAAGAAAGAAGTTGGATTTCCCTTCTAAGAGCTTCAATGCAGCGAGATTTTATCTGTTGAAGGCATAAAAACAGCTTTTATGCAGCAGCCATGTTAATTGGTGAACCCAACAGTTAGTGGGAAAAAGAAATCTTCTATTGAGCATAGTGTAATGGGAAAAATTTCAGCTACCAGCTAACATTTAGTGGAAAAAACATCAGCTAACAGCTAACATTTAGCGGGAAAAATATCAGCTGACAGCTAACATTTAGCATAGCGTAGAAATGATCTGATGCTGCTACGTTACTGGAAACTTCCAAATCTGTTATAAGCGCAAGAAAAATTACGCTACTTGTTACCGTAGCGGTGAATTTTCCCAGCTAACACTACAAAAAAATGGCTTAAAAAATTTACTGTTAGTTTAGTGGAGTGTAATTTCAGCTAACACTACAAATCTTCTGGGGAAAAAAAAAAACCGCTACGCTAACAATTAGTGGTCACTTAGTGGTCAAATAGTGTAGCATAGCGTAGCGGCCCACTTTTTCCAGCATGCACCTGTGTGATGCAAAATGGGTGTGGAAGAGGGTATTATGTGTTTTTTCTGCTTCTATGGTGATTGAAGAAATACTTTGAAACAAATCTCTTTCTCAAAAGATTGGAAATATAGCTATTGCACTTCATCATCCCTCCTCATGTATTCTTAATCTTGGAGATTAATTCCAGACTCCCTGAACCTGAAAATGGCCTTCTGTCATGCGGAAACTAATGGGTTCAGCTACCCATGGCCCAGTCATTACTATATCCATCAAACTTTGAATTCTCCTCAGCTGTGATAACATTTCAATTACCATTTGTGTGACACCTAACCAAGGTGGACATTAAACCTCATATTTAGTCTCCACTCAGACATATTTCTCCATCTACCCATAATCAGAATGCCCCTATTGATCCATTGAAACAAATATCTGATTTGGAGGAATCTTCTCCTCCCACTGGTTCAAAACTCCAAGGGAAAACTTGACACAGAGAGACCATGCAAAAACCAGCACCACCTCCTTTGGAATCCAAAGTACCCAACAATTTTCCTTTTGCTAAACTTGTGGCGCTCATTTGAGTGTTGAAGGTAGAAGTTAATGGTACTTGTACTCCCAGAATGAAAGCCCCAGATAAGTTCAATGGAAATTTATTTTGAAACTCAGTTTTCTTAAAATTCTGCAAGATCCTCTTCTCCAACAAAACAGAAACCTGTTCCCTTTATTGACAGAAGGTCTTCAAAAATTCCTTGTACTTAGGTGTCTGAGCCTCTCAATGGTTTGAGCCTTACCTTAAACTTCTAGGAAGTATAAGTCCAGACTTTATGCTCAATGATTGGGATAAGTTTGAACAACAACTATTTACCTTGTTTGGAGACCCAAAAAAAGTTTGAAAAACCAAGTTCAAAATCAACTCTCTCTCAATGAAGGCAATTGGAAAGGCTTGACTTATATCTCCCATTTCTGAGTCCTCCAGTCTCATATTGATTGGAATGAAACAGCCTTGGTATTCCACTTTTGAAAAGGTTTAACTTCTTGAATCACTGACCAGCATGCAGTCAGTGTTCATTAGATTTTGACATTCCAGTAACTCATTGGTCAAAAAATAAAGCTGGAAAACTTTTACCACAAAAAATCTTGATCCAAGGAGACCAAGTAAACTCCTTCAATGCAAGATTTGACTTTGATGGAAAAATCAAAATTGGCTTGGAAGAAAAATACCCAAACTCCAAATCCTCAACCTTGACCCAACAACCTCAAACCAAGATTCCTCAAGAGATCTTTAATGTCCTTGATACAGATGGAGCCCTCAATACAGATGAAAGAGCAAGGAGGGAAAAAAAGGGACTTTGTATGTATTGTTGTGGGAACCATAAGCTGGATGATTGTGCCAAAAGGGAAGCCTGTTAAACAGCCAAGCTGTCAAATAATTAATCTGTAGTTCTCTTATCTCTTGTGAATTGAAAAGGAAACTACTCACTCCCTATTTCCCCACAATTCAACCTTCAAACTTGTGAGATCACTGACAGTGTGCCAAGTTCAATATTCATGTTCTTTGATTCTTAAAATCAACCTTACAGGGTCCTCCTGAACTCTGGTGCCAATTTTTCTTTTATTATCTCATCTTTTGCCAAAAAACAGACCCTTCAACTTAGTGAGACAAATATATTTCTTGTATTCTTGGTAAGTTATTTGAAGGAACCAAGCTTCTGGGTTTTGAAGGAGGCAAAGTGGATATTTCAATTCAAATCTTTCCCCAGCTTTGGATGGATCTCATAGTCTTGGATTCCCCAGGAATGGAAAAAACCATTCTTGGCCATGAATTTCTGGTTCATTGGAATCCAGATCTAAACTGGCCAGAAGGATTAATTAACCTTCAAACCAAAACACCCCAATCAACTAACGTTTATTTTTCCATCAACCAAAAACTAAACAGCTTACCTGACCCTATCATTCAATTAGATGATAGATTTCCGCCAGGAGACTTCAAATATCCTTCCTCTTCCTCATCCATTTCCTCAAAGGATCACAGAGTAATTTCTTACTGCTCCAACTTAACATTCCAGTGCTTCTTTGAAGAGAAGGAATTAACTTCATTCAAAGTTTTTCTGTACTCCCTGATCCTCTCACATACACCTTTGATGAAACGTTTGAACCTCAAAGATGATGATGAGATCAAAGACCTTGAAACCATCCAACAGACTCTTCCTCCTCTCTACCATGAATTTTCTGATTTTTTTCTCCACTAAAAGGGCAGAAGATCTTCCTCCTCATAGACTGTGTGTTCACCAGATTGAGCTCACAGGTCCGGCTGCTCCTCCTGGCCCAGTATATTCTCAGTATATTCTATTTTGAAGCAGGAATCATCCAAGCTTCAAGAATAAATTTCAGAAAATGTAGAAAAAGGTTTCCTTTGAACAAGCAAGTCAAGCACAGGTTACCCTGTGCTTTGTGTCCCCAAGAAGGATGGGTCACTACAACTCTGTGTGGACTATAGGAAGCTGAATAATTTCACTTCAAAGAATTCTTACCCTGTTCCTCCTATGTCTCATCTTCTTACTATTTTCCATAGAGCTATTTATTTCCCAAAGTTCAATCTTTGAGGAGCCTATAATTCGGTTTTGATTGCCAAAGGTCATGCATGGCTAACTGCAATGAGAACCCAATTTGGAAGCTCTGAGTATACTGTGATGCCTTTTGGGCTTTGCAATCCTCCCTCCAATTTTCAAAATCTCATCAGGAATATCTTTGCTGGCATTGTTTAAGTACATGTGGTTGTATACCTAGATGATATTTTATTTTATTCAAAGAACCTTGAATATTACACTACCCATATCAACAAAGTGATTCAATGTCTTTTCCAAGTTTTCAAAATGCAAATTTCACAACTCCTCTCCATTTTATTGGGGTTATCATCTCAGCAGATGGTATCAGCATGAACGGTGAAAAGTGTCAAAAGCTTCTTCACTGGCCCAAAAATTCTTGTGTGAAGAAACTTCAAGGTTTCCTTTGCTTCAAAGAATTCTTATTGACTCACCCTTCCTTAAAAGTGGAGCACTGTCTACCCAGTCCTATATGTATCACTCCTAGAGTCAGCTCAGGATATTTTCCTGGGCAAGACTCATCCCCCTCCAGAACCAGTTGATGTTCAATATCAACTCAAGTGGTAATTCATGTATCCTTGATTCAAGGCTAAGCAAAGGAAAGTGAAAAGATCTTGGAAAATGGACTAGATACCAGTCTTAAAAATATTGAACCACTTGGGAACCAGCACATGATCTTCAAAACTCTCCTGACTTGGTTCAGAATTTTCACTCCACTGTTAATTGAAACCCTCATTAATTCTCTTTAAAATCTATCTCCCTTTGTCTCTTTTCCCCTTTATTTCTCTTTACTTCTCTTTACTTCTATCTCTCCCTTCACTGCCAGCATAATTGCCTAGGATGAAGTCATCCCAGTTAAACTGGGATGCACTCAACCAATTTAAACTTGGTTGAAATCAACTGATGAAATATAAATCCAAGGGACCCCCCTTGGTTTTATATTTCATTGGTTGAGGTCAACCTACTTTAAATTGGTTGTTTGCATCCTAGTTTAACTGGGATGAACTCAACCTAGGCAATTATGCTGGCAGTGCTTATGTCAAACCTTTTTTTTCAAAATTATCTTACTCTCTTCAAAAATCTTATTCCTGAATTGTTTTTTATTATTCTTTCTCATAAAACTTGCTAATTCTTTGAAAAACTCCCTTAAAAATAAAACAAAATTTCTTTTCTTTCTCTTTATAACAACTCTGAAAGTAAACTAAATAACAAAAAATAGTAAATTTCTACTCTCCTTTCAAATTTCTCTCTGCCTCTTCCTAAACCTGGGTTTTGATAAACGCACACCAATTGTTTCTGGTGTGCAGGGCCTACACACCAAAATAAATTGGTGTGTAGGTTCTACAGTAGGTTCTACACACCAAAATAAATTGGCGTGTAGGGTCTACACACCAAAATACATTGGCGTGTAGGGTCTAAACACCAAAATAAATTGGCGTGTAGGCTCTACACACCAAAATAAATTGGCGTGTAGGGTCTACACGCAAATGTTTGGCCGTAGGCCCCGCACGCCAAATATTGGTGGCATGCGGGTCCCACACGCCAATTTTTTGGCGCGTGGGAAACCTTTTTAGCTGGGAGGATTTCCTCCTGGCCAACGAGGTTATACAACCTCGTTGGCCAGGAGGAGCTCCTCCCAGCCAACAAGGTTATACAACCTCGTTGGCCAGGAGGAGCTCCTCTCAGCCAACAAGGTTATACAACCTTTTCAGCCAGGAGGAGTTCCTCCTGGCTGACGAGGTTTTAAAACCTGTCAACAAACTGGACTCTATTCCACAAATAGTGGCGTGTACAGTAAGGAATAAAAGGTCTTACACTTAAAAAAGTGTAATAAAAATAACTATAAGCAAAATTACTTTGGTGTTTTGTTAAAACACTAAGTATCAAAAAAACCAGGTTACTACCCTGCTGCCAGACTTCTGTTATGGGAATAAATATCCTCAGAAGGGCTAACCAGACTTTAACACAGTTCTTCCAATTAAATTAAGAGTATTAATTTAATTGGGGGGGGTTTTGAAGAACTCTAACTACTAAAGATAGTTATAAGTAATAAAAAGGCCAGTCCTCCTGACTTACAGGAGAAGGTGTACGCCTTGGTAGCTTATAATAAGTTATCTAGTAATGGTTAAAGTTGATGGGGGGAGGATGTCTTCAATTTGGTGAAGAAACCTCCTCCTTAAATAATAAATATTTTGTATTAATCCCTCTGCAATTTATTTGACAGTGGGGATTGGGGCAATATTAACAGGTGAATCTGATCAGCCTGTTCGTGGTAAGAAGTGAAACATGGTGTCATTTTTAATTAAAATGATGCCATATTTATTTCACATTGATTAAAATAATTTAATGTTTATTTTTCTTAATTAAACTAAATAAATATTAATCACATGTACATGTAACTTCCTTTGGGGTTAGAGCTTGGAAAAGCGCTTGCTCTGGAGAGTAAAACATGTGGGAATTAATTTACAAGTTATTATTGCATAATTAATATACTTTACATAAAGATTTACTTTTATTTATATGTAATTTTATACTATAAATTACTATGTGTTAATCTTGGATCTTCCAGGATTTTCAAGAAGAAAACTATGCCAATAAATGGTTCTTAATCCATTTATTGCATGTTTGAAAATTAATTTTCCAAAGATTTTCATTAATTAAGTTATAACTTAATTTTGGTAAAAAATAGATATAATTTTATTTCAATGTTTTTATTGGATGTGGTCATGATTGTGACTTGAACTCAGGTCCTTATGCTTAGAACATTCATTACTAAGCCAGTGCTTAACTGTCAGACTACTATACAATTTGATAAAATATGAAAGTCTAATTTCCCCTTTGTTAAGACTGTTAAAATAAAAGATAATAATAATAATAAAAATAAAGAATAATTATAATTATTCAAGCTTGCAGTTTCAAGTATTACATGTTACATACTACATGTAATATCTTGGTGGCTGACACAACCTTTTTGGCTGGGAGTGTCAGCCTCCCTGATGCCAAGGACAAGTCCTTCTAGCTACAGGTGGTGCAAGAATGAATGGAAAGAGTTAAAATACTCTGGGTAAGGTGAACAGTTGCAATTCCCAAAAGACATGGGGGAATTGTGACGTAAAAATTGAGAGAAAATTGGAGTAATAATTATATTAAATAAATTTAATATAATTAAAACCAGAGGGGCCTGATAAATCAGGGGTGGTTTAGATCCCTCTAAGGTATCTTACAAATAAATTGCAGAGGATTTAGGTACCTGGAACACTGGGGCCTGTTGGAACAGGGGTGGTTTGATCCCAGGAATGGAAATGGGGGAATATCTTCAAGCGAAAGGGTTATTACTTACTAGTAATAAACCTTGAGGGATCTTGGGGATATTCTGGGTGAAACTGGACAGGTTGAAGCGCTTGGATGGATGGATGGTGGAGCTGGATGGGCACTGTGAAGTTATTGGGGAAAACAGGGCTAAAGAATAACTACTAAGAAGCTTACCAGACTGTTTTATAAAGATATATATCTAATAAGAAGTGGGTAAGGTTGTTAGTGGGTATTGGGAAGCATGAGGAGCCTTCTTTGGGCGGTTGAAGAGCTCCTTAAATAGTCTTGAGTTCCCGCTGGGGACCCTGTAGGTATTACTGGCCAACTTGTGGGATCTTTGGACCACATTTTGGCCATTTTTGCTTTCTTGGTGACGCTTCAGCAGCCCCTGCTTTGAATACACGTCACCAATTGATTTTTTATTAATGTATTTTATTATTATTTATTTATTTACATTGACTTACAGTCTGTAGTACATTAGTACCGTTTGTTATAGATTTAGTACTAGTGGCTTATTTGTATTTATAATAAGCCACAGTATTGGTTGTACTGTTTGTTCAATCAATGTATTGTATAAATAAACAATACCATTTAATATATTTAATTGTTTAGTCCCCAGTACTCTTCATTACATATGTAATATATGTAATGAGGTCACTGGAGCGTGTTTTTGTTGATTTGGGTGTACCTGAGTGACTGTGGAGTCCGCGTGCCAAGTTTGGGAACCTGTGAGGGGCTTGATGCTTGCGCGGGGGCTTATATCCCAACTTTGACGCGGGTTTTCAGTCACACGGGTTGAACTTGAAGTTCTGCGGACTGCGGTACGCGGGGTTTGAGTAAAACACGGTGTATTTACACTATCTCCCCTAATTTACACAACACCTCATTTCTGTGACTGGAAATGGGGTTTAAGCATATGTATATATATATATAAGCATTAATTAATCAAGTTCCTTTTTGTTAAAGGTACTTGCTAATTATTCTTTGCTAATTTACATAGTGAAGGAGTGAGAATTAGGGGTACTTGTGAGTGAGGTACCCTAGGTTATTTTCAGTGTAGATTTAGAATATCAAATAATATTCCAACTATTATTTGATATTCTATATTTTTTATAATAATTTTTGTAGGAAACTTGTGACAGGTTGCTCTGTCATAGTAGCAAGCTGACAGGGAGGAACTGAGGCTACACAACCTCATCAGCCAGGAGGATTTCCTCCTGGCCAATGACTTGCTCACGTAATCAAACCATTCCACTGGTTCAATTACGTGAGCAAGTATCCCACACACCAACCAATTGGTGTGTGGGACCTGCACACCAATTTTTTTTGGCATGTGGGGCCTACACACCAAAAGAATTTGGTGTGTAGGGTCTACACACCACTTTTGGCCAAAAATTGGTGTGTAGATCCTACACACCAATTTATTTTGGTGTGTAGGCCCCGCATGCCAAAAGAAATTGGTGTGCAGGTGGGTGTTGGTGTGCGCCTTTGGCCTGCATTTATCAACACCCCCCAAACCTTGTTTATATCCTGAATCAAATCCAAGAATTCCTCCCTATCTTCTTCATCAATCAACTGCAACAGTCACCTCACAATTCAAACCTGAAGAATCTGATGATTGCCAAAGATATCTTCAAACTCCTTCAAATAATGCTTCTTTGAATTCTTCAGAATTCAACAATCATTCCATTCCAACTCTTCATCTTATCGTCCCTTCCTCAAACTTCCCCCTTTGTCAAAATTTTCCATCAACACTTCAGCATTGGTAGTTGCTGGTGGGATTTGATTCAATAATTATTCCCTTCCTCCTCTCTCCATCCCTTCTTCTTCTTCTCCTTCTTCTTTGACCGTTTCCTCAACTTCCTCAACCCTTTCCTCCACTTTTTCAACTCTTTCCTTAATTAAACTTCCTCCTACCTCTCCTCCAACCTCTTCTTAGACTCTCTCCCCAGCTTCTTCGACAGTTCCTTTGACACCTTCTGTGCCTCAATATACTCCTTCAACCAACACAATTGCATCTGGCTTGTTTTATGGTGGTGGTGGTTTCATTGTTTTACATCTTTTATTGTCCCAACAAAGCTCATAAAATAAATCTAAATCAGTCACTCTTTAATTTCCTTTCTTTTTTTAAAACTTCCTGGAACATCACCTCCCTTGGATCCTCTAATTCAGGTGTATCTAACAACCTTGGTATCCTATAATTGACTTGGTTAGTCAAAAATCTTGGTTATTGAAAAATCTGGAAAATGGATGATGATCTTTATGGAGGAAGAATTTCAGGTGGTGGTGGTTCATTGCTTGATTCTGTTCCCCAAATTGCAGTTTCATCCAAGGACAAGAATGGGAACCAGTGGTCAAACACACATGAAACCTGTGTTATTCAACAGGATTTTCACTTTGATCAATCTCCCCTTTTTGCTTCAAAGATGAAGATTAGTGAACTCAGAAGGGATGAATTCATACTCAGCCAGTATTGTGGCTAGCTAAATATTTCAGTAGTAAGGGTAAAACAAAGTTATATTAATTAACTGAGGAAAAGAGGAATAGATGAGGAAAATACAAGAGCATTTATAATAAAAGAAAAGATACTTTTATCAAAGATAAGTAGAAGATGTGTTCAAAGACTAATGATAGAGTAGGTACTTGAGGTGAGAGGCATAAAGATTTTTGAAGAAGATCAGTGAATTACAAGTACATGATGTTAAAAGATGAACTGGTAAACTTAAATGTACTCAAGGTGTACATGTTTGAAGATGATCAGCAAACAAAGAATACAATACTTTAAAAGATGAAATATTGAAAGTGAAAGAACATGATAGTCAAGGATGAGTCATCAAGTGAATTTCTTTGAGTCAAATGTGAGATTCCTAAAATTGAAGTGTTAATTAAGAGGCTATTGGAAAAGTTTAATCCCCAATCAGAGAGTTGCAAGTGAAATCAAGCTAGTCTGCAAAAGGGTTATTGGATAAAACTTGAGGCTGAGTTGGATCACCGGGAATGGTAGTCCATAGTGTTGGCTGACTGATTTGAGTAATTGTCAAAGATGAAGTCAAATTTACACCTTGGTTAGGTGTCACACAAATGGCAGTTGAAATTTTATCAAAGCTGATGAGCATTTGAAGTTTGACGGATATGGTAATGACTGGGGCATGATGAGCTGAGCCCATTAGTTGTAGTGTTACAGATGTAGAGCCATACAGAAACTTGTTGCATATAACTGTTAAAATAGAGATATAGACACATCTCTTGTAAGGAAGACAAGTGTGATTTGAGAACCCCCAATAATCTATTGTATTTTTGTTTTGAACCTGTGACTTGGAAAGGAAGTAGTTAATTTTGGGGTTGATTTGTATGCTGGTATGCACATGTTGGTCAATTCATAAGCAGAGTCAGCCAAACATTATTGGCCTACATACAAAGAGGAATATATGAGAATTCTATCATCAAAATAATTTCAATGCCCAACTAAACAATTGCTTACCATTGTCAAAGTAAACAGAAGGCATTTATGCAGATTCATCATTTTGTAAATTTGGCTGTCTCCAAATGATCCTGGCCAGCCAGTGATGAACAAAGTGATAAACTTGTCACAATAACATACAATCTGTGCATTAAATGAGTACCTTTGTAAAGTGGTAGAATAACTCTCCATCATTAACCAGGGTGCTGGAACAAGGGAATAGTGGTATCATAAACAAACCTAAAACAACCTGTAAAACCCTCTTCCTTCATGACTTCAGATATCTTGCCTCATAATTGGTATTGTGCCACAAACCATACTGTTCTCCTAGAGAAGCCAACACCTCACTAACCCAATGGTTTACTTTGACCACAGTGCCTCTTCCAACATTCAACATCCCAGAGAATTGCCCAACTGATGGGCCCCATTGCTGTTTGACACCAACCATTCAAGTTTAAATGCAAATTGATGTGTAATGGAGAGTTGTGGACAAATAACCCTACAATGGAAAACAGGGTTCATACAGATTGCTGTAAGAACATGTATAAAGCCAGGTTTTGCTATCTGTGGAGCCTGTTGGAACTCTGTTTCTGGAATGTTGGATAATTTTGAATATCAAACTTGTCTTGGGTTTCTGGTGTAGGATGGTGATGAAGGCATTGTTTGAGGAGGAGAATTTTTACATTCTCTTCAAACAATCCTTGATCACTGAGTAGAAATTTAAACATTAGTTGAAGAGTCTTGTTACAGGGGGAAAAGCCTTGGCTTCCAACAAGAGAATTTCTTCCCCAAAGAGGGCGGAGTCTACCATCTTGTTGATTTCAATGTGCTCCAGCCAGAAAATAGAAACTTACCGGTATTCCATGAGGGTTAACTTGAGCTGATGTGATGCTGGGGATAGTTGAGGGCTTGCAATGAAGAGGAGTGTTTTGAGGGAGAGTGGAATGTGTCAACATTTTTTGGGGGGAATAGGGGATTAAGGCGGAAGGAGAAATTTCTGATGATGTTCATGCACTACAAGAAACACTGTAGAAACTGCAAGCAGTTGACATACAGCATAATCTACTGTAACTGAAATTTCAAATCCATGTGAATAAATTTTACCCTTTCATGCACAGTCACTGCACAATGTGCAAAGTGACCATGCATTGAAGCTTGGTTGAAGAACAAATTGAGAAAGTCTTGAGTATCACTAAAAGCTTTCTTTGAGCTTCGGCATGTCAACTGCTGGCAGTTTCTTGAGTTTTTCTTGTAGTGATGGTTCCAACATCTGCTTGTTGCGGAATAGCGGTTGCTTGTCAGGATAAAATCCCGGGTGGATTTTATGCTGTCAAGGTGGTGCTCGTCCAAAACTTTTTTATACACCACGGGTGCACCCCTAGTTCAAAAAAAACGTCCGGCCAACGGATTTCTATTCTTTTGACAGGTTGGACGCCTTGAAGGCGTTCTCAAGGCGTTCCCAATGGTTTCTACCCGTTCCGGGGACGTTGGTGTAACTTTGACGCGTCTCAAGAACCAAAAGGGTTCTCAGCACGACTTGAGAACGCCTTCGGACGACTTGAAAACCACTTTTGGTTTTCAAGTTGTCTGAAAAACCACAAGAGGTTCTGATGATGCCTTGGAAACCAAAAGTGGTTGGCGTCATCAGAACGGCTCACAACCGGCTTGGAAACCACTTTTGGGTTCCAAGCCGTCATGAGAACGGTTGGTGATACATTTGCAATTCAACTTGGAATCCGCACAACCTCCCAATGTTGGGGGGTTACACCTTGCCACCTTGCAGATTCTCCCCCTCAAGATTCTCAGGGGGGGATGGGAAAATGTCCATCACCGCCGAGGATGATGGGCTCAAGTGCCCAATCACCACCGGAGGCAGAGGGGTTGGTTAGGATTATAAAAGGACTGCTGATGTGCGGTCCTTTCAGCCCAACCCTCATCCACCTGCCCTGTCATCTAAGCCCCCTTCATACATTGTCCTCTATATCTGTACTAAGCCCCCATACACACACCATACATACACCCCATAAGCCCCCTGATGCCCCCCCCAGCTTGTTATTATATATGACCCCTCTCTGTGTGATAATCTCCTCAACCTCATCTCACCTGAGAAGGCATGTGGCAACCATCCATCCAAAGCCACCACTACTATGCCTGCTCTTCCTACCACTGGGAGATTTTACCGCTTCAAAGCCAAAGTGTTTGCACAACTTGATTTGGTGCACATCAACTTCAAATTTGGGGGAGTCCTCAAATATGAAGATGCTGCCAGCAATGTTGAATGGGTTGGCCGCATCCACCGGGGGAAATTCATCAAACAGTACCCCCTTCCAGTAAAGTACAGGTTATTCCGGAGCCTTTTGGACAAGCTACCACAACAAAAGGACGCCTCAGCATCTCTGCGCATCAAGTTTTCAAGGGGATACATGAATTCTTTGGCTGAAGAATGTGATCAGGTAAGGAGCTTTATTTTGTTCACATTATAGATTTTTAGCTGATAATCCTCTTGTTTGTTGTAGTACCCAAGTGCAAGCACTACTGAGTCAAGCATGAGTCATCTCTCATGGCCTCCATCAGAATAGGACACCTACATAGTTGGCCCTGATTTTCTCTACACACTGCTGTTTATTATTTCCCTAAGATCAATCAATGTCATGTTTTTGCAAGCTTGTTTGTTTTTATTTCAGCAAAAGATATTCCAATTGGCCATGAAATTCTTGTCCACAAACACATGCATTTTTCTGAGTACTTTTTTGGATTGTGATCTGTCAGGTGCAATTGCAGTGCCCATGATGCTGTAATACCTCTGGCTGTTGTACCATACACATTGGCAAATTTTTATGTCTAGAAGTCTTTTTCACTTGTGCACTCATTGAATCATAACAAAAATTGATTCATGGTCAGAATAGAGTAATGGCCATGAAACACACACACATCATTACACATAATTTATGGGGATGAGAGCTTAATGCTGCATGAGGACCATAACTGTGGTAATATGGGGAACTTTCTGCCACATTAGTGCTGAAATTAGGGTTGTATGATGCCTTCTCTTCCACATGTGGATTGTAAGAGGCCCTTCTTTCCAGATGAGGGCTGAAACTGAGGTTGTTGGAAGACCTTGATGAAACAGGTGTATGATGTTGCCAATCATACATCCTTGCTGATTGAAGCGGGGAATTTCCTTGGGGGTAAGAAGATGTGCTTGAATGGAAATCGGCACCATAATGTGGATTTAAAAGATGTGGATTGTAAGATGCCCTCCTTTCCAAATGGGGGCTGAAATTGAGGCGGTTGGAAGAGCTTGATGCTATAGGTGTACTATGATGGTGCAGGGAAGATGCTTGGGGGTAACACAATGTTCTTGAATTGAAATTGGCACCATAATGTGGATGTAATAATGGGGTTGAACTATTGGGAGGGAAATTGGGGTTCATTTGGCATGATGGATATTTATTCCTTGACCTTGTTGGATATTCTAGTGATTTTGCCTCATGTGATGTGTGGTTTTGGGACACTAATGTGTTGTTGGATATTCTGACATTTCTTGCCTTCCTTTGTGGTACAGTCTGATCCCATTTCGCTTGACCCAAATATGCTGCTTCATTCATTTCTGCATCTGTTATGTGAGCCTTGTCTAATCTGGATACTATTTGGTGAAACACTGGATGATGATGAGAAAGTGCATTCACCAGACAGCTGTTAAAGCATGTGTGTTTTATTTCACAGGTCACAGTTGTACCTTCTTGGCGGGCCCTTCTTTGCCTGCTTGATACCACAGCTTGACACTTACTGTCATAGCAATTGTGTTGCACATTTCAACAACATAAAATTGGCTAATTCAATGTGAAAACACTATAGTTAGATTGTAAATTTTTCACATGTAAAAAGTTCTCTCACTCACTTGTGCTGGAACATATCTTACTACCAATTCTGTTTCCAATATCCTCATCTTACAATCCCGCTTTAAACCCTTGATCTTACATTTTTCAATTTGTAAGATGTAATTTTGCTGGCCAACTTTCCAAATTGAAAGAACACTCCCAACATCTTGGTTATTTTCCTGGTTAATTGAATTTTTGGGCATTTGAGTCATTGCCTTCTTTATACATAAATATATACGATTGAAACACTCACAAGTACAAATGATCCCTTGGAAACTTTATTATTATCATTCAGCTGCAAAGTTCCAACCTGTGTAATTTCTGAATTTGGATAATTATGTCTGACTTCATGTGGAACTGGTTCCTCATTCCCTTCATGCACTTTAGATGCTTTGAAATAGGATTGTTCATCCACTTTGGGGTTGTATCCCATGGAATTTTGTATTAGTGGATTACCTGAGAACATTCTCCTGACTTCATCTGAGGCTTGGAGATAATTTTGTTGTGTATCATCCCACATGTAAGCTCCTGAGAGTATTAGGCACATCATTTGGTAATTACTGAAAGTGATGGCTATATCTCTGCCTGGACTGAGTCAATTTGTGTGAATAGCAGCTGTCCTCAGTCGTCCATTGTAGCTTTCAAACTTCTCAGTAGCAAATAAGGTAGCCAGGCCAAATCTTTTGATTGAGTCAGGTAGATGTAATAGCATGTGGAATTTTGGCTTATTTGCCCATTGGGCAGTCATTTTGACAATGTTATACGTGAATATCTTAATTTGATCTTCTAATTCCTTTATGTACTGTCATGAGCCGTATTGCAGGCCCGCCCGCACCAGAGCCCGCACCACATGTAGATAGTCTATCACGTACATGTCACAGACAGGCCACTATATAGTCTGTCAGGACAAGGATCCACATCCCTTCCTCATCCTGCAATCTACATTATAGGATCCCAAAACCCCAGAAACCCCAGAACCCCAGTGCCTTCTTCACCCAAGATCAGACCATAACATGTACTCATTCATGTTGTCTATATGAGTTTGGAAAATCAGTCTGCCAATGCAGCATAATGGGATCCATATTTCCTTCTCTGACTTGCTCATAAAGGGAAAGTATACAAATGGTGCCAACTGTACTACTGCGCGGAATTCTTTGCCCAAGTAACTCTTCCAGTGTGCAATCATGTATTTAGCCTGAATAGGTGGAATATTCATACCATTTGTGATGAAGGAGTTCAAATGTGCCTCCATTTTTGAAAAGTCCTTTTTGTTATCCATGCAGTCCCGTAACAGATACTTGACAATCCCTAGTGAGAAAACATGTAGAATTTCAACTGGGGTATCTAGGCATCCATCAAATTCTTTCAGGTGAGCAAATGTATTGCAAAGCCTGTGTGGTTCCTCTTGTTCTATCATGAGGATCCTTTGGCTTTCTTCAGGGTTATTACGCCTCAATGCTATGATTTTGTCTTGTAGCTTATCTGTCAAGCCCAAATGATCCATGTGGGTTTCATATTCCTTCTTTGACTGAGTGGTCAGAATTTTCCATGAGCTCTTGGTCTTCTCAACAGTTTGTGTCCATATTCTTGCAAAAGGTTTCAAAGGGATTCCAAAGAAATCCTTTATGTATGAGATAGCTCTTTTGTCTGAAATTTCATCTACATGCAAATGGCACATCCTGCAGGGGTTCTTGCAAACCCCAGGAATTGGGGTATTTGTGACCTCAGCTGACATAGGTGAATCTCCTAGATAACAAAGAACCACACTCATGAATAAAATCTCTTGATGAATACTGGAATCATATGCAAAACTGCCATTGGTGATCAAACAGCTAGGGAAAAATATCTCGTCAGTCAAAAATATAATATAATACCAATTCCAAGAAAGAGGAATATGGTGTACTTCATATCTTCAACAATAGACTCTCCCAATTCCAAAGCCCCTGCTTCATTGGATGTAGTAACGAAATGACAATTATACTCCATGTTGCTATGCTCTGGAGGTAGGCCACCCAATGTCATGTAAAAGGAGACATGTTTGTTCCATTGTTTTGAAATGTTCCCAGAAGTATTGTCTGAGTAAAGTGTAATGGGGACATGGCAAATTATCTTTCCATTGGCTTTAGATCTCCAAGGGTTGGGGACTGGGATTGCTACTTTAGGGGCCCACTCTGGTCCTTCAAGAATTTGACCCCGTATTCTATCCCTGAAAGATTTTCCAGATATAATTGGAAACTCTGAATATATCTTGTCAAATCTGTCTATAGGAACATTGTGCAAATCAGGTGAATTGTAACTTATGTTTTCAGGTACTATGATTGCCAGCTGCCTTGTCCCATCTTGGAATTCTGTGTCTTGATATTCATTCATCCTTGGCACAATGCATTTAGCATGTAGCACATCATTCATCTTGAAGAAGAATATTGGTATGACAATTTCCTGATCTGGCCATTGTAGTGTGATTGGCTCAAATGTATAATAGTTTTGATTACCACTCTGAACCATCTTTACTCTTCCCTCCCGAGATAAATGCTGCCTCCACTTGGCACTTTGATATAGTGCATGGATATTCATACCATTAGTCTCATGTGGATAGAATTCCAAATGTGTATTCACATAGGGATTTGAAAGCTCCTGGATTGCCAAGAGATGATAGAAAATTCAGTATGCTCCAAAATAACTACATTTATATAATGGTATAAAATCAACCCACATGACATATTTCAGACATTGAGACAATTGGCCCACGTGTCTCCAAAATAATACAAGTCAAATAACCCAATGGTTAAGGTCTTGTGTTTATAAAAAAGGGAATAAATTGAACTAAGTAAATTATCTTAAAGTTACAAGTTCAATTCCCATAAGACTCATAAATTTTTGTACTTATTTTATATAATATTTATAATTTCAATAAACTAACTAATATTAAGAAATTCCAAATTAAGGAGAGATTAATAACTCTCCATGAATTTACCCTTAATATTACAATTTGATTATGTCTCCTACAAGGAGACTATTATCTTGAATTACCCCATGTAATCCAAGCTCTTTGAGTTATTACATTGGGGAACATATTTTGTAATATTTAAATGGGCTGAGATTTCCTTCTAAAGGGAATTTCTCCCCAGATTATTACCATAAAAACCTGCTTACCTTACTACAAATTAGTGAGTGGGGTTTATATTATAATCAAACCAATTTTCCATCTTCTCTCCAAACCTTCCCCCCCCCCCCCCCCTCCTTGTCACTAGAATTATTATTCAAGTGACTAGAAGTCCTCTCCTACTCAAAGGGAGCTGTTGAGGCAATTTGCGCAGAGCTACACAAGCAGCCGTGTTCCTTTGTTACACAGAGGTGCCAGCATTTCCACTGTAACAAGTGTTGAATAGCTATTTTCCACTGGCCTCACCGGCTATAGTGAGACCATCTATATATTGATAATAATACTGTTACAGTATTATTACATATATTTACATTGAACCCCGCGTCACATAAGAGACGGGGGCTGACAACATATGATATCTTTCACACTGAGGGAAAAGCACTTGTTATTCAAAACAGATAACTTCTCATTAATGTTTATTTTCAGCATCCTATGGATTCTGTCCCTTCTCCTCCTGAGTGTATCCCAGTGGGGTAGGAACACATTGCAAACATGGAGTATTAAGCAGATCTGGTGGTACATGCTTCGTTACAATACATTGTGCAAGTGGCCAAGAATCAGTGCACCAATCAGATACTGAAGATAAATATATTATGTTAGAAAATTATCTCCTCCTCCTTCTGAGGTAACAGAGAAATTACATACCATTTTTGAAGGAAATGGATACCACATTCCATTTGGATTACAATAGCCATCATCAATAGGTTCATTATCACCTTCTAATATTTCACCGTCTTCAATGAGGTCCCCAGAAAGGCCTGATATTGGATCATCAATGAGCCAATCAAGAGGGTTGAAGGCCTTTTCTGAAAGCTCATCTGAAATATCTTCACCTCCCCCAAATCCCATTCCCAAACTATCATTGAAGTCCAAAAGGGCTGTGGGACATTCTTGTTCAACATCCATTGTATCAAGACCTTCATAATTACAGAGGGGACATTTTGTAGAGGCAGAAATTTCATAGATGGATGTATTATTGTTCTGTGCATGACCCACATAGTCCTCCGGGATGTTGTCTTTTCCAATCTGTGTCCAAATATTGTGATCTGCTTATGACTTTCAGAGGCCAAGTGCTTATGAATACTGCTCAAATTTAGCAGCTTTCCTCCACATGAAATACACTTAAATTTCTCAACTCCACTATCTTGTGGTATTTTCTCAAAGCCTGCCAAAATAGGAACATGGATCAGAGATGTGGCCCTTTTTTTTTCTCAAGAAAAAAAATAGTTGCTACAGACCAGGGATCTTCATGAAACTTATGAATATTTTTTTCTGGGGAAGCACTGAATATTTAGTAATGGGAAGGAATCATAATTTTTGAGGTGAATGGGGAAGGACATAGACTGCACATATTTATGTATGCAACAAGGGAGTGATTCCGGGTGTTCCCTTCAGTTTCACACCCTGTATGTGGTGTCACACCTGTGACAGACGGCTCAAACACACCTTGGCCCGGAGTCGGAGATATCCCAGCCTCCAATTCCTGGCTGGAACAACCAACATGTCCCAGTATCCCCACCACCCCTACAAACCTCCACTCGCCCCCTCCGACAATCCCCACCACCACTACAAGGGTCAACCTAACACACCAAGTTGAAACAAAACTTGCACCAAAGCCCCACCCAATTCAATCATACCTCAGACCGTTTAATCCCTAGCCCCGCCACCTATGAATCCAGCCCTGCCATCCAAAATGTATGTCCCTCCTCAATGGCCCGAGATGATGAGCCCGTACCGCAACCAAGGACCGGGTGAGTTTCTCCCATCATCCTCTACAGACAGACATGTCTGACTAACAAAAAAACCACCCTCGACAGATATCCTTCCCTCGCCCTGGGAGGGTCAAGTCGGTCCGATCCAAAATCAGCCGGGTAGCCAACCGTTAAACTCCCCCCAGGATTACTGTACACTGGCTTGTAGGACAATATTACATGTTAGCAACACTGATCCCGATGGATCAGATGTTACTAACATGTCCAAACCTCCCTCCAGTCTCAACTCCAGCCACCGCTCATCCCTACTAACCACCTCTGGAGGGAGGCTCACCAATTGTTCCATTGACGCCGTTCGCACCCGGCTGGAGTTGATGGGTGATCGATTCCGACTGAACAACAACATGATTCAGTGGGCTCAAAATCTTGTTGATGTAAGATCAATTTTACCTTTCTCGCTCCCACGCTTACTAAGAAGCTCCTCTCCGTAGATGCCTGAAGAAGAGCTGTGGCTCATGAACATCATGATTACCCTCAACGGGCAAATACATCCACAACCGTTGTCTGCCATCCAAGAGGCCACCAGTGAGGCCAAATGGTTCTCCTCAGAAGTCCAACAGTTTATTCGCGGCCAGGTGCGTGAAGCGCTGTTGCGTCCTGATATCGAGGCTTATGGGCGTCAATTGGCAAAAAAACAACATATTGATAAGTGCCCTTTCTTTATTGTCAAGGTAAGCCACAAAGATCTATTTGCCCTCGTTGGGCATTTGATTGCTAACTCATTTATGCTGGCAGGGGGTGATGGAACAGCAGAGCCCCACCTTCAAGGCTGCCACATGCCGTGCAACTACCGTACCAACCCAGACTACACATCTAAACTCGACCAACTCATTGGCGCCATCCTCAAGTCAGAGAAGAACAACTTCTCCAACTTACTCCAAATTGGGTTGGTGCCCACAACCACAAGGGCCACGCTACTACTGCCACCATCGTTGGATAGCATTCTCGCTGATGTATACAGCAATATGGATCCCCAATTCACCGGACTCAGCCAATCGATGATCGTTAGCAATCAGCGCATCACCTCATCACGCCGGGCCCGGTTGGCCTACATCCAAGCAATGATCAACCTGAACCAACTCGCCCGGATTGCCAGCCCGGACACTGTTTTTGGGAGGATATTGATCGAGATCTAGCTAGCCGCAGAGGCAAGTCAACCATGTACAACAGGATTTTTGGACACCTTGTTCTGGCGCGGGACAAGCACCTTTGGGATGAATGCAAGACGGTTGACGACTGGAGCAAGGATGACCAGCAGCTCCCAACCAAAAGCAAGGTCTTGGCTGGACTTGCGTCGCCAAACGCCCACGGTGCTCTCCACCAAGAGGGCGGAGAGAGCTAACTCTTGATGGGGATGATAGTCTCCCCAATCATCCCATTTATCATTTTTTTTGTTGTCATTTCCCCCTATTCTGCTTATTATACTACATGTAAATACACAAGATTGCAACATACGCAAGCAATACATACAACATGTCCCCACTCCAATAGCTCAGCAAGCCACTCCCCGACTGCCAATTTGCACGGGTCGCATTCAAGCAGGCAAGCCAGCTAGGTCAGCACCTAGCTGACCTGGCTCAGAGACGTGCCAAAAACGCTCAACGGGCGTCTTCAGACGTGCCAAAACCGCCCAACGGGCGGCTTTGAAACGCCTGGGAAATGTCTGCAAGGCAGATCCACATCCGCCTTGGAGGCGCCTTAGCTGGAAGTACGTTTGAAAGTCGTCTCAGCAGACGGCTCCCAGGCGCCTTTGGTTCTCACTCAAAGTTGAGGACTTACTGTTGGGCGCCTGGGTGACGCCTCAAAAGACGCCTAGCAGAAGAAATCCTATGCTACTGAATAGGATTTTGACGCCTTCCAGGCGCCTAGCAGGACGGCTTTGTTGTAACCCAGGACTGGGTTACAGTAGGGTCTCACATAGGCCCCTTTTCTTCTCTATCTATTTCATGTATATAAACATTCTACCTGTTTATACATGTGAAATATTATCATCTTTTCCATCTCCCATACTCGAGCTCCATCACAGAGCTCCATCAGGTTATGAGCCCCTAAAAGAATCTCGCAAAATTGTTTTTATTTTTATCAAGAGGTAGCCCAGTGTAGGGCGTAATTGTCCTGAATTTTTTTTTCTCTTATTTTCTATCACAAACTCTTTCCCGCCATATTCAAGAAAATCATTCTGGTTCTACAATTTTCGTCATATCATCTCATAGTTATTTTTGTTTATCAACGGTCCCTTTCCATTTTCATCCTAACCCATCACAGCTGATTAAGCTGCTGACGAGTCATACTCTGAAGCATAACCTTGCCTGGGACGCCGGGTTAAGGGGCTGAATAGACATGTGGGCGGAGATATCTTTTTCAAACTTTGTTGTTTCCTGTTGTCATCTTCTACAAAAAAAAAAAAAAAAAAAAAAAAAAAAAACCAAACCAAACCAAACCTTTCCGTATACTTTGTCTCAACTATGTCTACTCCTACACCTTCCCTCCCCAGTCTACTTCATCCCGCCAGTTCCTCGTCTGCCACAGGTACCCAATCTAGCCCACTCGCCACAGCAGGCAACAAGCAACAAGACCAAGACGCAGCACCCCACCAAACCAACCACCTCGATGGGCTCCCGACGAGACGCACTTCTAGACAAGATCTGCGTACCAAAAACAATACGGACCGTGCAGCGGCCGCCTTCATCAGCGCCATCTGTCAACAGATCAAAGAGGAGGATCGACTACTCCCCGATGGCTCCAACTCCCCCCTATGGGCCAACTTCGTCAACGAACGGATGAGGGATGCCGTCAATGTTGTCGATTTCTACCGTGGTGAGGCTACCAATGCTTTCCATGAACACATTGGTAGATCAATCCTACTACAATCTGTTGAACGGTTGTTACGACTAAGCCTTGCACGTCTAGCAACATTGTTCACAATGTATACTGATCTCTCAATCCGCTTCAATTCGATTAGCCGGGCAGCTCAACTTGACCTGTACAGACGACTTATCCATTTCAACGCGGCAGAACATGCATCAACAATGGCGATGACAGCGTACATAGGTGATATTTTTGATGAAATGGCTGCAATTCGGATGCCTTTCACCCGTGACCACTGGGCAGGATTGGCACTGCAAATCAGACTGTCTGGAGACGAGTCGCTGCAGGAGGAATTTGACTGACGTGTTGAAATTGATCTCCAAGAATCGACAGCGGACGACCCACCGATGACTTTCAATGAGATGATACGCCTACTCAACCAAATCAAACGGCAAAACAGGATTCGGTCGAGCAGGGTGAACGCAACCAGCACAGTACCGCATCTTCTTACAACGGCAGAGGCCAACCACACTTCAACTCCCTCCATCCTAACCACTCCGTTTCCCAATCCAGACAACACGCCCGATGCGCACAATTTCTTGGCGATGCAGGCGGGTCTTTGCTGGCAATGCAGGTCGCCTGACCACCTTCTACGTGATTGCCCGTTCAGACAGCGCCTAAACAATCCCCGTACCCATTGACAAGTCTCGACCTACCAACCACCAACTGGTCAATACACAACACCTCAACATCCAGCGGGGTTTCAATCATTCTACCCAATCATTACGCCACCGGGTTTCCATGGTGTCTACCCTCAACAAAACAATTCCGTCAGACTCAACCCCAATACACACCAGCAACCTTGATATCCACCCACGGCAAGTCAACCAGCATCAATCCCAGCCCCAAGCAGACCGGCAGACTACTACCGCCCACCGCAATACCGGAACTGTGGTAGTAGCGCGCCATCAACGAGCATTGGGTCGCAAAGAGCTAGGCCATCCACCAATGAAGCTATGGCCTATGGAAAACCTGAAGAGTCGTCAGCGAAGATGGTCGAATTAGGCAACCTGAATGAAGCGCTGGGGGATGTCCATTTTGGACACATCATGACTGAAGAGTCTGATGATGTGCCTATTGTCGATTCAGGTGTGTCTCACCAACTTTGCGGTGATTTCAAACTACTTTCTAATTCCCATTGCTTCATTACTCCCGTCCCACTTCAAGTAGCTACATCTGGCAACCCCGCTTTCATCACCGGCAAAGGGGATTTAACCTTCAACGGTGAAAATAACCAGAGAGTTACGATCCACGGCGTTCTTTATTGTGAGAGAGCTCAATCCACACTCATATTGCTTGCCGCCCTCCGGAAAGCTGACGCTTATTTTGCGTATGATATCGCACAGGACTGTTTCAATATTTTTTCAAAAAATAACGTCCTCGTTTTCAAATGTCCTCTTGTTATATCTCAAAATCACTGGATTTTTCCATGCACCGTCTTCCACTCGAATGTTCCTTCAGATGTCACTAAACACCATATGCCCCAGCGAAATCATACACCTTTTTCTACCCCAAAATTCTGCCCCTTGTCCACTGATACCCATGTGAAAATGAGAAAGGAGGTATTTGTCACACCGCTTAACGTTGACAGTTTTAGCCCAAAGCAGCCTCTCACCAACAGTTTGACGAAGGACGAACAAGTGTTACTCCACTACCACCGACTTTTTGGCCACGCCGGCCTTCGCAAAGTGAGACAGGTCATACAGGAAAAGTTGTGTCATAATCTCCCGGTATCTCTCCCTAAAGGGGATATAAAATGTGATGTCTGCGCTCGAAGTAAGAGCCTGAACAAAAATCGACTGATTAGCACTGACCGCAACATAAAGAAACTCGAGGTAATCACGGCCAACATCATAGGTCCTTTTGAAGTGGAAACCTTCAACAAGGGGCGGTTCCTACTGACAATCAGGGACCTGGCGTCAGGTTTTAGTGAAGCAAAAGTGCTGACATATAAAGAACAAGCCCGTGGACTACTGACAGAGACTCTGATTAGGTGGGAATGTCAGACGGGGCAATTAGTTTGGTGCGTTCGGACAGACAATGGGGGCGAATTCTCCAGCGACGCCCTTGCTCAATTTTTCCGACAGCGGGGCATCAAAGCCAAAAAATCACTACCCTACCACCATTACCAGAATGGTGTCATTGAACGTTTCAACAGAACACTGGCCGACATGGGCCGAACGATTCTAATTGACAGTGGCATGGGTAAAGCCTTCTGGGGCTTCTCTTTCATTTGGGCCTGCGATATACTGAATGTCCTACCTAACAAACAAAGTGGAACGCTCACCCCTTATGAAGCCTTCCGCGGTAATCTTTTGACTTTGTTGCAGCATGCCTCAATGCACCTATTGACGAAGAAGTATGGGTCGAAGCCCCAGAGGGCCTGAATGTGAAACCAGGGGAAGCGATGTTTTTACACAAAGCACTCTATGGAACCAAGCAAGCAGCACGCTGCTGGTGGCTTCATCTGAAGGAGGTCCTCAAGAAACTGGGTTTCAAAGCCAGCCAATACAACAATAGTTTATACACTGTGAAACACGTCGATCATCATGGTATCATCTGGATACATGTCGACGACGGCATCGTGACAGGTACAGAGCAAAAAGCCGGAGGTTCACACTTTGGCAGCGAGTGCGCTGTGAGTACACGACGATGGAGACAAGAGCTGATAGAGGTGGATGCACACCTTTGGCAGCGAGTGCGCTGTGAGTACACGACGATGGAGACAAGAGCTGATAGAGGTGGATGCACACCTGCAAGGCCGAGTCGAAAGGGTGAGCTTATTGGATGAGTTTGATAAAGTAGATAGATGAATTTCAAATGAAGACAAGATACGAACCTTTGGCAGCGAGTGCGCTGTGAGTACACGACGATGGAGACAAGAGCTGATAGAGGTGGATGCACACCTGAAGAACGACATGATATGGAAGTGAGATAAGTAAGATCATTCATGATGAGAGAAATACTTGAGGCATACCTGCAAGGCCGAGTCGAAAGGGTGAGCTTATTGGATGAGTTTGTAAAGTAGATAGATGAATTTGAAATACAACGTTGAGAAATACGATTGATTTAAATACATCTGGTGATTAGGTTTAACAAAGACATTCTAACTTCAACCCTAAGTGGAGTTGGCCCGCAGCAACTTCTGTATGCTTCAATACCCCCCCTGTCTCATTGCCGAATGATCTTGAGGTCTGAGATGATTTCTTGATGTTTTAGTCGTCCGAGTGCCTTTGTGCACATATCAGCTTTCATTTTTGCAGTTGAGATATAGTTGATATGAATCAAGCCTGTATCGTGTACTTCTCTGAGCCAATGGTAGATTATGTCTATGTGTTTGGACCGTTGTTGAAAGATGGGATTAGTTGCTAGAGCAATTGCGCTCTGATTGTCAACAAAGATCTCGAATTTCTTGTCGATGGGAATCGCAAGACTGTTGAATAGGTATTTGAGCCATACGGATTCCTGAACGCCTTCGAATAACGCCCAGTATTCAGCCTCTGTTGTTGATGTGGACACCGTTTGTTGCTTTTTAGATTGCCAAGAGAGTAGATTACCACCTAGCAATGTAACGTAACCTGAGTACGAGCGACAATTGTCGGTGCAGTTGGCAAAGTCTGCGTCAGTGTAAACTGCAACGTTGGTGATGTTGCATGAGCCGTCTAAAGTGATGCCGTGATGTTTTGTTCCGGCGAGATAACGCAGCAGATAATGACTGCTTTCCAGTGAGTCATACCAGGCTTTTCAAGATGTTGTGAGAGTTGTGAAACTGTGAACGAGATGTCGGCACGCGTTGAGACTGAGAGATAGTTGAGCAATCCGAGAGCTTCCCGATAGTTCACCTTCAGTTGGAGAAACAATTGATGATCCTCATCTGAAGGCTTAACTAGTCGCGAGTTTGCCAGCATCGGAGTAGGGGTTGTGCGGCAATTGTTCATGTCGTAGTTATTGAGAATCGATTGAGTGTAGACTTCCTGGGTGCGAGTGATTGTTGATTTAGAAATCCTGGTTAGCTTGATGCCAAGTATGTGATGAGCTTCGCCAAGATCTTCCATTCTGAATTTTGAGGATATGAGGATCTTGAATCGCGACACGTCGTGACTGATGATAATCATGTCATCGACATATACATGAACGAAGCACTCCCAGCCCGGGACTTGAGACGTGAACAGACAAGGATCCGCCGGGCTGGGTCGGAAGGATATGGAATCGAAGAATGATTTAAGCTCGGCGTACCAGACACGCGGTGCTTGTTTGAGACCATAGATTGCCTTGTGGAGCCTCAGACAGTACCCTTTGGTAACTTCCAGGCCCGGAGGTGGACAAAGGTAGATTGATTCGCTGAGTTTGCCGTTGAGAAAAGCGTTTTTTGCATCCATCTGGTGGATGTCGTATCCGCGTGATAACCCTACTAGAAGTGCAGCTCGAAGACTGGTGGAACGCCCCGTTGGTGCGTAGGTGAAGCCAAAGCCTTCCTTTTTCTGAGATCCTTGCGCACAAAGCCTTGCTTTAAATTTTACGACTATGCCGTCGGTGTTCTTTTTCTTGCGAAAGACCCAGACGGTGCCGAGTAGAGACTCATTGCCTGGCATGAGCTTGATTGACCAAACTTTAAGGTCTTTCATTGCTGAGAGTTCTGATTCAACTGCTTGAGTCCATGATGAAGCATCTGAGGAAAGCATTGCCTCTCGATGAGTACGAGGTATGTCGGATGCAGAAAATGCCATTGCAAGATTCGCTCGTCGTTTGGAGTGGAGTATGTGGGAGGGGTCAATGTTCGAACTGATGTCTTTTGGAGCAACGTTGGAAGTTAGGACGATGTCAAAACCAGGTTTTGGCCGAGCCAGGTCAGAGGAGGGAGAGATTGGAAGATGAGGGGGAGACGACGAAGATGAAGCTGGCAAATGTTGATGTAAGTCTGGATTGACAAAAAATGAGCTAAAATCTATTGTTGGTGCATTGAGGTCAAGTTTGTTTTCGGTTGATCTCCATTGAAGCACGTCTGAGTGAGATTCCGAGGAGCTGATGGGTGAATTGGTTTGGGTGACCTCGTTGAATTCGGATGGGGTAAGGGGGTCAAATTGGAAAGATTGATCAGCTGGAGAGAAGATGGAGACTCCTGGGAAGTCTTATTCAACAAATTTGACATCGTGACAGCGCTCCACCTTCCCTCCTGGGAGGAGGACGCGCCAGTTATGCGTCCCCAGCTGATAACCCACCATGAGACCCTTTTTGGAAGTGTCGCCAAACTTGCCGTCGCGATGTTGCTTAGGAATATTAACGTACGCCAGACAGCCAAAAGGTTTGAGGCGATCGACGTTGAAGGGAGCGCCGAACCACAGATTATGTGGTGTGTCCCATTTGAGCTTTCTCATTGGGGTGATGTTCTCGAGGAGCATGGCCGTAGAGACCGCTTCAGCCCAGTATTCAGACGGGAGTCTGGCTTGTTTTAACATGCAACGCGCTTTCTCAGATGTTGATCGATTTCCTCTCTCGGCCACAGAATTTTGTTGTGGGGTGTAGGGAGCTGTGACTTGGACCGTAATCCCTTTTTCCTTGAGAAAGTTAAGAAATTCATGAGAATTAAATTCCCCCCCCCCCCCCCCCGTCGAAGATGACGGTTTTGATGTTCATAGAGTGATGGTTGGTTACTTCTTTGTAGTATTGCATGAAGTAAGAAAATGTTTTGGATTTTTAGAGAGTAGGTACACGTGACGATAGCGAGTAAAGTAATCTGTAATTTTGAGATAATACTCTTTACCGCCGAACGACGTTGGATTAATCCTTCCGCTGAGGTCCATGTAAACGTACTCAAGAGGTCGTTTGGCATCAGGTAGTGAACCAGGGAAGGGAAGTCGATGTGATTTGGACAATAGGCAGGCGTCGCAGTTGATTTTGGATGCCTTGATGCCTGTGTACATCTTTTTCAAAGCCTTGATGTGTGGGTGTCCTGCTGATCTGTGTAGTGAGTCGACGTCAGTGAATGCTGCAACTTTGGCCAAACCAAGCAAAGACTGACCTTGATGAGAACCTGGCGCTAGATTGATGTTGCAAACACCACCAATGACCGCCGCCAACAGGATAACAGAACGATTCCTGACTAGATCAAAGGAGTTTGGTCCAGTTCTACAGACGTCGCAACCTTGTTCGAAGAGGCGACCAAAACTGATGAGTGTGCCAGCTAGATCCGGCACGTGGAGCGCTTTGAGTTTGAGTTGAGAGCTGTCTTTGGCTATCAAGCAAACAAAGCCTTCGCCGATGGATTCAAGTTGGTTCCCGTCCGCAAGAGCTATTTGCGTTGATCGAGAGCGGTAGTTGGAGAATTTTGATTTGTCGCTGAACATGTGGTGACTGGCACCGCTATCCAGGAAGCAGACTTCCGAAGATTGGACAGCTGACAATGCTTTGCGAATACAAAGCAGGCCGCTGTTGGTTGTGCTGATGGAGGAGTTGTCGTGGTGATCATTTTCACTTTCGTCAGACGGTTGAGTTTGAAGAGATTGCTGAGTAGTAGCCGCTTTTGCCGTCGGTTTCTTCTTCATTTTGAGTGCTCGACAGTTTTTGGCCGAATGCTTGGTGGCTGGATTGTGGACGCCTGCAGAGCAAACAGGCCAGTTGTTGGACACGCCGGTTGCGGCGAGTGCTGATTCCTGCTTTAAGACAGGAGAGTCGACAGCAAGAGTGTTTTGGTTCATGTCTCGTCGTTTTCCTTCGAGGAGATCCTTGAAGATCTGAATCGAGAGAGGACGCTTGATGATCAGGATGTCTCAAAGATTAAGAGACGCGGGTACTCAAGACAGTAGAAATTCCGAGACGAATGTTTCATGCAACGTGAATTTTGGTGTATTGATAATCTCAATACCGACTGCGGCGATGTTGCTGAGATGGGTGTTGAGATTGGTAAGAAAGGTAGCCACGTTGTTGCCCTGGAAGCTGATTGAGAAAAATTCTTGGACAACTTTGGCTTGATTATCGCCAGCCTTAGACTCGAAGTGTTCTTCAATAGCGATCCAGATGGCTCTGGGATCGTTTTCGTTCTTGTCGTTGATGAATTGTGTACAATACTTGTGACCAAGGTACAGTGAGAGCAATCCAGCAGTTTTGTCCATTTCACGACGGTAGGTGAGTTTTTCAGAGGGATCGACTGGTTCAGGTAATGATGAGTCAATATACATCTTGATTCCTTGAACTCTAAGATATCCCTTCATTTGACCTTTCCAGGTGGCGAAAGGGATTAGGTCGAGTGATTGGAGTACTGCTTTGTGATCAGACATGATGAAGATTGTCGGTAATGATTTGTGGAACCTATTGCGCCTCTGGGCTCATAACCTAAAGAGCGAAAAGCCGGAGGTTCACACTTTGGCAGCGAGTGCGCTGTGAGTACACGACGATGGAGACAAGAGCTGATAGAGGTGGATGCACACCTTTGGCAGCGAGTGCGCTGTGAGTACACGACGATGGAGACAAGAGCTGATAGAGGTGGATGCACACCTGCAAGGCCGAGTCGAAAGGGTGAGCTTATTGGATGAGTTTGATAAAGTAGATAGATGAATTTCAAATGAAGACAAGATACGAACCTTTGGCAGCGAGTGCGCTGTGAGTACACGACGATGGAGACAAGAGCTGATAGAGGTGGATGCACACCTGAAGAACGACATGATATGGAAGTGAGATAAGTAAGATCATTCATGATGAGAGAAATACTTGAGGCATACCTGCAAGGCCGAGTCGAAAGGGTGAGCTTATTGGATGAGTTTGATAAAGTAGATAGATGAATTTGAAATACAACGTTGAGAAATACGATTGATTTAAATACATCTGGTGATTAGGTTTAACAAAGACATTCTAACTTCAACCCTAAGTGGAGTTGGCCCGCAGCAACTTCTGTATGCTTCAATAACAGGTTCATCCGATACCATCTTGCAACGTTTGGAAGCCGGTCTAAAAGGACTTTTGAAGATCAAGTGGTCAGAGGGTCTTGAATCAATCGTTGAGCTTGAAATAAAAAGGTGTGAGAAGGGTTTCAAAATAAGACAACCAAAACTGATGAAAACTATCCTAGATCAACATTGGGATGGGGCATTTATAGCAAATACACCTCTCCCAACTGCTTTAGAGCTGACAACTGACCCAGACGGCGATCCAAAAAAGTCCACTGATAATCTGTCCATCATAGGCGCCATCAATTACCTGGCGGTTGCGAGCAGGCCTGACATAGCGTTTGCTGTCAACCTGTTAGCACGATTCTCAGCGTGCCCTGGAGTCAATCACTGGAAAGGCCTCCGACACCTGGTCGCATATTTAGCAAGCTCGCGGGATCTGTACCTGGACCTGTTCCCCAACAACGACGACAAGCCCCTCAAATGTTACTGTGACGTATCATGGGGCGGTGAGTTAGCAAAGTCAACTTACGGCATTATTGTTTCATTTTTCGGATGCCCCGTGTTATGGACATCCAGACAATTTGCGACGGTGGCTGCATCGACCTGCCAAGCAGAATACATGGCTTTAGGCATTGGCACTCGTCAAGTCCTGTGGGTACGCCATCTGCTCACAAATGTACTGAAGCAACAATTCACAGGTATATTACACTGCGATAACCAAAGTGCCATTCGAGTCTCCGTCGATGACTCGGCAAACAAGAGGGTAAGACATGTTGACAGGGAATTCTACTTAACAAACCAAGCTTTATATGAAAAGAAAACAGAACTAATATGGGTACCAACAAAAAGTCAATTGGCTGACATTTTTACCAAAGCACTAAGCAGAGAACTTTTCGAGTTTTTCAGAGGAAAAATCATGCACGGTGGGGGAGTGTTGTAACCCAGGACTGGGTTACAGTAGGGTCTCGCATAGGCCCCTTTTCTTCTCTATCTATTTCATGTATATAAACCTTCTACCTGTTTATACACGTGAAATATTATCATCTTTTCCATCTCCCATACTCGAGCTCCATCACAGAGCTCCATCAGACTTGAAGGCGCCCAATTGCTTCCGTGGTGTACTTGCCGATGAGCGGCCACGTGAACTGAGCTAATGCATCCGTGGTGTAATTTGGAATTCCTGAACATTCACATAAACCTGTGTAACCGGGTTCCGTAGCTAAGCTCTCCCACGGGGACCACCGTGGGAAGGAAAGCGATCTTATATAAACCAACTTCGTCGTCCCCGCCATCTTCCATCGCTCAACCCCAGGACCAAACTAAATCCAAGACAGTTAGCGACATGCTCTCCATCATCCCACTCCTACTTGTACTATCCTCACTCTCAATACTCATCCAATCCAATGACGACTTGCCACCCAGCTCACCTCGTAAGTCGATCAACTATGGCCCAGAGCTATCCACCCACTCCATAAAAACCTCGATCTACTCTCACAGCAACGACAACGAGTTTCAAGCTAGCTTGATTCGCTTCAATACTGCATCCGCCAACTCCCTCCTGCCCATCAAGCATACCTTTCACCAAGCCCATCCAGACTCCCTCAAAGAATTCGGCATCAAGGTTGCTTCCGAGTTTCTCCACCATCTCCACCCCTCAGCCAATCTTAGCTTCAAGCTCACCGCTGCCCATATCTCCAAACACACCAACGTCCTCCATGCCTACTTTGTCCAGACCATCCCATTGGGTGATCTCGATCATCATCTCAAAGTTCACAACGCTGTCGCCAATCTCAACTTGGATCTCGACCCACGATCTTCCAACTTTGGTCATGTCCTCAGCCATAGTGACTCGTTCCATCCGATAGTTGAACATCCCTCTCCAAACGATGCCATCAACTTTCTCAACACATTCAAGGACCAAGATGATTCTAGTTGTATCCATCTCAAGAACCAGTTCGATCGTGTCTTGCGATCTCTCTCTTCGAGCCATCAACAACTCCTCAATCAACAAGTCATGGGTCTATTCTCTAACCCATCGAGTCAGGACTCGGTCCGAGATGAGAAGAAGCTTTTGACCGACTTCACTGAGGATGAACTTCGCTTGATTGCCGAGTGTGAGATGTCGAATGGCGTGAAAAAGCCCATTCGCTCTGACATAGTTGATCCTAGAATCGCTTTGGTCAGCTTCCTCACCCTAGCCGCCGACCCAGAGACAGAGAACCACTTGCGTTCTCGATCCTTGGAGGATTTGATTCAGTCAATCGATATCACCAAGAAAACTCGCTCTTCCTCCTTCCAAGCTCTCACCGACTCGCAAGGGCCTGTTCAAGACGCCCCAATCTTTGAGCTACTCAATGTGCCTGGTGCTCTCGGCCCCGACTCTCTAGATGGTATCTCCTCGAACAGAGCTACCTCGGCTGAACTGGCTTGGTTGAGCGTTGATGAGCAATCGGACTCTCAGTCTGATAAACGCGAGCTGAAGATGGTCTGGAAGTTTGAGTATCGCAGCAATTCTAACTGGTACGAATCTTACGTTGATGCTAGCTCGCCTGGCTTGGTGCCCATGGTTGTCGATTGGGTCAAAGACTTCAGACCCACTAGGTTCGTGTTTATACTTACCTTGCACATCATATTCTCGATCTGCCTTTTGCTGTCTGAAGTGGAGCACTAAACCTCACTATCTGATCTTAGCGAATTAGCGCCCTCGTACTCTGAGCACATCGCCATTCAGACCGCTCTTAGCGCAGAGCTTAAGCGCCTCCCTACATCATTCCAATCGCTTGCTGGGAATCCGTCTCAGTCCAAGTCTGAAGCAGATCTTCCCCTCCTACTCAAAGGGGCTACCGACGAACGACGATCAGCTACATATCGTGTATTCCCTTGGTCTGTTAATGACCCAACCATGGGTAAGCGCGAGATCGTTGAGGCTCCCTCCAACCCAGTGGCATCGCCACTTGGCTGGCATACAATCCCACCCACCCATCGTACAAGTGAACAACGTGACATCAGTCACTTGTCCACTGGCTGGTCTCGTCATCTACCTCAACATGGACTTCGAGCTACGGACAGCCGTGGAAATAACGTTTATGCCCAAGAAAACTGGGAGGGTTTAGATAACTGGGAAGCCAACTATCGACCCAACGGTACCGATAGTCTCCAATTTCACTTTCACTTGGGCTGGAACCACACCCATGACCCGACTGAAACTCACATCAATCCCAAAAGGTATATCGATGCTGCGATCAGTGAACTGTTTTTTACGTGCAATGAAGTGAGTGGTCAACTACCTTACATCTGGTCAATACGTATCCTAACTTAATTTGGGCTTCGTTGTAGTATCATGACTTGACTTACCTTTACGGGTTTGATGAAGGTAAGTAGCTTGACTCTGCCAACTTTTCTGGTGATTCCGTTATTAATTTCCCCACCTTAATCCTAGAATCTGGAAACTTCCAACAGCACAATTTTGACCGGGGTGGTAAAGGTAATGACGCTGTAATTGCTAATGCCCAAGACGGATCTGGATGTGAGTTGAGCTGTGTCAGCATACCTATCTCTTTCTACAAGGGTATTAATTGACGAAACTGCATTGGATACCGACCTGACATACCAAACCATGTCATCAGATAACAATGCCAATTTTGCTACTCCTCGTAAGTTGATTCGACCCAATTTACGCTTACGCTATGAATGCCGGTGCTGATGTTAAATTAACCTATAGCTGATGGTCGTAACGGTCGCATGAGGATGTACATTTGGAATGGCGCTGAGCCGTGGCGTGATGGTGATCTTGAAGCCGGGATCGTTATCCACGGTGAGTGAGATGCTTATACAAAAAGTCATGCAAAACTCATGGCGTTGGTCGGCCTTCAGAATACTCCCACGGTGTCAGTATCCGTTTAACTGGTGGACCGGCGAACAGTGGATGTCTTGGTTGGGGTGAATCGGGAGGTATGGGAGAGGGTGAGTGTTGTAATCTTCATCAGACATAAGTACCTGTTCCGTTCACTGCAGCTAATCAAATGAGGGCATCTGTTTTATCGCAGGATGGGGCGATTTCTTCGCAACTTTAATTAGAATGCACAAATCTAAGCCGGTTGATTTTACCATGGGAGAATGGGCTAGTGGGGTCAAAGGCGGGATCCGAAAGTACAAGGTGGAGAAAGTCTCCTTATTTTTTATTTTTTTTGACTCATATTCATAGCCTGTTTATTTTCTCAGTATTCATTGGACAACAAAACCAATCCGGAAACCTATCAAACTCTTGACAAGCCTGGGTACTGGGGTGTTCATGCGATTGGAGAAGTTTGGGCTGAAATGCTGTTTACCGTTGCTGAAGAGTTGATCGCCAAGCACGGCTTCCAACCAAGTCGTGAGTACAGACTGGTCGTGTAATTACTATCTAGCACAATTCCTCTGACCTGACTTCTTAATTTGCTTCCAGTGTTCCCGCCTACAGGCGAGACGGATGAGGATGGCTTTTACAAGGTGTCCAAATTGAGTGGCAAGAAGGTCCCCAAATCCGGAAACACGCTAATCTTCCAACTCGTGTTGGATGGGATGAAGATCCAACCCTGTCGCCCCGGCTTTTTTGATGCCCGTAATGCGATCTTGCAAGCCGACTCGATCTTGACTGGGGGTGAGAACCAGTGCGAGATTTGGAAAGGCTTTTCAAAACGTGGCTTAGGACCTAAGGCTACCATCAAAGGAAACACTCCTTGGGGCGGTGGTATTCGCACTGATGATTTTTCTCTTCCCCAAGGTGTTTGCGATGCTTGATCCTGGTAATGTCTTAGATGTTGTCGGACCCAAAACTTTTTTTCTTCCTCTTGTATTTCTAAGCCACTTTTTTCTTTTCATCTCACAACCGTTTGGATCTGCATCGAACAACCGACATAGCTTTCAGAATCCATTACAAAAAGCAACAAATCCAATTGAATCTCCAAACAGGTAAAACTAAAAGCGTTGTTGTACAGTCTTTGTAAAATTAGGTTTGATAACCGTCATTTCTGTATTGCCTGCGATCACTTGTCTCTTCCACTTTTTTTTATCATCATTGTTCTCTTTTCTTACTATCATCTATTTCCAGTACATACAAATCCTGATTGTTGTTTCATAGCATTTTACGATGGGACTCTTCCCTATGATCATCACCCTCGGGGAACAAGCTCAGATCATGCTTTGTTTGACATTCACTCGATTTGGCAATGCGTGCGGTTGTGCAACTGAAGTAGACGCTGGTTCATTAATGTCTTCACTGAAGGGCATGAGATTTCAATTTTTCAGAAATTGTTCCACCCAGACCTTAGGAGTAAACTTGACTCTAACCAGTTCTGAAGAAACTCAACAATTTGCCCTTAATCAGTTGTGGGGAATGTACAACGGTGACCATTTTTCATGATACAGACGAGCACAGGTGGAACATTTGCATCCTTCTAGTTTACACATCATAATGCTGCTCCGTCAAGAAAACAAGAAGGGCAGAACCGGATCTTCAGGCCACCCATCCGCTCTCAAACGGGACGGCTGACAATTCCGCTCTGACATTCTTTAGCGTACTCGAGGTCAGTGGAAAATTCATCCCTTTAAACCACCGCCAGTCACGAACGCCATGTGAAGCCGCCGATGGAACAAGAAAATGTTGTTAGCCTTGCGCCTATAACATCAATCATAATTAGATGGCAAAGTCGCTTGGTCGCAATTGAAATATTATATCCTATACCACGGCCTTTGACCCTGTTGAAGCCATTCAGCTCACAAGTATCTGCAGGTCATAGAATCCAGCTAAGGCTTTTTAAAGTTACGATCGAATCAAATCATCTAGGCTTGTCTCCGTTTAACATCTTTGTCAACACTTGCAGGGAGCAAGTCCGCGTAGATTGGGCAAGCGATCGCGCAAAGACCACTCAATTACTGAAAGAGTTATAATTCATTCAGTCAACCCTTGCCATGATCCAATTGTGGTTTTCATAGGTTTGCGTCTAGATAAATTAGTCGAATCACTTTACCTATCCGTTGTCATTATAACAGGCTTGGTTAGTAGGCGTTTTTCACTTCATAAGCTTGATTCGCTTTTCAATTTCACTGAATAGCTCCAAGCCTCGAATCGCACATTTTCGGCCTCCCATACTCTCTTTACCTCTATTTATAAATAAATTTCAACTACATACCTACATCATGCGTGTATCCTGTTGCTTCGTTTCTACCGTGATTTTACTCGGTAATTCAATCTCGTTTTCCTTTTCCAAGCGATGAATATTAAACTTTTTTTAATCTTCAGCGGGTCAATCTCAGTCTGTCCCGATCCTCGGCCTAGATGGCGGGCTTTTGGGCACGAACGATAAACTCCTTGGCGGCCTAACACACACCGTCAATGCGCTCCCCATCACGGGTACACTGACAAACGGCTTGCTCGGAGTGTCCCCACATGTCCCGGCGGCGGGGCTGCCCACTGATAGCTTGCTTGGAGAACCAAAAGTGGTCGATGTTATTGGAGCCTCCAACTCGGGCAGCTTGCTAGGAGGCTCCAAGTCCGATGGGCTACTAACTCTCTCTGGATATAACGGCGGCGATTCTATTCTCAATACACATGGCCTATTGGGCGAATCATCTCTCAGGAAGCGATTCAGCATGCCATTGATCGGTGATTTGGGCACCTTCGATGGCTTCAAAGCCAAAGTCAAGTCGATGGCCTCCGGCGTAGGCTCTAGGCTCGGTGGGATTCTCCGCAGGCGCACCCACACTACTCTACCCAACTTAAACTCAGCGCTCAGCAAGGTACCGGGTGTCGGCTACCTGCCGGGTGTCCCTTATATCCCAGCGGCCAGCAGCTTGCCAGGCATCAACGCCATTCCAGGCCTCAACCTTGTCCCCGGTCTTGGGACCACCACAGCTGCCAGTGGCCTCGGTGCTACCGTGGACAGCTTAGCTCACACCCACGAGAAGGCTACCATGACCACCTTGACTGACGGCCCTGCGCAGGGTCTAAACACGGCCTTCACCGGGCTCTTTGGTGGTTTGAGTAATGCCCCTGTCGCTTTTGACCACTTGTTTTGACGGAAATCAAGACGTGAGTGTTCACTCTTGAACTTGTGTATCCGCAAAGGAATTCACGTACCATTTGACGAACTTCATTACAGCTAATAAATTTCTAAAGAACTGGATACAGTACCACTGCCTCTCTTCTCGCGAGACTCACCACGTTCTCGAACTCTCAAATGCGCCCATGAGCTTCACAACCATCCTCCATACCAACCTAATTACTAATATGTTTATGTCATATAACAAATGTCTTTATCATAAGAGTAATTGTTTTTGTCACAACAATAATCGATCATTTCATCTATCCTACTGGCTATCCAGCTTTTTAAGATTAAGTTCACCAATCTCAATATCGTAATTTGAGATTATTTATGTTGACATACAGCATCAACTAGTATTCGCAATGTCGTACACACAATTGTTACAGACAAATTCATGCCTCTCATGGTCCTTCTCGACGGTTTTCGGGAATTTCATCGCTGATGCCGAACGAGTTGGAGGGAAAGCAACTCAATAATGCTGAGGGTGCCTCGGGAGTATGGATCAGGACGAGTAAGAAACCCAGCGTGCTGATTGATTAGAGCAGCTTTCAGAAGAAATCTTAGGAAAGAGTCACGACATATGTAAATAAATAGCTTTTACTAGGTGGGACCTGGTGTCATAGGAAGCAGAGATAATGGGCGTGGTTTCGCTGGCTATGCTGTTAATTAGTGAACTTGTCATAACATTCACATGACGGAGGAGAGGCTTTGTTAAGCTTGTCGGTCTTGCATCTCTATCTCTCAGGCTGATGACCGCATGAGCAGTGTGTAGCCAGCTGATGTGGTTAAAGATCTTTTTTCAACTAGGAGGATGAACTCAAGATATTTTAAGAGTCGGTCAGACTTTTTTCGGTTGAACAGCACAGGCGCGTCGGGACGCGTTGTACATGTTTATGTTGGATGTACATTATTTCTATTGTACAGCTCCTGCGCCGCGCTCCGCCTGTGTCCCTCAAACCATTTCGCTTTCACTGCAGCTGACCATCGCGCTCAACCCCAACACCAACGACGAGAAACGGAAAAAGAATACATATTTACATACCAGACTACATATCCGAAGAATTCATACCTCCACTTCATCACCAACTCTGATTGACACTCGAACTCCCCGGGATATTCTGTTCCAAGATGTTCTTCTCTTCGGAGATGCTCTCGAAGCGTGGGCCACTGGCTAAGGTATGTCTCCCATTCGCCCTCCCACTTTCATTATTTTCGAGACTGACTTATCAGTCAATTCTCCTAATCTCTTTCAGGTTTGGCTGGCAGCCCATGTAGAACGCAAAGTCTCAAAAGCTCAAACCCTTCAAACTTCCATCCCTAGCACTGTTACCGTCATCCTCGAACCTGCTTCGACGATGGTCTCTGCTCCTCCCCTGGCCCTTCGTCTATCTGGACAACTACTACTTGGAATAGCACGAATTTACAGCAAGCAAGCCAAATATCTACTTGAAGATTGTAACGAAGCATCAGATAAGATTCGGACCGCTTTTCGCTCGGAAACCATCCAGTCCATGATGGATGAGCCTACTAGGGAAGATCATCTAATCCTACAGGTTCAACCTAACGTCGCTGGGCGTGATGCGATCAACCTCAGAACTGCTGCCAACCGAGGCTTGTTTGATTTTGAGCTCGAGTTTGGGGAAGGCTTCGGTTATGGTTTTGGGGATGGTTGGGAAGACTTCAATCAACCGAATGGAGCCAATGAGATCGTACCAATCGTCAGCACGAGTAGGTCGAGGATCGACGGTAATATTGGCGACATCACTTTGACTGAGCATCAACCCTTCATGCCTGGTGGCGATCAACCTGAGGATAGACTGGATGACCTTGGGCAAGAGGATATGAACTTGATGGGTGAAGGCGTTCCGCTCGACCTCGGTCTCGTCTCGGAAACTGAAGGTTTAGATTCTGAAGCTAGAACACACAGAAGAAATCGCCAATCGCGTGGTGGTTCCGCCATTGAGGAAGAGGGGCAAGCAGCTGATGAAACCATGGAGATGGAAGTAGGTCGTGATGCTCCAGGGACAGCCGATAGACGCAGTGCACGGGAATCATTGTTGCCAGGAGAACTGGGTGACCTATCGGTTGACAAGAGCTACGATATGCCTTCTGCGATGGATGATATTACCTTTGATGTTGGAGGCCCCGCTCCTGGCTTTGAACCGACTGGTCTCGATGTGGAACCTGGCGTCGATCTTGGTTTACCTGAAAACCAAGATATAGATATGCAAGATGTCACGATGGCAGACGGTCAAGACGTTGTGGCAGGTGGTAAGATCTCAATTCTCGTTTCATCTGAGTACCAATACTTGACGAATCAAAAAGCATTGATCGCGGTTTTACTTCATCACTCCATTCGAACCCAGATGGTCAAATGACTCCCCGGGCCACAACACCTGTCCCCAACCCCATGCTCGATCAGCTTGATGTTACCCCTCGTACCTCTCACCATCTTGCGCCCCATCTCACCTCTCCAGCTATAGGACCAGAGGGGGCTGATCAACAGCCACCTAGAAAGAAGAAAAAACATCAGCTTGTCGATCGTGTCACCGAGCTTACAGGAGCTGACCATATCTCATCTTCGTTAAACACTGGCATCGATCAGCAAACCACTCTTGATCCACCTCGGTTTTTACCAAAAGATCGTTACCAACTTCAACATCATCGCTTAATGCTCGACCCCTCATGCCACGAGTTCTTACCTAAACTTCTGGACGTTGATGGGGAGAGCTGGCTGATGGCTGCCCCAGCTGGGCTTTGTAAAGAGCTCCAAGAATTATTCAAGTTTCCGGCTAAGGCTAGCGCGATGTCAGCGCAAGGACGGGGGACAAAGAGACTTCGAGCCGATGATCAGGAACGAGAAGAGCTAGAAAGTGAACACGGCAGGCGAGCCGCCAGTGCTGGAGTTGGAGAAGGAGACTTCAGCCGCATAGACACAGTTGGGGACGAGACCTTCGATTTGATGGGCCCCAGAGAGGATGACCAGACAGGACTGTTCGGAGCAGACGACGGTTTTCAACTCGAGCTGCCTGATAAATCACTCGTCGAGCAAGAATCCTCCGCGCCAAACGACGCGATGCCACAAATCGAAGGACCCAGGTCTGAAGTTCACTTAGACCAACCTCTTCCGCCATTACCTGCTGAGCCGGAGATTCGACGGCAAAGGGCCGAAGGAGAATCATCCAAGTTGGACGTATTTGATGACTCGGCTGATGTCCACTCCCAAACTCAGGCCGTCGAGTCAAGCGAGTTACCCGGAACAGCCAGTCGAACCAAGTGGAGTAAGAATACAGTCAAGGCTCTTGCCGTCTTGAAGACCGAACTCGCAGACGGACCCCAGGAGCTCAAATTTAAAGAAGTGTCCGATAAAGTAAGTACATCTCCACCCTATGGGTCTCTCAACAATGCAACCATTACTATAAGCTCCCAAAAACACTAACATTTCTCCTAATCGTTTTCCCTGATTTTCAGGCAAGCAGACGAGCTGGCGCTGCTTTCTTTTTTGAACTGCTGGTCTTGGGTACTAGAGATTGTTTAAAACTAAGTCAATCCGAACCGTTTGGGGAGATTAGAGTCAAAAGCCAAGATCGATTATGGGAAGTTTTGGAAGAGCAAGCTGTTTAACTCTGATTACCGTAGCTCCATCATGAAGATCGATAACGAATTTCTAAGCACTTTTAAACCCCACATGGAAGAGTCATGATTAGTTTCAATATTTACATGTACAGCAAGTATCATCAGAAGTATAGCATCCGTATTATAGGCCTTAACTTTGGTTATGATTCGGCTTTTTTTTTGACTTCTGTTGTCTTGAAGGAGTGTGTCATGATGTAGGGTATGTAGTAACTTTGGACGAAGATCCAGTGATAGGTAATGTTTGTATGCCTCATGTGTGATGTATGGAAATTATATGTGACAGAATTAAATTCAAGTCTCCAACAGAGCCCAACATTTGTTAGTACTTGCTGTAGTCGTGGGTGGAGCTATCTTAGAGATCTCGACTACTAGCCAATTGCTACTGTGAGTCATTCCAGCTACTCTAGTACCTGATGGATTTAGTTTCTGAAGAGCAAATTTATCAGTTGATTTATCATCGACACACACCATCTACAGAGAGAAATGATGAAAAGTGGGAGGATCTAGATGCAATTCAATGAAACCAGGTATTGAGCTCAACATGAGGGGTTTCTTTGAACTCCTGCCTCCAGGACCTTACCTGACTTGACATTCATCAGATGGGTTGGCTTCTGCCTCATCTTGAAAATCTGGAGAACTCGAATCAGGACTTTTCCGCAACTGCCCTTGGAACCATATGGTCCATTAAATCATCCTTTCTCTCTCAATTATTGTTAGCGTTTTTGAATCATTTACCCCCTTCCTGACTTCTTAGCTATCACTGACTGTTCATAAAAAAACTTCAAACAGGTAAAACATTACCTTCTCTTTGGCTTGACTGTTTCCTTCATTCCAAAAAAAAAAAAAAAAAAAAAAAAAAAAAAAGAATCACACCATAGTATATAGGTTTCTTTTTTGTACAACCTTGATGAGTATTGTTCTTTGATCTAAAAATTAGAGCTTGAATTGATTTTCATCTTCTTTCAAACCCTTTGTGATACTTATCCAGATGAGGAAGATTACAATACAATGCTATCTCAAAAACCATTTGAAATGTCAACCAAATCAGACTTCCCTGAACAAAAATAGAGATAAAAAAAAATGATAAAAAAAAATGAATCGACTGGCCATGTGGCTATGTCCTGTTATGGTGTTTCACGCTCGTCTGGGCCGTTGGTACAGGCCCGCCTGTCCTGTTGTTATCGGGGGGCGCGCGGGGGCCCAGGCAGGGAGAGCCATTGGGTGCAGCGGGGGTTTCAGCTTGGCTGTCCATTGCCTACCGCTTGTCCTGCCTCGCCCTGTTGACCACCAGGATCCGACCGGCTACTATTGACCGCATTCCTTTGAGGTAAGTCTTTTTCTCTCTATTTTTCCCTTCTCTGCAGCATTGATTAAGGCTTCTCCTTTCTATATTTCCTTGAAAGATAAATGCTAATCCTTCTCATTGTTTCCCAGATGCCTGAAAAAAAACATGATGTGATCGGAGGATCTTGAGATTGCAGCTGAAGAAGAGGAACTCCGTGATCTGGCTGAGAAGATTCAAGAAAAAAAACACAATTATGGGGCAGAAGAAGATGGTCCGTGTTTCAAAACACAATTTCAATCAAAAACCAACCCCATGTAAACATTGTTTAACTCACAAAAAGTGCAAGCCAAATACAATCATCAGCCCTGAGCTTCAAGAACTAGTTTGGACCAATGTTTTGATAAAAGGAAAGCTGTTTAAAGAAACTGCTTAAACTTTCAATGTCTCTTATCAACAGGCTCAGTGTATCATCAAAGAAGATCCAAAATAGAACAAATATCAACAAAAATCGTCCTGGTAAAATCATCAATGAGATCAAGATCAAGCTCCTCTACCAGATCAACACCAAATCAACCACAAACCTTTCAGAAATGGCAGAATTAATCAAATCAAATTCAGTTTGATGTTTCAATTTCAACTCACTCTATCAGCAAGCTCCTTCACAACATGGATATAACTTGGAAGAGGGTCACCAATATACCAGCTTCCTGGAACAAGCCAAAGCTTCTTGGGAAGCAAGCAAACTATGTAAACCATTGAGGAATCAATCTTTAAAGACAGGTTGTTATTTTTGACAAGGCAGGATTTGATCTTCACTCTGGAAGAGCAGCTGGCTATGCTCCATCAGGTCTGTTCTTTCACTTTCAATTTTTTTTACCCTTCTAATCATTTCCCTTTTTTGTTTGCAGGAAAGCCTGATTTCCTGAGCCTTGCGCCAAAGGTCAAACAGGTCACTCTCATTGAGGCCTATCTGAACCTCTTTGTTTATCATGAACTGCACAATGCAGATGGCCAAATGCATAAAGGTGTTGGGGCAGACAACTTCTGCCTTTTCTTGGTAGCCTTAGTACACAATGGATAATGGTAGTATTTATTATGGATAATGCTCCATTCATGCTGGTGATTGATTCAAGGAGGTTTGCAAAACCCCCAAACAATCCAGGTTGAATGTCTGCCTCCATATTCACCCTTCCTCAATCTGATTGAATACTCTTTCCTTCAATCAAGTCCTTTGTTTGATCAAAGGAACAAAATAACTGCAGAGAGCTTGTTACGTCCATCAAAGAAGCAATCAATGAATTGATTACACCCAAAAAATCAAAAAACTTCTTTAATCACTGCAAACAAAAACATTACCAATCTGCCTTGAGATGCTTCCCATCACAGGTCCTCTCTTGGCAGAACCTTAATTTGTTTTCTGTTACTACCACCAATTGTTGTTTCATTCAAAAATTAACTGTATCACAATTTCAAGTGATTTCTCATTGTTTTCTCAAATATCTTTTCTTTTGCAAACTCAAACATCAGTGTTACAAATTTTATGTAGATAAATACTTCTTAACAAAATCAAAACAAATAACAATACTGAGTATGAATTTTTTTCTGCTTCTCATGAGTAATGAGCTTCCTGACCAATGCACCCCGTATGTGGTGGAGTGAATTGGTTTTGGTGGGTGTGGCTGTGTCAGTCCCCGTCTCTTATGTGACGCGGGGTTGAATATCAGATAGGTGTACTGATACTGTATACAGTATTACAACCTGTACTTAGGGTCACACTATAGTCTGTAAGACCAGTGGAAATAAGCTTCTCTACGCTGAAAGTGGAGAAAGCTGGCACCCTTGGGTTAACAAGGGAACACTGCTATGTAATAGCTCAGTGCAATGCCCTCAAATACTCCCTGAGAGTGGGAGAGGACTTCTAGTCACTTGAATAAAGATTTTCGTGACTGACGAAAGATGATAAAGGATAAAGAGAAAAGGTTGATTAGATTATAATAAACCCCACTCACTGGTAATTAGTAAGGTAGATGGGTTTGTATGGTAATAATTGGGGGAAATTCCCTTTAGAAGGAAATCTCACCCCTTAAATATTACACAATATGTTATCCCCCATGTAATAACTCAAGGAGTTTGTATTATCTGGGTAATTTATGATGATAGTCTCCTCGAAGGAGATATAACTAAAATTTTAATAAGTATGGTCAATTCATGGGAGATATTAATCTATCCTTAAATTAGAATTTCTTGATAATAGTTAGTTTATAAATATTAGATATAAAATAAGTATAAAAGTTATGATTCATATGGGAATTGAACTTATAAACTTAAGATAATTACTTGGTTCATTTTATTCCCTTTTGTAACACAAGTCCTTAACCATTGGTTTATGTGACTTGTATTCTTTTGGAGACATGTGGGCTTATTGTCTCAATATCTGACAGGCTGGTCTGAGGTTGCAAGCTCCCCTTGGTTGTAGGACAGCCAAGTGGAGGCTGACTAACATCCATCTGCTGAGGACCTTTGGCAAAAATTGATTGATGGCTGGCCATGTGCGGGCAAGGAAAACGGCCCTTTCTGGGCCAACATCCCAGACAAGCGCCAAACACCATATGTTTCCTTTTATCGCCTTCCTGTCCTGTTATTACTTGTTCATCATCCTAGGATCCCTTTGGATCGTGAAAGGGAAATCTCTAGTTTTGACTAGTCACACTTTCTCCCCCCTTATGAAATAAATTATTGAGTTTGATATTTATACCCTCAAATAACTCTTTTCCTTAATCTAATT
>RDRW01000135.1:0-336937 GCA_007896445.1 Puccinia hordei
GAGATCGCTCATATCATGATTGCCCTTCTCATGGCCGCAGCATACCAGCGCTGCTACTGGTCATGGCTACTCCTCCATCTTGCTTCTCGTCCAGACATCGTTGCTGAATTGAGGCAGGAACAGATCGACCTGTTTGGAAAACCGGGTCAACCGATGATAACGAACTCGACCCTCTAGACCTTGAACGTGTACAGAGTCCCCTAATGATCGCATGCATCAAGGAAGTGCTCAGGCTTCATCCCCCAATCCATTCGATCATGCGAAAGGTTCATTATTTCTCGCCTCCCATCCACTCCCTTAAGCTGAGAGCTGACCAAGGCCTCTGCGCACTAAATTCCACAAAAAAAAATCCCCCGAATAGGTCAAATCGCCTATCACGGTACCAAGGACGTTGGCATCTCACGTAACGAGGATACGCCATACATAATTCCTTCCAGCAACTTTGTCTTGGCAGCGCCAGGAGCAGCTCAAATCGACCCCTCCATCTGGAGCTCGCCTCACGAGTTCGAACCCAGTCGTGGTTGAAGCTACAGTCTCCATTCAAGGCCGGGTCGCACAGGAAGAAATGGTCGATTACGGCTTCGGGATGATCAGCAGTGGGGCTAATTCACCCTTCCTGCCCTTCGGCGCCGGTCGTCATCGCTGTATCGGTGAACAGTTTGCTTACCTTCAGCTTTCAACTCTTGGCGCTACAGTTATCAGGATGCGATCTCGAATTATCTACCGCTGAGTTTCCTAAACCTGATTATACCGTTTGTTGATCCCTCTTTCTAATTTTGACTGCTGGCCTTGAAGTTGAAGCTCATCTGTTTTCATTTTGCGCTCTCTCCATTTCTTGTGACAGACCATGTTGGTTTGTCCTCTGAAACCACGTGATATCAAGTTTACTAGGAGAACCATCTCTAAGAGATATCATTATAAAACCTTTGCACCTCGTCTTTTTATCATGAACATCTTGAAGTGGTAACTAGAAAAAACGTATCCGATATTTTTTCAAGGAGAAGGAAGCTTTTGGGGGTATTGATAAACATCTTGGGTATTCAAGAGAATGAAAATCAGTAAGAGACAATCTGTTGAAAAGTCAAGCAAAAAATGAAATCAGTAAAAATCCTAAAGAATGTTCATCAATTTTTTCCAATCTGAGACTTACTATGCCGTGTTTTTTTTGAACAAAAGACTAAGAAAGCTATGAGTGTACTTGGTAAACTGTTTTTTTTGGTGAGAACAGGTGGTGTTGGGAACAAGTCAAGATGGGAGATGATTTTGATTGTCTTTGGGTTGGCTAAAATTGATCTGGGATGTTTGGATGGTGATAGATAGGATGTGAAGTATGAAAGTGATGGCAGATGGAGGAAAGCCGGGAGATGGGCACCAGGCCGCTTCTTTATAGGATTTGGAAGCGAGCAAGATGGCTGGTATGGCCGATTTCCGGCATGGTCCACATCACAATCGACCGGAGCATGCCAAGACGAAAAGAGAGATTTTGAATTGGACGGGTCAAATACCAGCTCCCCTCCACCGCTTTGACACTTGCAAACCTCCATGGTCCATTGGCAATGCATCATTTTTATTCATGGTGCTTGGATCCAACGGAGCAGTAGGCCTTTATTGGTCGGCCAATAATAGTAAGAGACGCGTAGGGAAGCGTATTGGTTGCTGTAAAGTATATATGGACTGGGGGAACGCGTTCAGATTTGCAAACTCCTCACAAGCGGCGGGCACGAGCTCCTAGAGTTAGTTCCGGCAAAGGCACCCACTTGTTTCCTATTGCCATACAGTTAAATAAAAGCTAGCAGCGCAAGAAATGATTTGAGTATTACCATTGGTGCACAAGCTGTAATAGTCTGATGATGCCCAAAATTGGAATTGGGCATATTTGCTGGCTGACGAACATTGTACGCGGTCACGCTCTTCAGAACCACACAAAGAAGTGACATTGTAGATTGAGGCCATTATTCCCTTATGTTCAATTCCCTTCATGCCGTCCTGAAGCGGGGTATATTCATCCACACCTTTCAATTGTTTCTGAATGAAAGATGACAACTTATCACTCAGCTGAGGTATTATCGGAGACTGAAATGACTCAAGTTGACCCGGCAATCACCATTTATCATGGAAACAATTGGAACCAAGGTACAATTGGGACCCCTCATGAAACTCACAACACATAGCTGGTTGATTACCGCAAAAGAAAGGAAAAAAACAGTTTAGGCATAATTTTCTCAAAAAAAAGCATTGGAAATTACTTAGAAATTCCAAAAAAAAGAAGACAAAACTGGGTATGCAAATTTATTAAAAAGAAAACTTTATTTTCTGCAGTTTTCTTGCACTGATAATAAATATTTCAGTTTTAAATGATTTTTTATAAAAAATATCGGCCAAATTGGGCCATTAGAATACCCGGGAAAAATCCAGGCATAGACATGGGTCCAGGGGAAAAAACAAGTACATCTATTGACCCCTGAGGCAGCTCAAATATTGCATTGTAATAACTGATTGTGAATTTTCAAGGAGAGCTTCTCTTTGCATGTGGTATTTGCACTAGCCTTGGGGGAGGCAGGTTAGATCACACCCAAGACACTTAGTTGGTAGAGACCACATGATAAAATGATGAATTCAACCCTGAAGTATGATATCTTTCAAAACTGGATACATGTGAGAGTATTTAGATAGGCAGACATCAGGCATAAATCCTATGCATCCCTCTGCTATCCCTTTCCCCAAGGGATTGATATATGTTGGATACAAAGTGGGGACAGTGTGGTGAAATACAAAGACCTTGTTTTCCCTGAAGCATATCCCTCTCAGGCTTCATAAATTATGATCAACTCTGACAAGAAGTTTGTAAATCATTTTGAAGGGTTATGTGGGTAACATACATTACAATTTTGTTCACAGAAAACCACCTGAAAAACCTATCCATTCAATTCACTCAGCTTAGATGATAAATTAAAAGATATAACTTCCAGGGTATTGCACTTGAGGTTTAATTTCCCCAGCGGCAACTCTACTATAGTACAAATCAAGAGTCTGACCTATTTTTAATTTTGAAGAACCGCTAAAAAAAGAGGCACACTCTGAGTGATTTCATGTATATTACAGTATTTTTGAGCTCTTAATACATATCAAGGAATGATGAAATCATATGATATTTACAGAAGATTTCACTATTGGTGGGTTTTAGTTGTTAACTGAAAATCAAAATCAAGAATTTAACCTTACAGGTGAAACCCCCAGTAAATTCAATCACAGAGGAATTAAAAACCCTCAAATCAATTATACATCTGATCAACAGATTAATTGTGCTGGATGAAACATTTTGATTAAGTATATGCTCAGTTGCTTTGATTTTCATATGAAAAATTTAGAGTTGTTCATTTGGATCATAAACCTCTATTTGATCCATTTGAAACCATGATTGCTGTGAAATTCAAGCACACTAGCTCTTTGGGCCAAGAAATGTAGCCCATGTATTTCATGTCCACTATCAAAAGTCATCTGCTCTCTCTACAGTACTCTTCAGAGGTTACTGTTCAGAAGCAATTTTCAGTTTCAGCCTTCTCTATCAGCAGATACATAAACTTCAAAGATTGGATAATACAACCACCCCTGAAGTGTCTTGTTTAAATACTCCCATAATCCTCCAGGCAAACCACCAACTATCAACCTTAAATTACATCTTATTTAGCATACTAAAATGAGTACCATATCCCAGATATACAAAGGAAGAGATTGGGTTCAATTTCTTAAGGAAGCTGTTTTATAATTTGGAGCCATGGTTTATTATATGAGCCAGATGATCTGGGAGGCCATAATTTGATATAGAGCATATCGTTTACCCATTGTAACTATTTCCACCAAATTGATGAATCATGGAATGTAATCTCTCAATTTTGCATGGAACAGAGAAACCACCATTACACAGTCCCTGATTCCTTAGTAATTTGGAATATCCATAAATGCACTTGGGTAGAGGTACTTCAGTCATATTTTGGAAATTTGTAACTGTTTACTGAAATTTCCAGCTTCAAATTCCATCAGAATCCATGATTAGAAAACCAAACACAATTTCAGGGTAAAAATGACCAATTTTAACCATTGAGGAACTAAATATGCAGGTCCTGTGTATTATTAGTTGAATTCCACTCACAATTAAGCTATTTTTTTCATGGAAGTTTCAGGACAAATATAGCATTACTCTAATTGTCTATGATCAATTCACAATAACCATATAATTAATTTATTATCCAGGATTTGAAGTTTGTTGGAATAACTGTTACTAAAATCAAACTGCATCAGTTTTGACCTGGCAGTTGTGAATTGCTTCATTTTATCTTCATTCTTCCCCTCACCATCTTTACTACGTGTTGCTTGTTTCCATATCATTCTGTTTTATCCCTGAAATATTTCAAGCAGTGATCATTTGACACCAGATGAATAGTACATTTGGTCTTCATGCATGCACATTTTTTTAGACTTGTTTCCACATTAAGTAAATATTTACACTTGGTTCATGTGCTTGAAATTAGTGTCTTTGTACAGCTGAATTCACTTCATTCAATTTTGCTATTGCCATTTGGCCTGTGAGTGACTATTTTTAACACAACTCTGGAACTCCTATCCCTGAATGTCATATTGATCAGATTTAATCAAATTTTAGGCTATGGGAATCCCCATATTCTGGATTGAAATTTCTAGATCCACTTGCCTCATTTGAAGCATCTATTATAAGATATTATCATGAGATAATTCTTACAAGAAAATTATCTTTTGGAATTTTTTTCATAAGTAACTATTATGAAATACCATTGTATAATTAGGTTTAATCAATCCAATTCAAATTGTTAGTAAACACTATAAAATTCATTAGATTTTTTTCAATTTCAAATCTAGGCTAAGTTTTTAGCAAATCTAAACCCAGAATCAGAAGTGATAATTTGGCTGGCATTTATTGTTTTCCATGTTTCCTCTTGGATTTTAAGTTTAAAATCAGCAGGTATGATACATTTTTCTCATATCTTTCTTTTTAGTTAATACTTCCACATTATTATCAATCTATATTTGGAATAAGACCAATCAGTATTATAAACTTAAAAAAGGAAATGTAATAGGGGGTCAAATATGACCAAATCGGCTTTTAAAACCAGGCAATTAGCCAATTTTGTTTTGTTATCCAGTGGGTTTCAAAGGGTGTAGGGAAAGTCCTAGCATGTTTTGTAAATGGTGGATTTTTTGAAACAAGTCAATCACAGAATGGTGGATTTGGACATATTTGATACCCCCTATTCAACCATATTTCATATGCCTTGAATCCTGAGTCAGTTCAAGGTTCCTTCTGGAATCATCTTGAAATTAGAACATGTATGTAAATTTTGAATAAATATATTTTTATCAATAGTCCTTTCATATTGGGGATTCACAGACATTGTCAGAATAAGTTAGTATCTACTCTCTATTGTATTTTTCATAGTAGCTGAATGAATACTGCTTCCACCCAAATTGATTTACATAATCAAATACTTATTTTTCACTCTTCAAAATTTTTTGGTGGGTTGTATTTCCTACATGGAATTTGTTTTCCTGGGTGAGACTGCCTGAATTTTATTATCATCAGTGAATATACAAAAATTTCCCGGTTGAGAAAATCAGATATAGATACCCAAAGCATAATAAAAAGATAATAAATACAACAAACCCATATTTACTCATCAATAAAGCCAAATTCCATGAGGACTGTTTTTATTGTTGAATAAAATCCATGCTCATGAAAGATCATAATAATTTTTGGAAGGTGTAAGTGATTGGTAATGGGTGTTGATAAACGCATGCCCATGCAAGGCGCGTTTGGCGTGTTTTCACGCCCCTGCCAACCCAAATTGGCGGGTTTCGCGGGCACGCCAATGCCCGTTGGCGTGTCTCCAGGCACGCCAATGGCCAAACCATTGGTGTGCCTGTGAGACACACCAATGGCAAAACCATTGGCGTGCCTGTGAGACACACCAATGGGTATTGGTGTGCCTGTGAGACACACCAATACCCATTGGTGTGTCTCTTGGAGGCCCACCCGCACGCCCGGGCCTATGGCCTATGGGAGACTTATACAGTATCCCATAGGCCAATAGGCCCAATGAGGTTGTATAACCTCATTGTTGGGGAGGAACTCCTCCCTGGCAATGAGGTTATACAACCTCATTGCCAGGGAGGAGTTCCTTCCCAACAGAAGGGTATGGATCTTCATAAATCAGGGTTAAAATGTGAATATATTTTTAAATAAAAATAAATTGCTTGATAAAGGAGAATATATATGTATATTATCTGTGGAATTCTTACTTGGGAGTGTTACAAATAACCTGAATCAAATAGTATGTTATTAGGATGCATTTTGAATTCATTTATCTGTAAGAGAAATTTTGTTTTTAATTGTTGGTCCATTCATATAATGGATAAAGATTAAGATTTTCATCTGGAATTGTTATTTCATGAAGTTCATCAGGAATTTACTTACCATTTGAAAAATTATTAATTAAATATATGGAAATACTTCAACTTTGGAGCAGTCATGTGAAAACAAGATAACTCATTGATACATTTGGTTAAAGTGGGGGATAAAGTGTAGATACAGTGTTGATATGTCAAGGTTGGGTAAGAGATAAGCAAAGGCACCTCCATAGAGGTTCCATATTTTGTTTCCTGGTGATCCTATATACATAGGAAGGGTGTGCAACAAGCACACCCTTCCCTCCATTGGGCATGCCCCTCTGTCAGCCAGAATGTGAGCCACACACCTCTCCAGAGACATGCTGATACATGCAAAAAGGGTTTGCACGCCCTCCCCTCCAGGGGCATGCAGGCTACACACCCCTTTTTTGATGGGTGTTGGTGTGCATTTATCAAAGCCCAATGAATGAAATATTATCCACTATTGTGGCTCTATTCTGGCCTTTTGTCAGGATGGGACCAAAATAAATTCAATCCTAAACACAGCGGGATCATCAAAAAATGGAGTTACAGCAGAATCCATCTAGACTGAGTTAATCAAAATTTTCACATTGTGATGTCCAATGAGCTTTCCTACGCGTCTCTTACTAGCATGGCCCAACCAACCAAGGCCTGCGCCTCCGCCGGGTCTGAGATCCGTGGATAAAATTAGTGCACTACTAATGGATTGGCGCGTTTAGAAATTACATGCCGCTTTGCGAGTGTCAAAGCGATGGAGGGGGCTGGTATTCGACCCGTCCGATTCGAAATCTTTCTTTTTTCGTCTTGGCATGCTCCGGTCGATTGTGATGTGGACCATGCCGGAAATTCGGCCATACCAGCCATCTTGCTCGCTTCCAAATCCTATAAAGAAGCGGCCTGGTGCCCATCTCCCGGCTTTCCTCCTCCATCTGCCATCACTTTCATACTTCACATCCTATCTATCACCATCCAAACATCCCAGATCAATTTTAGCCAACCAAAGACAATCAAAATCATCTCCACTCTTGACTTGTTCCCAACACCACCTGTTCTCACCAAAACAAACAGTTTACCAAGTACACTCATAGCTTTCTTAGTCTTTTGTTCAAAAAAAACACGGCATAGTAAGTCTCAGATTGGAAAAAATTGATGAACATTCTTTAGGATTTTTACTGATTTCATTTTTTGCTTGACTTTTCAACAGATTGTCTCTTACTGATTTTCATTCTCTTGAATACCCAAGATGTTTATCAATACCCCCAAAAGCTTCCTTCTCCTTGAAAAAAATGATTTCTTGGTTGTTTTAGAAGGTACTCAGAAGCCAAGAACCATACTTGGCTCCAAAACCGGACTTCTTTCAACCCCGCTTGAGCCTTCAGTTTTGCGCACAACCCCAGTCAAGTCAATCATCCAGCGCAATCCCTACCGACAAGCCAAGGTTGAGCTGGGGCTTTACCTTCTCCTTGACTCGGAGCCCATCCTAGACAGCAATAATCTTCCTGCTATGCATCAATCTTGCCCCTCCACAGACAATTACTGGCTTGATACTGCAGAGTCCGAAACATCCATTTCTTTCAGTGATCCCACTGCTATACCTTCCCACCTGTTCAACCCTCGGCCTCTTCCAGTGATGCAACGACTCAAGAACTGGTGGCGATACCGTTCACTGAATTGAGTGAAAAAATCATTCCAGGGTTACCCTCTCACCCTCAGGGCTCTTTGCCATCGTACTTCTACCCTGAATCTATGTATCTTGCCCACTCAGGCACCTCAGCAGATTACCCCAGGAAGTTTTAAAACGATGCTCACAAAGGGAGAAGAAACGCGGACTACTTTGTTCACATTCCCTTCGGTCCTAGGCATGCTCCATTTGGACACCCCTGTCTGTTTTGCAAAAAGTCAATTCAAAACCTCAATGCCAATTCCCAAGTCGCGCATTTTCTGTCCATTTCGTTTTGTCTGTGATCAAGATTAATTCCTCATTCTTATCAACCTGGCATCTGTATCTGAATAGTATTGTTTAGTTCTGTTTACCTGTCCTGTTTCCATCTGTTCTTTTCCTTTCTTTCTTCTTGCCAGCTGTTTCTCTCTTCTGTATCTTTCTCTCTCCTCATAGTGTAATACCTGAAATCAAAAATGTCTAATCATAACTTCGTCATGTCAAACTCCAAAGCCTGATTGGTACAACACTGAGAACCAACCGCGCGAGCTGAGAGCATCTTCACCACACCAGGAATACTAAATCCCAATGGCGAGCTCTGATTGTAGTAGTTATGAGTATATGTCCAAATGAATCAAATAAAACTGATCAGTAAAAGAATTCACGCAACTAGAAGGTTTTATATTTCAATTTCAACTTGAGCTAAACAAAACGTAGAGAGGAAATAATGAAGACAAGACAAGAGAGATGTGTACCTAGAAGCACCTAATGTCTTAAATTCTCTAAAGAGGAAGGAAAGAGACTTTTGAGAGGAAAAATAGTCAATAATGAGAGATACAACCAAGACTATCTTGAACAATAAAATGTATGAAAGTGATAAGCACATATTTATTTCTCTTTTTCTAGTTTGTCTTTCTTCTTTCTAATCTTGTCTTTTCTTTTACTTATGGTCACAACAATGCCATTAGACTTTTTTTTCTTGCACCGCTAGTTTGGTGTTTCAAGTCTTTTGGGTTCTACATAAAGTGCACAAGTGTTCCGCATTAGCCTAAGTCTGTTCTATTTCCTATAGTAGCTAACAAATAACAAAAAACTTACCAATTATAGGTTTGTTTGAGATTCTGCCTAGTAGTTCTGGGGTAGTCAATGACACCTGTTTCGTAGCAAGTTGTTGGTTCTTGACCTTTGATCTGTCTATGTCTGGAGCATGAGAATATTCTTATTCACCAGCCTACATTCTGGATTCTGGAATGCAGAATGGCTTTTCTTACCAATTCTCACAGCTAAAGTTCTAATAAGCCCCCTCAATTGAATATTCTCACAATCAGGTGAAATATTTGTGCTCAAGCTACAAATTATAGCCAATACCAACTTGAAAATCATAAAAAATTGAAAAGGAATGCAAAACATACTGATATTGCAATTCAGGGTTATGAAATAGAAAATACACAAATTGATGTTACATTCAGGAATTATAATACCGGAAATTGTATTTTTTTTCTGAATTTGTTTGACAAGCATCTTGTGGAATTACCTGAACATCATATGCATCTCATGCCATAACACATTGCAGAATGTGTGAGTTTCATTAATCTGAACCATAAAAAAAACAGAGGTGATTTAATTGGAAGGGGTGATCTGAAGCAGATAGGGGCAGTTTGATGAAATCAAAGTTATTGAGGGGTTGATGGAAGTCAATCACCATTTTTTTCTGGAGAAGTGGGAAGTTTGGAGCCTTTCTTGCTTGCAAGGTGTTGAGTTTTCTCTGTTCCTTCCAAGAATCCTCTTGTAATCTTTCTTGGATCTTCTTGAATTAGACTGAACTATAATCATCAGTAGCTTGTTTTTTGGTGATTCTGGCACTCTTTTGTGGTCTAATTAGAACTCTATGTAGGAGCCTTATATCATCTACTCATGTCTCAGTATTAAATTCTTTCTTTTTCTGATTCACTATCTGATCTTTAAAAAACTGATTACTAGAATCACCGCCTCTTAGTATCTGTGGTTTTTGTAATATGTTTTTTTCTTGAACAATATACTAGCTTGACTGAAAGAGACTGAGAAGGCCTGACTAGTTATTTCTTCCAAGTACTCATATTATACTCCTCTCAGATTTTATTCATTTTCATTTCTCAACCACAAGTCTTGCTCATGTACATAGTCTATTTATACCATAGTCTGGTCTGAGCAAATTACAGATCAGTTCTCCTCAAAAATCAAAGTTCTCATTTTTTGATTCACCCCAGAGTCTGTTCAAAAATCCTCCTCCTCTTTGTCCTTTTATAATTCTAATACAAGGGACTTGATGATTTTTGAAGGTTAGACGAGTGGACTGAGGAGTTTTGACCGGAAAAAATCTTGAGGCAAAAGACTCAAGATGAAAAAAGGGTGGTCGAAGATGCCCAAGACAGGGCTAATAGCTGCTAGCTTGTGTGGCAGAAAAGTGCACACACTACCAGTGGTTGTATACTATAGAGACCACAGGGATCAGGGTGCAGAGAACAGATGATTTTTATTTCTATGTATCTTTTTGAGTCTTTTATCTACTACATCTTGAGGGACAACATGTGGGACAGAAGTTGAACATGAACATTCATCTGGAGTGAATAAAAAGAGTGACAGGTGGGAAAAAGAAAAAGAGAGATAACCGTGAAATTCCAACAGGACTTCTCGTTCAAACCATATTAAATTTTGATTAACTCAGTCTAGATGGATTCTGCTGTAACTCCATTTTTTGATGATCCCGCTGTGTTTAGGATTGAATTTATTTTGGTCCCATCCTGACAAAAGGCCAGAATAGAGCCACAATAGTGGATAATATTTCATTCATTGGGCTTTGATAAATGCACACCAACACCCATCAAAAAAGGGGTGTGTAGCCTGCATGCCCCTGGAGGGGAGGGCGTGCAAACCCTTTTTGCATGTATCAGCATGTCTCTGGAGAGGTGTGTGGCTCACATTCTGGCTGACAGAGGGGCATGCCCAATGGAGGGAAGGGTGTGCTTGTTGCACACCCTTCCTATGTATATAGGATCACCAGGAAACAAAATATGGAACCTCTATGGAGGTGCCTTTGCTTATCTCTTACCCAACCTTGACATATCAACACTGTATCTACACTTTATCCCCCACTTTAACCAAATGTATCAATGAGTTATCTTGTTTTCACATGACTGCTCCAAAGTTGAAGTATTTCCATATATTTAATTAATAATTTTTCAAATGGTAAGTAAATTCCTGATGAACTTCATGAAATAACAATTCCAGATGAAAATCTTAATCTTTATCCATTATATGAATGGACCAACAATTAAAAACAAAATTTCTCTTACAGATAAATGAATTCAAAATGCATCCTAATAACATACTATTTGATTCAGGTTATTTGTAACACTCCCAAGTAAGAATTCCACAGATAATATACATATATATTCTCCTTTATCAAGCAATTTATTTTTATTTAAAAATATATTCACATTTTAACCCTGATTTATGAAGATCCATACCCTTCTGTTGGGAAGGAACTCCTCCCTGGCAATGAGGTTGTATAACCTCATTGCCAGGGAGGAGTTCCTCCCCAACAATGAGGTTATACAACCTCATTGGGCCTATTGGCCTATGGGATACTGTATAAGTCTCCCATAGGCCATAGGCCCGGGCGTGCGGGTGGGCCTCCAAGAGACACACCAATGGGTATTGGTGTGTCTCACAGGCACACCAATACCCATTGGTGTGTCTCACAGGCACGCCAATGGTTTTGCCATTGGTGTGTCTCACAGGCACACCAATGGTTTGGCCATTGGCGTGCCTGGAGACACGCCAACGGGCATTGGCGTGCCCGCGAAACCCGCCAATTTGGGTTGGCAGGGGCGTGAAAACACGCCAAACGCGCCTTGCATGGGCATGCGTTTATCAACACCCATTACCAATCACTTACACCTTCCAAAAATTATTATGATCTTTCATGAGCATGGATTTTATTCAACAATAAAAACAGTCCTCATGGAATTTGGCTTTATTGATGAGTAAATATGGGTTTGTTGTATTTATTATCTTTTTATTATGCTTTGGGTATCTATATCTGATTTTCTCAACCGGGAAATTTTTGTATATTCACTGATGATAATAAAATTCAGGCAGTCTCACCCAGGAAAACAAATTCCATGTAGGAAATACAACCCACCAAAAAATTTTGAAGAGTGAAAAATAAGTATTTGATTATGTAAATCAATTTGGGTGGAAAGCAGTATTCATTCAGCTACTATGAAAAATACAATAGAGAGTAGATACTAACTTATTCTGACAATGTCTGTGAATCCCCAATATGAAAGGACTATTGATAAAATATATTTATTCAAAATTTACATACATGTTCTAATTTCAAGATGATTCCAGAAGGAACCTTGAACTGACTCAGGATTCAAGGCATATGAAATATGGTTGAATAGGGGGTATCAAATATGTCCAAATCCACCATTCTGTGATTGACTTGTTTCAAAAAATCCACCATTTACAAAACATGCTAGGACTTTCCCTACACCCTTTGAAACCCACTGGATAACAAAACAAAATTGGCTAATTGCCTGGTTTTAAAAGCCGATTTGGTCATATTTGACCCCCTATTACATTTCCTTTTTTAAGTTTATAATACTGATTGGTCTTATTCCAAATATAGATTGATAATAATGTGGAAGTATTAACTAAAAAGAAAGATATGAGAAAAATGTATCATACCTGCTGATTTTAAACTTAAAATCCAAGAGGAAACATGGAAAACAATAAATGCCAGCCAAATTATCACTTCTGATTCTGGGTTTAGATTTGCTAAAAACTTAGCCTAGATTTGAAATTGAAAAAAATCTAATGAATTTTATAGTGTTTACTAACAATTTGAATTGGATTGATTAAAACCTAATTATACAATGGTATTTCATAATAGTTACTTATGAAAAAAATTCCAAAAGATAATTTTCTTGTAAGAATTATCTCATGATAATATCTTATAATAGATGCTTCAAATGAGGCAAGTGGATCTAGAAATTTCAATCCAGAATATGGGGATTCCCATAGCCTAAAATTTGATTAAATCTGATCAATATGACATTCAGGGATAGGAGTTCCAGAGTTGTGTTAAAAATAGTCACTCACAGGCCAAATGGCAATAGCAAAATTGAATGAAGTGAATTCAGCTGTACAAAGACACTAATTTCAAGCACATGAACCAAGTGTAAATATTTACTTAATGTGGAAACAAGTCTAAAAAAATGTGCATGCATGAAGACCAAATGTACTATTCATCTGGTGTCAAATGATCACTGCTTGAAATATTTCAGGGATAAAACAGAATGATATGGAAACAAGCAACACGTAGTAAAGATGGTGAGGGGAAGAATGAAGATAAAATGAAGCAATTCACAACTGCCAGGTCAAAACTGATGCAGTTTGATTTTAGTAACAGTTATTCCAACAAACTTCAAATCCTGGATAATAAATTAATTATATGGTTATTGTGAATTGATCATAGACAATTAGAGTAATGCTATATTTGTCCTGAAACTTCCATGAAAAAAATAGCTTAATTGTGAGTGGAATTCAACTAATAATACACAGGACCTGCATATTTAGTTCCTCAATGGTTAAAATTGGTCATTTTTACCCTGAAATTGTGTTTGGTTTTCTAATCATGGATTCTGATGGAATTTGAAGCTGGAAATTTCAGTAAACAGTTACAAATTTTCCAAAATATGACTGAAGTACCTCTACCCAAGTGCATTTTATGGATATTCCAAATTACTAAGGAATCAGGGACTGTGTAATGGTGGTTTCTCTGTTCCATGCAAAATTGAGAGATTACATTCCATGATTCATCAATTTGGTGGAAATAGTTACAATGGGTAAACGATATGCTCTATATCAAATTATGGCCTCCCAGATCATCTGGCTCATATAATAAACCATGGCTCCAAATTATAAAACAGCTTCCTTAAGAAATTGAACCCAATCTCTTCCTTTGTATATCTGGGATATGGTACTCATTTTAGTATGCTAAATAAGATGTAATTTAAGGTTGATAGTTGGTGGTTTGCCTGGAGGATTATGGGAGTATTTAAACAAGACACTTCAGGGGTGGTTGTATTATCCAATCTTTGAAGTTTATGTATCTGCTGATAGAGAAGGCTGAAACTGAAAATTGCTTCTGAACAGTAACCTCTGAAGAGTACTGTAGAGCAGATGACTTTTGATAGTGGACATGAAATACATGGGCTACATTTCTTGGCCCAAAGAGCTAGTGTGCTTGAATTTCACAGCAATCATGGTTTCAAATGGATCAAATAAGAGGTTTATGATCCAAATGAACAACTCTAAATTTTTCATATGAAAATCAAAGCAACTGAGCATATACTTAATCAAAATGTTTCATCCAGCACAATTAATCTGTTGATCAGATGTATAATTGATTTGAGGGATTTTTAATTCCTCTGTGATTGAATTTACTGGGGGTTTCACCTGTAAGGTTAAATTCTTGATTTTGATTTTCAGTTAACAACTAAAACCCACCAATAGTGAAATCTTCTGTAAATATCATATGATTTCATCATTCCTTGATATGTATTAAGAGCTCAAAAATACTGTAATATACATGAAATCACTCAGAGTGTGCCTCTTTTTTTAGCGGTTCTTCAAAATTAAAAATAGGTCAGACTCTTGATTTGTACTATAGTAGAGTTGCCGCTGGGGGAAATTAAACCTCAAGTGCAATACCCTGGAAGTTATATCTTTTAATTTATCATCTAAGCTGAGTGAATTGAATGGATAGGTTTTTCAGGTGGTTTTCTGTGAACCAAATTTGTAATGTATTACCCACATAACCCTTCAAAATTGATTTACAAACTTCTTGTCAGAGTTGATCATAATTTATGAAGCCTGAGAGGGATATGCTTCAGGGAAAACAAGGTCTTTGTATTTCACCACACTGTCCCCACTTTGTATCCAACATATATCAATCCCTTGGGGAAAGGGATAGCAGAGGGATGCATAGGATTTATGCCTGATGTCTGCCTATCTAAATACTCTCACATGTATCCAGTTTTGAAAGATATCATACTTCAGGGTTGAATTCATCATTTTATCATGTGGTCTCTACCAACTAAGTGTCTTGGGTGTGATCTAACCTGCCTCCCCCAAGGCTAGTGCAAATACCACATGCAAAGAGAAGCTCTCCTTGAAAATTCACAATCAGTTATTACAATGCAATATTTGAGCTGCCTCAGGGGTCAATAGATGTACTTGTTTTTTCCCCTGGACCCATGTCTATGCCTGGATTTTTCCCGGGTATTCTAATGGCCCAATTTGGCCGATATTTTTTATAAAAAATCATTTAAAACTGAAATATTTATTATCAGTGCAAGAAAACTGCAGAAAATAAAGTTTTCTTTTTAATAAATTTGCATACCCAGTTTTGTCTTCTTTTTTTTTGGAATTTCTAAGTAATTTCCAATGCTTTTTTTCCTGAGAAAATTATGCCTAAACTGTTTTTTTCCTTTTCTTTTGCGGTAATCAACCAGCTATGTGTTGTGAGTTTCATGAGGGGTCCCAATTGTACCTTGGTTCCAATTGTTTCCATGATAAATGGTGATTGCCGGGTCAACTTGAGTCATTTCAGTCTCCGATAATACCTCAGCTGAGTGATAAGTTGTCATCTTTCATTCAGAAACAATTGAAAGGTGTGGATGAATATACCCCCGCTTCAGGACGGCATGAAGGGAATTGAACATAAGGGAATAATGGCCTCAATCTACAATGTCACTTCTTTGTGTGGTTCTGAAGAGCGTGACCGCGTACAATGTTCGTCAGCCAGCAAATATGCCCAATTCCAATTTTGGGCATCATCAGACTATTACAGCTTGTGCACCAATGGTAATACTCAAATCATCTTCTTGCGCTGCTAGCTTTTATTTAAACTGTATGGCAATAGGAACCAAGTGGGTGCCTTTGCCGGAACTAACTCTAGGAGCTCGTGCCCGCCGCTTGTGAGGAGTTTGCAAATCTGAACGCGTTCCCCCAGTCCATTATATACTTTACAGCAACCAATACGCTTCCCTACGCGTCTCTTACTATTATTGGCCGACCAATAAAGGCCTACTGCTCCGTTGGATCCAAGCACCATGAATAAAAATGATGCATTGCCAATGGACCATGGAGGTTTGCAAGTGTCAAAGCGGTGGAGGGGAGCTGGTATTTGACCCGTCCAATTCAAAATCTCTCTTTTCGTCTTGGCATGCTCCGGTCGATTGTGATGTGGACCATGCCGGAAATTCGGCCATACCAGCCATCTTGCTCGCTTCCAAATCCTATAAAGAAGCGGCCTGGTGCCCATCTCCCGGCTTTCCTCCATCTGCCATCACTTTCATACTTCACATCCTATCTATCACCATCCAAACATCCCAGATCAATTTTAGCCAACCCAAAGACAATCAAAATCATCTCCACTCTTGACTTGTTCCCAACACCACCTGTTCTCACCAAAACAAACAGTTTACCAAGTACACTCATAGCTTTCTTAGTCTTTTGTTCAAAAAAAACACGGCATAGTAAGTCTCAGATTGGAAAAAATTGATGAACATTCTTTAGGATTTTTACTGATTTCATTTTTTGCTTGACTTTTCAACAGATTGTCTCTTACTGATTTTCATTCTCTTGAATACCCAAGATGTTTATCAATACCCCCAAAAGCTTCCTTCTCCTTGAAAAAATATCGGATACGTTTTGTTCTAGTTACCACTTCAAGATGTTCATGATAAAAAGACGAGGTGCAAAGGTTTTATAATGATATCTCTTAGAGATGGTTTCTCCTAGTAAACTTGATATCACGTGGTTTCAGAGGACAAACCAACATGGTCTGTCACAAGAAATGGAGAGAGCGCAAAATGAAAACAGATGAGCTTCAACTTCAAGGCCAGCAGTCAAAATTAGAAAGAGGGATCAACAAACGGTATAATCAGGTTTAGGAAACTCAGCGGTAGATAATTCGAGATCGCAGTTCCTGATAACTGTAGCGCCAAGAGTTGAAAGCTGAAGGTAAGCAAACTGTTCACCGATACAGCGATGACGACCGGCGCCGAAGGGCAGGAAGGGTGAATTAGCCCCACTGCTGATCATCCCGAAGCCGTAATCGACCATTTCTTCCTGTGCGACCCCGGCCTTGAATGGAGACTGTAGCTTCAACCAACGACTGGGTTCGAACTCGTGAGGCGAGCTCCAGATGGAGGGGTCGATTTGAGCTGCTCCTGGCGCTGCCAAGACAAAGTTGCTGGAAGGAATTATGTATGGCGTATCCTCGTTACGTGATGCCAACGTCCTTGGTACCGTGATAGGCGATTTGACCTATTCGGGGGATTTTTTTTGTTGTGGAATTTAGTGCGCAGAGGCCTTTGGTCAGCTCTCAGCTTAAGGGAGTGGATGGGAGGCGAGAAATAATGAACCTTTCGCATGATCGAATGGATTGGGGGATGAAGCCTGAGCACTTCCTTGATGCATGCGATCATTAGGGGACTCTGTACACGTTCAAGGTCTAGAGGGTCGAGTTCGTTATCATCGGTTTGACCCGGTTTTCCAAACAGGTCGATCTGTTCCTGCCTCAATTCAGCAACGATGTCTGGACGAGAAGCAAGATGGAGGAGTAGCCATGAACCAGTAGCAGCGCTGGTATGCTGACCGGCCATGAGAAGGGCAATCATGATATGAGCGATCTCTTTATCGTTTAAAGGACGCCCGTCCTTGTATGTTTGACCCTGCAAGCTATCGATCATGTCCCCAAGCTGGCCTTCTCTGTTGTCCTCTCGTCTCTTCTTGATGATGTTCAGGTAGAAGTTTCGCATTGCCACTTGGGCTCGATCTCGACGCCGATAAGACGGTAAGGGTAGGTTGGGGAAAGCGAAATGCAAAGGGGTAAACCCGCCATCTAAATCATGGTATAGCTCTGCAAAGGATTTATTAAGACCTTCTCGGACTTCGGGGCCTTGGAGAGTGGCCGAGGCTGTGCAGATAGTAATTTCAGAAGCCACTTTAAAGGCATCCTTGATAGTCCGTTGCGTTTTGGGGTCTACAAAAGAAAAAAAAGAGTGAGTTTATCCATTGGAAGAGTGTGATTGAGATTCAAGTAAAGAGCGTATACTTACTCTCAAATACATGGTCTTCGAGATAGCTTGTCGTTTCATCCGCAATCAGGGATACATATTTTCGAAAGTTTTCGTTAGTCAAACCAGACTTGATGAATTTCTTTTGTTGCATCAAGATTGCGTTGGGCACATCGTAGACCACATCAGTTCCGAATACAGGGGTAGCTACAAAGAGACGAAGAAGCGAATGAGGTCCAATAATACGAATTGAGTTAGTTTGGTAAAGATGAGATGATTTTGTCTTGGCACTTACTGAGTGCTGTGTAAGCTTCTTCAGCATTAACTTGAGATAGTTTTCCGTTGAGGACTAGTGCGTTTCCTTCTAGACCCAAAGCAACTGTAACTTTCTTGTTTAAGAGGACAAAGGTGAACACGTTTCCATATTTCTTCCTGCACGATTCCAAGAAAGCGTAGGGGTCGATTCCGTACGTTACGGCCGAGCCGATGAACGGAAACACATGAAAGACTACGGGTGGGGCCGTTGGATCTTTGGGAATAATCTGTTTAAATCAAATTCAAAAGTTTCAGTCCAGTGGCTTCTGATCCAAGTATTTAGGAAGGTGGGTTAATTTGAATACTGACCAATTGGTTGAAGATATTGATCGAAATAATCGAGAGGATGGAGAGCCCGAAGTAGATGAACACTTGATTGAAAGTTGAGAAGGATCCGATGGCTTGAAGCAGCGAGCCTATCAGAGAAGACATCGTGGACTGATTCACTGATTTAGATTCAGTGTGATGTTGGTCGATGTCGGCACCAGAGAGAGTTGTGGTTTTAAGTTTGGCTCAATGACCCCCTCCCCCCAAGAAACGAAACGCCACTCAACTTAAAACACATTGAACAAGCCCCCTCTAGCTGACTGAGAACCACTTGAACACGAATAATTTAAAAGGAATAAATAAAAATAAAAATAAAATACCTATAGACCTCAAGAACAACTCGGGTCTTTACTCAGGAGCTTCTCGACTCCGAAATTATCATCCAAGTCTGTCTATAAACCTGCATTACTTACTTAGTATTGTCTATCCAGCTCCTAATTTTCAAATCTCCTCTTCAACGCTATGAAAAGTCCTTAGGCGTCATGCAATTGAAATCTCCACCAGACGGTCTCTCTATTGAATATTCTATGGCCGACCATACCATCCATAGATGGCTCCTATCCAATGTGGGCTTTCTTTCCATGAAAGTTGAAGCATGAAGGCCGGGTATCAATCAAGCAATCTAGTGTGCTCGATCTAGGATCCTGGTATGTAGATCAGAGCCTATGTAGCTCAATAACTAATATCTGAGAAGCTTCGGTTAAGAGTAAATATTCGTGTGTGCCCGGGCCTGTGAGTCACAATTTGCTAGGATCCAAGGCGAGAATGTGGTGGAGTTGGATGGACAACAGGTAGCTAATTATGCTTTATTATCAGAATATTTTAAACATTAGGTGACTTGAAGGATTATTTAACCTGAATAAGAAACATCTGTAGAAAACTACCGATCTGGGTCGTTTCTGACTTCTCCCTTTGTGACGTGTGTGACATTCCATAGTTTACGGTACGTTGTGAGAATATGGACTCGGTGTCTCCACAAACTGGTGGTTTCTAGCCTTTTGCATCTGGCACATTATCTTGAACATTAGGAGCCTTCGGTGGCTCTCACCAATTGGATCCAATTGTTTGAAGAGTTCATACAAACTGCATCCATGCATTACTCAAAAAATACAAGGGGAAAAGTAATAAATATCTCGTTCTGACATAACTCTGATCAACATTATTTTGATATTGAAAATGGATCAAAAGGTAGAAAAGCGAGGAAGAAAAAAGATGCAACAGCTAAAAAAGAAGTCGGTAGTTATTCCTTCATTGTGACGGCTTCTGCTTCACTGACGCGTAGGGCAGACACAAAATCGCGACTGACGATTCAAAATGTTTAGGACAGGCAAGTTGATCAGATTTAGAGCCAAAGGTGAGGTCAGGTCAAGAGAAAATAATGCATCAAAATCTAAGCTACTGACTAGTTGAATGTACCATGTCGGTCAGCAAAAGGAGGACTGAGGAGTTTATCAATCTAATGCAAGATATCAAAAAAGTATCATTATGCCGAAAGATTAGAGGAAGGAAGAATTAGCCTGGCAGAAAGAAAAACAGGAGACTGACTTCCTCTTTCGACATCTTATCACCGGCGGTACCAAGCCATTCCCTGAGCTCTTTACCGTCTATAGTCCCTTTGTCGTGTTCATCGAAGCATTCAAAGGCTTCCATTAACTCGGCCTCGGGATCCAATTCCAGTAGCTTCTCCGACATCATCGTCAAGAAGGTGGTAAAGTTTAATCCTTGGTTGTAGTCTGTTGTATCCGGTTTTGCAGGTGGAAAGGTCGATGGTCTGGAGGATAATAGGGAGCTCAGCAGCTTCGGGGTTGGTGCTTGGCCTTTGCGGATTGCCCCATTCCAAAATTTAAGCAAAATTCATCCGAGTTCCTCCCCTTGCTCATCCATGACGCGTCTCCTGAAGACTTCTCAGTGCTCACCTAAACTAGTGAGCATTGTCTTCAAATCAGCCTCAGTAATCCAGCCATCGCTATCTTGATCGATCATCTGCGCGTCATGTTTTTTTGTTATTGAGAAAAAAAATAATTTGGTTCAGATATGATGTGCCTTGCTTGTTTCGTTCAATGTTCAGTTAAATATTTACGGCTGACAGAAAAGGCTTCCTTGAAAGTTTGGACTTGTTTTGGGTCGAACATGTTATAGACCGCGGCAGAGGATTGTCGGGGTTGACTGGAGGAGCCTAGCCCGTGAGACGGTCGGCCCATTCCGAGTGATGATGAGCTCATGTTCGTAGTTATGCTCGTATGTTGTTGGTTTCCTTTTGGTGCGCTGGTGAGATTTCCTTTGAATTTTGTGTAGAAGTTTGTCGACCAGAAAGACCACGGGCCGACGCTGGGCCATCCATAGACCGGGCCGCCAATCATAGTGTCACAGGCCTTTCATCATTTTAAAAACTGAGCCACTTTTAAACTTACTCATCCGCTCGTTACAGTTGTTCTGGACTGAAAAGGGGTTTATCACTCAGCTGAGATAGTATTGGAGACTGAAATCACTCATGTTGGTGTAAGGACCAAGGTGCGCAGTCGTACATTACGCTCTATGGTAATCGACCGGCTGCGTAGAACTGACAACAGGCATCGAGCGGGTACCGTCGCCGGAACTAATTCTAGGCGCCCAGGAGGCCAGTTTACAAACTTGAACGCGTCCACCCAGTCACATTGTGATGTCCAATGAGCTTTCCTACGCGTCTCTTACTAGCATGGCCCAACCAACCAAGGCCTGCGCCTCCGCCGGGTCTGAGATCCGTGGATAAAATTAGTGCACTACTAATGGATTGGCGCGTTTAGAAATTACATGCCGCTTTGCGAGTGTCAAAGCGATGGAGGGGGGCTGGTATTCGACCCGTCCGATTCGAAATCTTTCTTTTCGTCTTGGCATGCTCCGGTCGATTGTGATGTGGACCATGCCGGAAATTCGGCCATACCAGCCATCTTGCTCGCTTCCAAATCCTATAAAGAAGCGGCCTGGTGCCCATCTCCCGGCTTTCCTCCATCTGCCATCACTTTCATACTTCACATCCTATCTATCACCATCCAAACATCCCAGATCAATTCTAGCCAACCCAAAGACAATCAAAATCATCTCCACTCTTGACTTGTTCCCAACACCACCTGTTCTCACCAAAACAAACAGTTTACCAAGTACACTCATAGCTTTCTTAGTCTTTTGTTCAAAAAAAACACGGCATAGTAAGTCTCAGATTGGAAAAAATTGATGAACATTCTTTAGGATTTTTACTGATTTCATTTTTTGCTTGACTTTTCAACAGATTGTCTCTTACTGATTTTCATTCTCTTGAATACCCAAGATGTTTATCAATACCCCCAAAAGCTTCCTTCTCCTTGAAAAAAATGATTTCTTGGTTGTTTTAGAAGGTACTCAGAAGCCAAGAACCATACTTGGCTCCAAAACCGGACTTCTTTCAACCCCGCTTGAGCCTTCAGTTTTGCGCACAACCCCAGTCAAGTCAATCATCCAGCGCAATCCCTACCGACAAGCCAAGGTTGAGCTGGGGCTTTACCTTCTCCTTGACTCGGAGCCCATCCTAGACAGCAATAATCTTCCTGCTATGCATCAATCTTGCCCCTCCACAGACAATTACTGGCTTGATACTGCAGAGTCCGAAACATCCATTTCTTTCAGTGATCCCACTGCTATACCTTCCCACCTGTTCAACCCTCGGCCTCTTCCAGTGATGCAACGACTCAAGAACTGGTGGCGATACCGTTCACTGAATTGAGTGAAAAAATCATTCCAGGGTTACCCTCTCACCCTCAGGGCTCTTTGCCATCGTACTTCTACCCTGAATCTATGGATCTTGCCCACTCAGGCATCTCAGCAGATTACCCCAGGAAGTTTTAAAACGATGCTCACAAAGGGAGAAAAAACGCGGACTACTTTGTTCACATTCCCTTCGGTCCTAGGCATGCTCCATTTGGACACCCCTGTCTGTTTTGCAAAAAGTCAATTCAAAACCTCAATGCCAATTCCCAAGTCGCGCATTTTCTGTCCATTTCGTTTTGTCTGTGATCAAGATTAATTCCTCATTCTTATCAACCTGGCATCTGTATCTGAATAGTATTGTTTAGTTCTGTTTACCTGTCCTGTTTCCATCTGTTCTTTTCCTTTCTTTCTTCTTGCCAGCTGTTTCTCTCTTCTGTATCTTTCTCTCTCCTCATAGTGTAATATCTGAAATCAAAAATGTCTAATCATAACTTCGTCATGTCAAACTCCAAAGCCTGATTGGTACAACACTGAGAACCAACCGCGCGAGCTGAGAGCATCTTCACCACACCAGGAATACTAAATCCCAATGGCGAGCTCTGATTGTAGTAGTTATGAGTATATGTCCAAATGAATCAAATAAAACTGATCAGTAAAAGAATTCACGCAACTAGAAGGTTTTATATTTCAATTTCAACTTGAGCTAAACAAAACGTAGAGAGGAAATAATGAAGACAAGACAAGAGAGATGTGTACCTAGAAGCACCTAATGTCTTAAATTCTCTAAAGAGGAAGGAAAGAGACTTTTGAGAGGAAAAATAGTCAATAATGAGAGATACAACCAAGACTATCTTGAACAATAAAATGTATGAAAGTGATAAGCACATATTTATTTCTCTTTTTCTAGTTTGTCTTTCTTCTTTCTAATCTTGTCTTTTCTTTTACTTATGGTCACAACAATGCCATTAGACTTTTTTTTCTTGCACCGCTAGTTTGGTGTTTCAAGTCTTTTGGGTTCTACATAAAGTGCACAAGTGTTCCGCATCAGCCTAAGTCTGTTCTATTTCCTATATTAGCTAACAAATAACAAAAAACTTACCAATTATAGGTTTGTTTGAGATTCTGCCTAGTAGTTCTGGGGTAGTCAATGACACCTGTTCTGTAGCAAGTTGTTGGCTCTTGACCTTTGATCTGTCTATGTCGAGAATATTCTTATTCACCAGCCTACATTCTGGGTTCTGGAATGCAGAATGGCTTTTCTTACCAATTCTCACAGCTAAAGTTCTAATAAGCCCCCTCAATTGAATATTCTCACAATCAGGTGAAATATTTGTGCTCAAGCTACAAATTATAGCCAATACCAACTTGAAAATCATAGAAAAATGAAAAATAATGCAAAACATACTGATATTGCAATTCAGGGTTATGACATAGAAAATACACAAATTGATGTTACATTCAGGAATTATAATACCGGAAATTGTATTTTTTTTTCTGAATTTGTTTGACAAGAATCTTGTGGAATTACCTGAACATCATATGCATCTCATGCCATAACACATTGTAGAATGTGTGAGTTTCATTAATCTGAACCATAAAAAAAACAGAGGTGATTTAATTGGAAGGGGTGATCTAAAGCAGATAGGGGCAGTTTGATGAAATCAAAGTTATTGAGGGGTTGATGGAAGTCAATCACCATTTTTTTCTGGAGAAGTGGGCATTTTGGAGCCTTTCTTGCTTGCAAGGGACTTCTTGTTCAAACCATATTAAATTTTGATTAGCTCAGTCTAGATGGATTCTGCTGTAACTCCATTTTTTGATGATCCCGGTGTGTTTAGGATTGAATCTATTTTGGTCCCATCCTGACAAAAGTCCAGATTAATAGAGCCACAATAGGGGATAACATTTCATTAATTGGCCTTTGATAAATGCACACCAACACCCATCAAAATAGGGGTGTGTAGCCTGCATGCCCCTGGAGGGGAGGGTGTGCAAACCCTTTTTGCATGTATCATGATCAAATTGAAAATCAATCAATTGGGTCCAAATTTTGCTAGCCTACCCTAAAAGAGGGAACTGAGGTTCATCTGGATGTTTAGAACTGGATGGTAGCCGCCGAATCGCAATTCAATATGCATTATAAGCGCATAGTTATGGTTTATGCATTTGTTTACAAACTTCGGGGCCTCCGATCGGATACCTTCTGAGTCTCCACCGAATTTGTGTATGTAATCTCTCATTCACTCAACCAATCGGACACTCGTACTTCCCTTGGAAATCGAACCTTATCATCACCAAGGTCAAGATGGTAAGTCATGATTGGCCGTTACATCTCCCCTATCTAAGCTGACGTGTTGTTTTTGTCGTAGTCTTCAACGAGTAAGGCCCAAAAGGAAAAAATGATGACCGAGTTCAGATCCCTTACTCATGCGATGTTGGTCATTTCATTAATTGATTTTTGATTCTAATTGATTGAAAAACAATGTACGAAAAAATCTTTTTGTCCGAAACTGATTCAAAACCTTTTGCATTTTTTTTCTGCCCTCGTTATCTTTGCAGACCGGCTGATGTTAGTAGAATATGTAAAAAGGCTGGGTTAGTAGTTTTAAAACACATTCAATTTGTTTATCGAAAAGAAAAAAAAAAGGAAAGAAAAAAAAGTTTCATTCCGTCATCCGAAAAAAAAGTGAAAGAATACGAGATAAAAACAACGAAATGGTTTTCTTGGTTTTTTGAACTTGAACAAAAGATATCGACTCGAAGTTGCCTTCGATTTATTTTACAATGATCAACTGGCCCAACAGAACGCCGAACGCTCCATGCAATCTCGTTCAAAAGCAATGTCTGAAGCTTTCGGTGGCGTCTTGAACGCTCAATTCGATGAATTTCAAGGTGCCTTCTCGTAACCTTTGATTCCGAACATTAAATCGTCTGGGGGAATTAAATCGTTTGTTTGTTTAGATCCGGATGAGCCAGAAAGGATGGACATGAACGGGTTGATGCGTTATCTCGAATTGCTATCCTTAACGCCCGAAGATCCCAAGGTACTCTGTCTCTGCCACCTCCTCCATTCACCACGACTCGGCGTCCTCGAACGGGCAGATTTTCTCAAGTATTGGACCCTAGTCTTGGTCAAAGCGACAAGCTCACCCTCACCACCCTCGGTACAATCCGCCGAAAATATGGCTAAGTTTCAGATGGCCACCCTCGATGAACTTCACCATCGCTTGCGGTCCGAGCTTAGCTATTTCGAAGAGGTCTATCGGTACACTTTCGATTTTGGAAGGGATGAAGGCCAGAAAAGCTTGGGTTAGCCCCTTCCTTTCACCATCACTACCCCATCCACCCACCTCAACAAAGTAACCCTGATCGGTCCCTCATTATCGGAAAAGCTCTATCGACAGCCATTCCATTGTGGGAATTGATCCTGCCACTCGCCCCTGGGCTCGACCCTCAGATTTTCAAACCTGAATATCTCCAATGGTGGCTCGACCTTCTCCGATCACGAAACAAGTCCATCAGTCGAGACACCTGGAACCTTGTATGCCCACTCTCTCCTGTTTGATGCTCTGTCATCGATCTTCAAACTTCTACCAACAAGTGTCTGTTGTTGGCTTTAGTTCCTCGATTTTGTCGTCCAACTCGAAGACCGATTCGAGAACTATGACGAGCTAGGTCTGCCTCCGAATGCTCTCTGGTGACCTTTTGTGATTATGCCTGTTGACTATATTGGACCTTCTTTCTGAGTGATTTCAGCTGCCTGGCCTTCTTTGATCGACGATTACGTGACATTGGCACGCGAGAAATTGGGCAGCCAAGGCATGGATGTATGCTGAACAAATTAAATCATTTTCATTCCCAGGACTCGAATCGACTTTTTTTTTTTTCAATCGAATTAATCACGAAGCTCCAAATGGAGGCCAAGCTGACAGATTCACCTTTATCAACGGTGGATAGGATATCTCAAGTCTTGTTACAGCTCACTCCACCCCTCTGGAAACAGTTTCCTTTTCTTTGTAAGATTAAAATCTACAAACAGAGAGATAGAGATAAGTGTGTTTGGTTGTACTGAGCCTACTTCAGTACCTTATTTCCTACTTGTATCCCTGTTTGCGCACTTGTTTCAGTTTCTCTGTGTCATGTTTTAATTTACACATTCTTCTTTTTCTTCCTCATGCTTAATCCCCTGTTTGGCTGCGAAGTGATCACAACAACTGAGGTTGATGAGCCCAATTGTGTGCTGCACCCATCGGAGTCAGATGTGTACATATCAGTGGCTCAGGTGTTGACTACGCCAGCTCAAACTGTATTTTCTAACGATTGGCTTCACCGAAATGATCTCTTCATGAGCTTGTCTTTCTTTTTCCGATCGAATCTTTTCTAGAATGGCTGTTAGCCCTTTTGACTGGACCAGACAGGACCAACGTAGTGTCAGCTACTTCAACGCGGGGAGTGACTTCTGAAGTTGATTGGGGTGATACATGGCTTTATTCAAAGCTGATTTGGAGGATACCAAAACCAGCTTCAGTCTATCACACGCCCCGTAATCCTAATTGCGTAGGAGAGTATTGGTGTGCAGAGCTACTGCTCAGCTAAACGTTTTGCTAGTACCTATATAGCCACATCTATGTTCTCCAATTCTTCTTGTATCTTTGTGAATTATACGTAGATTTTTAGGAGTGCGAAACTACTATTCATACAAGCTCATAGAAATACAAAGAAAGAAGTGTACGAAGGATTAGGAACACGTTTTGGGGAAAAAAACGAGCTAATGAAATAGAAGAGAGTTGGTTCAAGCTCGAGTTCCTAAGAATATTCGAAGTCCCATGAGTTGATTTAATCGGAATTCATAGGGTTGATGTGAGCAAAAATGATCAAGTAAATCGTTAAGAAATTTGAATGTGAAGGAATCGAAAAAATGTGTAGCCCTACGTATCATTCTTAATTTAATTATCTTTTGACTGAGTTCTAACAAGTTGAATTTGATGATCAAAAATATTCTTCCCATTACCGCTAAGGGCAGTTTGGGCTTGACGAATTCGATGAACGGCTGAATGAAATGGGAGTAAATTAATGGAGTGCGAGAGAAGGAACTACGGTATAGCTTTGGAGGTAAGGATGGTTTCGGTTGGGTGTTGGTCGTGCGGCCTAGAGAATGAGATCTTTTGTGAATTTCGGGGGAGGATGGACTGTTGGTAGATAATTTAGCGTCGTTCAGCGATGGCCGAGCCGAAGAGAGTTTCGTTAGTGGCTTCCAAAGCGGAGTGAAGAGTGATTTGAGTGGTCGTCTCGGCTTTCGAATCGATTGATCAAGCTCAAAGTCTTGATGGGTTCCATCATCATGATCGTTATCATCAGTACTGGTTTTCAAGCTTTGAGAATCAGATCGAGTGTCTTGGGATTGCGACAGAGGTTGATAACCTTCTTGTTGTAAGTCGAGATTTTCTTCGCGTTCTTTGTTTCTCGACGAAACCGGTTCGAACAGACGTCCATAGTTAGAATAGCACCAACATCGGTTATGTGGTTCTATTTTCTGATGATTAGAAGTAATTGATTTGAATCCGGTATGGTTTTGTTGATCTGGACTGATCGGTTGATCGATTGGGTTGAAGAATGAAAGAATCGATGAAACAAGCGAGCCGGCCGGTCTGTGTACGTATCCGTTCGGGTAAACCGGCGAGACATCAACCGATGCAAGGTTCCAAGAGCACGTAGAAAGTAAGATGGCCGAGAGTAGCAGAGAGCAATACGCGCTAGAAGAAGAGCCACAATCGGATTAGTTGGCTGGATGTAAGGAAACGCCTGAGTTTGACTTGTGTGTAAACCAGTCAAGAACTCACCAAGGTCGATGTTCAACCGTCATTGAGATCAGAAAGAGGAAGATGAGGTAGGGTGGGGCCGTGGGAAATGGGAAGAAGAGAAGGACGAGTAGAAAGTAGCGTAGGCAGTACATGATGGCAATCAGTCGATCTTTGGCTCTCAACACATTCCACACGGCGACTTGTATTTTTTTTTGTTCTACCAGATTTTCTCCGACATGTCACACGCTCCAACATATCTCTGCTCTCAGTCTCTCCCATTTCTTTCTTGCACTCACTTATTACAGCTATATGTAACGGGGCGGTTACAGGACTAGAAAAAGGGGGTTCTGCGGCGGAGCAAAGCTACACGCGGCGACTGCGTAGTATAGTTGAATATGGTTTGTTTTCCTAAGATGGATGATGAATGAAAACATAGACAAGAGGCCTTTCTTAAATAGGGCCGACAAAATAGAAACTACCTTGATTTGTGAGACTCTTCGATACAGATGAATCAAGATAAGAATGTGGCATAGCATAATTGATTTAGATGGAAGAGAGGTACGGAATCAGCCCCTTGCGTATAATATGCAGGGGGCGTCGGTTTCATTGACTCTTGTCCTGTAATGGTCTAGAGCGGGAGCTCGTAGCGCGTACAGTACGCCTAGGGGGCGCCTGTCGCTTAGCCTCATTGTAGCCCGGCTACAACCACCCCCCCCTAGACCGGGGCTGCCCCAGCACCTTCCGGCAGAAGCCGACCGTTAAAACGGACCCGCAGCTTCGACGCCGGCCTTGTGTGAACGGCAGAACTAGAGACCGACGGGACTGCCTCCCCAGCGCCTTTTGGCTTCCGGACCCTCGTGGGTTTGAGCAACTTTGCCACAGAAGTGGTCTTTTCTAACAGCGCTTTTGCCACTCGCGCCTCAGCCCTTTTTTCGCGTTGCGCGATAGCTGGAGGCGCGGCCCACATGCCATTCACTACCAAGGACCGTAGGCAAACAGGCTTCAAGCTGTTTCCATTCACGGGCCGGCTATACTCCTGCCCTTCCTGATCAATAAGGATGTAGGCGTTATTTGGCAAAACTGCCTTGATTTCAAACGGCCCGTACCAATGAGGACTACCTTTTGTATGTTCCTCGTTCCGTAGCTTGACAGACTGCCCTATCACTAACGCATCAAGATCTCGCGCAAACTTCGTCTTCGCATCAAATGCTGACTTATTAGCCTCGGCGCGGATGGCGGTATTCCCTGTGGCTGCCAACCTTAGCTTATTTAGTTGCTCTATCCTGGTAGCAAGCTCATGCTCCCCCGGACAGGCCTCTTCTGCAGCTACCATCCTGCGTTTGTCTCCCAGCAACCGCGGTTTCACACCGTAAACGAGTTCGAAGGGAGAGAATTTACTACTATCACTAGTGTGAATTCTAGTGGAAAACAACGCGGCAGGGAGGAAATCTTCCCACCGCTTGGGATCCCCAGTGGTGTTCAGACGAAACAGCGCCTTCTCGAGGATCCCATTAAACCTTTCACATTTACCATTTGTGCGGGGGTGATAACCCGACGTATTAAGCTTCTGAACTCCCGCCTTGGCCAAAAAACCTGTAAGGCCAGCGGATAGAAAATTGGACCCACGGTCCGTAAGGAACTCCCGGGGCAACCCAAAGGGTGTAATCACATGGTCAAACACCGCCTCAGCTATCTTGTCTGCTGTAGCGTTCTTCATAGGGACCGCCACCGGCCAGGACGTACAGTGGTCAACCACTGTCAAAATCCAGTTGTAGCCTGACTTATAACTTTTGGGCATTCTGATGAAATCAGATGACCATCTTTTGAATGGCATAACAGCGGGCAGCGGTACCTGGACACCCGTCTCCTGGTCTGCGTGCGCCCGCTCATGAACCTGGCAGGGCGCACAGGTGGCTATGTAGTTCTTAACATCCTCATAGCGCCGGGGCCACCAACCACGACCTCGCAGTACTTGCAGCGTACAATCACGTCCTCTGTGTCCTAAATCATCATGGACAGCCTTCATTAGATCGAATCTATGTGCCAACGGGACAAACGGCGACCGTTCTAACAGGCCTGGACGCCCCAGGTAGGTCAGAGTTTCTTCGTCCTCGTTGTACTCAAAGAACTTAGCGTTTTGTTCTGCTCGAGACACCAGTCCCCGTGGGACCCACTCAGGAATTACTTTCTTCTTAAGCAGGTAAGGGATCAACAAAGGCCAATCGGTCTCATCCAATTTGTCCCCTACTTCCTTGACGAGCGATAGATCGCTCCTCCTGGAGAGCGCGTCGGGCACGACATTATCAGCGCCTTTCTTATACCGGACGTCGATGTCCATCTCGGCGAACTCCTCCAACCACCGGCACAGCCGTTTGGAAGGAAGCTTCTGGAATTTTAGATATACCAGAGAAGCATGATCTGTGTAAACAATTGTAGTTGTTACCGCTCCGTCTAAATAGACGTGCCATTTCCTCCACGCGTGGATTATGGCTAACAACTCTCTCTCCTGGGCCGGATAGTTAACCTGGGCTTTATTTAGCTTGCAGCTTTCAAACGCTACTGGGTGCAAACGACCATCGTCTCCATACTGTAGGAGTACTGCACCAACCGCGAAATCGGACGCATCCGTTTCCATGATGAACGCCTTTAATGTATCAGGCGTCAGGAGGATTGGTGTAGACACCAATGCCTCCTTAAGCAACACAAAGGCTGTATCGTGTACCGGCTGCCAAAGTATTTTCTCGCGCTTAGCCACTCCTCCCGCCGTCAACCCATGCAACGGGCTGGCGATCTTTGCAAAGTTCCGGACGTAGCGGCGGTAAAACCCGCAGAGACCCAGAAAGGCCCTGACGTCATATACCGTCGTAGGGCGTGGCCAAGCTTGGATACTGTCTATCTTTTCTTTCATTGGTCTTATCGTGTTGAAACCAACGACGTGACCCACGTACTGGATTTCACGTAGCCCAAAAGAGCACTTAGCTCCTGAACATTTCAGCTCTTCGTCCCTGAGGACCTGTAGCACCTGTTGCACATGTACAACGTGCTCTGACTCAGACGCAGAATAGACTAGGATGTCGTCTAGGTAGACCTGGACGAACACATCGATGAATTCCCTCAATATGTGGGTCATCATCCGCTGAAACGTGCTTGGCGCGTTGACCAAACCAAAAGGCATCACCAGCCATTCGAAATGACCATACTTGGTCCCAAACGCGGTTTTGGGCACGTCTTTCTCAGCTATCCTCATTTGGTGGAAGCCTTGCTGCAGGTCAATCTTTGAGAAGAATTGAGCACCGCGCAGCGCATCAAAACACTCCTGTATCACAGGAAGCGGGTGCCTGTCTTTTTTTGTAACAGAATTCACTTGTCTGTAATCAACGCATAAGCGCACCTTCCCAGAGGAAGGATTTTTAACAAAAACGATAGGAGAAGACCAAGCCGACGTCGAGGGCCGGATAAATCCGGCGTCCTGTAGACCGGCGAGCCGCTCCTTCAGCGTTCCTAGCAGCGCTGGTGACAACTGGCGCACCGGCTGATAAATTGGTGTAGCCGTCCCAGTGTCGACGAGGTGTTCAATAACACGTTTTTGTCTAGATACTTTACTGATCTCTGCAAACAAATGAGAGAATTCAACAGTAAGCGCGCGGAGATTTTCTCCCAACTTCCCATCGCCAAACTCCGTCGGCAGACCAGCAGGCCGCTCGTCTCGAGGGCCCGAAACGCCTTCTGATTCTGTAAGGGCAAGCAGCTTATCACCTGCTCCTTCCCACGTCCCCCTCCTCCTAAGATTCTTGGGCAGTATGACCTCGTCCTCATCCGTAAGCGGCGAGAGAACCGTCTCCTGTACCAACGAGATAGCGGGCAGGCTGGGCTGGAAGACCTTCACGGATCCACTCGGCCCTTTCAAACGCCACAAATTGTTCTCCCAATCCGTGGAAAGTACATGTGCTCCAATCCAATCTCGACCTAATATTACGTCGTAGCTTGATAAAGGGGCCACCCTGCAAACACAAACAAAATCTACTTCTGCAAACGAAAAGTGGATATTAGCTAATTTGTTATCTTGTATCTTGTCCCCAAACGCCCCTGCTACACAAAATGACGAGGTCGATGAAAAAACGGGGATACCGTGAGAGGAAGTGAATGAAGAAGACACGTAGGACGATCCTGCGCCCGTGTCAAGAAGAACCCTGGCCAAGCGCCCTTCTACCTCATTCAAAAAGTCAACACGAATTGTACTTGCTTCAGCCGCCGACACGGCGGCCAGCGGTACTGAACTTAAACTGTCAAAAACAACATCAACCGTTTCTTCCGGTGATGAAACCAGCCCTGCAGTCCCCCCATCGAGGGGCTCCACAAAACTTAACGATGCATCATACTCAGGGAGGGGTGTACTACCCTGAGGCTCAGCAGTAACTGTGACGGGGAATGAATTTCGGGATGGGGAGATAGGAGATGTCACAGTAACTACAACGGGAGTCGACGGCAGAGACAATTGCTCGTCGACTAGTCTTTTTTTGTATCTTTTGCGGGGCGGGGGTGTTCCGCCTCGTATTTCTTTTGACGATCCGTCTTCGGCTCCTTACAATCGGCCAAAAGATGATCCTTACCCCGGCAGTTGTAGCAATGCAACTTTTTCTTGCCAGAACGGTCGCCTCCGCCCTCGGTTCGTCGTTTTCCAGAGCCTGTGCCTCCCGAAGTCGAGGCTACAACAGCGTCGCCACGGTACGCACTGTCATATTCCATGGCGGTGACTACAACTTGGTCCATGTCCAGCGGGCAACGCTGGACTTGGCACCGGGCAATCTCTTCACCCACCTTGCGGCTTAAGCCCTTGGTGAGTCGCTTCACGAAGCAGGTGATCGGGTCAAAGGGGTACCCGTGAGCCTTTGCCCATGACATCCACACGCGAAACCGGCTGTAGAACGTCTGAAGGGTTTCGTTGGGCCCCTGTTGCAGGGCATCCAACTCCCTGGCGAGTGTCGCCGGGCTGGTCCCTAGAGGTCTTAAACGTAGTAGCCAATCTTTAAACTCGTCCCAGTCACGGGGCCTCGAGCCATCTAACGCGGCGTCACAATGGTCGTCTGACGCCTTACTTCCTAAGCGTAACCCTGCAACAACGTGCCAAATATCGGGGTGAGCACAGCGGTCGGTAAGGTGAACAGCTAGTCTGCTGAGCCACGTGACAGCGTCGTCGCCGGGGGCCCCTTTGAATTTGGGGTGTTCCTCCGGCCAATACTTAAGGACTTTGAGAGGGTCCTCCTCAAACACCACCTTCAGCGGTTTCACCGCTACCGGCGGGGCGGGACCGAAACGCCTGTGCTCCTCCGGCTCCCGCTTTACTGGGCCATCGATGTTCATCTGCCCAACCAACTGGGTCAACAACATGGCAGCGTCACTACTACAAGTGACAGAAACGCTCACATCTTCGTCGTAGCCAATAAGGTCTTCCTGGCATTCGGGACGATCTCTATGATTGTCATACCATAGGCGTTCGGCGACGTTCATCTTGGCTACTTCTCCGGTCAAATAGCGCAAGCCATCCAAAGGAGCTTGCGGGACAACTTCCCCGCCAACCGCAGGTAGCTGCTGCTGCGTTCCTGTAGGGCTACGTTCGACTGGCATCTGTCACAGATGGTAAACAAAGAAGTAAAAAAGAAAGGGAAAACAACGTGTCAGTGGTCACGTAACTGTAGCGCGGTTTTACTGCCGCCAACAGAACCCTGCCCCAGAGGGCCAGTCAACAATAGACTGGGCAAAAATCTCCAGCCGGGGCAACGTCCACTTTCACTCAGAGAGAAAGAGACCTTTAGCTCGTACGTTTTTCTCGCGGTTCGCAGAGGATTAATTTAAAAATATTTATAAGAGGCTTTAAAATTGGTTCTTTATTGATGAGTATACGTGGAAACGTTGCCTGGCGGTGGAGTTATTTCGTCAAGAAACGTAAAGAGAACTCGCTACCACTTGTAACGGGGCGGTTACAGGACTAGAAAAAGGGGGTTCTGCGGCGGAGCAAAGCTACACGCGGCGACTGCGTAGTATAGTTGAATATGGTTTGTTTTCCTAAGATGGATGATGAATGAAAACATAGACAAGAGGCCTTTCTTAAATAGGGCCGACAAAATAGAAACTACCTTGATTTGTGAGACTCTTCGATACAGATGAATCAAGATAAGAATGTGGCATAGCATAATTGATTTAGATGGAAGAGAGGTACGGAATCAGCCCCTTGCGTATAATATGCAGGGGGCGTCGGTTTCATTGACTCTTGTCCTGTAATGGTCTAGAGCGGGAGCTCGTAGCGCGTACAGTACGCCTAGGGGGCGCCTGTTGCTTAGCCTCATTGTAGCCCGGCTACATATATCACAAAAGCTTGCCGCTCCCCCCGTTTTTTTTTTTTTTTTTCCGTTTCCCCCCTCCCCGAAATTATTTTTCACCCACCGAAGATCAGCGGGGAGTGGACGGTCCCCCGCGTCTGCTTTCTCCGATCGGCCCAGCCATCCACCAGACATCCACCAGCAGCTAATTCACTCAACAATTCATCGGCATTGGTACGTCATTCACATTTCTTTTTATTTCGCTTTTATTTCTCCAATCTCCCTTAAATAACTGACACATCTTTCCCTTTTTAAATCCAGATTGACCATGGTTTTCCGCAAATACTCACCTGATCTCAAATATGCGGCCGTCAGTCAATCGATCAATGGAAACGACCTTTTGGAAATCAATGAATCCTTGGGGGCTTCAATCAGCCGTGATTCACTTCACTGATGGATGGGCTTATACAGAAGGACCCGGGCGGTTGTTTGCGACCCAGCTACTTATATTCAGAGAGGTCGTCCCCTGGAATTGAACGGAGAAGACTTGCAGTTTATCAAAGACATCATCACCGATAAGCCCTCAATTTATGCCGATGAAATCCAGCGAAGCTTGGCTGAAGCAAATGGCATAACCGTATCAGTCTCAACTATCTTGAATACCCTTCACACCCGCTTGAACTTGTCCAAAAAGACAATGCGGACGGTTCATCCTAGACAAGACGACATCGAGAGGGCACATTATATCCATCAGGTTGGAGCCGTGCCAACCAATTGTCTGGTGTTTACAGGTAAGAATCTCAAGTCTTAAACATTAATAGTATCTAATTCTTTTAATACCTACCTGATGCACATTTTTTAATCAGACGAGTCAGCTGTGTGCCTCGAGAGAGTTCAAAGAACCCAAGGATGGGCTCCCATTGGCGAACGTACCCCAAGGGTCCCGCGTGAGCGAAGCACCCATCAGTATAATATTGTCCCAGCCATTTCAACATCGGGATTGGTCGCGCACATGGTGCAGGAGGAATCGATGGACCGGGACAGTTTCCAGTTTTTCCTGGAGAATGTTCTGGTGAGTTTTTCTATTCACATTTTTATTATTATAAATAAACTCATGGGTGGTACAGATCCCTTCAATGAATCCTTTCCCACAGCCCAACAGCGTCCTTGTGATGGATAATGCTCAAATCCATCACAATGGAGCTGTAGCAGAAATCGTCGAATCCAGCGGATGCCTTTTGCTTTACTTGCCGGCCTACTCGCCTGACTTGAACCCTATTGAAAAGGCATTCAGTGTCTACAAATCAACCTTGAAGCGACACGAGGAGTTACTTACCGGTGGCAAGGATGACTTTGAGGTCATCAACGGGTTCATTCCCCTAGTTTTCACTTCAGATCTCATCCAGAAGCTCTTCAGAGCTTCTGGATACCATGTTTAAATATGTAACCCTCTGTTACCAATCTAACTCTCTAACTTTTCCTCTGTTACCAATCTAACTCTCTGTCAACTCGTCTAACTTGCCTCTGTTATTGATCTACATATTTGTCTAACTCGCCGGTTGTAACTCTCTGTATCTAACTCTGCATGTTTGCAAATGAATGGCCTTGATTCCAAAATCATTTTATCCAAGTCGCCTCTGTTATTGAATCAATCTAAATTCATTTTATCCAAGTCGCCTCTGTTATTGAATCAATCTAAATTCATTTTATCCAAGTCGCCTCTGTTATTGAATCGATCTCTCACCACTGCTATCATAAATGTTATCATAAATGTTGAGCAATCAGAAATTATTTTTATTACTCTTAGGTCAGGTCAACATGTGTGTGAGTAATACATAGGAAATGTGAGACGAGAAGAACTAGACATAACTAAACAAGATCTTGAAAAGAAAAGAGTTGGAATTACTCTTAGGTCAACATGTGTGTGAGTAATGCATAGGAAATGCGAGACGAGCAGAACTACACAGAACTAGACAAGCGCTGTGGTGATCCATTCCACATCATTACTATAAATTCCAAGACTATTTACCACTAATAAATCACATTCACTTACAAATAAATACTCATAAATACCAAACCTTACATATATTCACTATTATTATTTCATAATCAAATTCTACACCCCATTTTAACCCTAGACCCTCACTACAACTACCCCCAAATTCCTCATAGTTCAAGAGTTACAGGCAAACTCAGAATAATACAGCAAGTTATAGTATAAAGCAAGGTATAGAATATAATAAGTACATATTATAATTAGATATATTTCACAACCAAGATACATAATACATAGTACACATTATATACTACATAACATCTTACATCATATACATAAACTCTACCTTTCACTACTCATCTGTCACTGTCATGACCATTTCATATGTGTCACTGTCTATTCTACTTCATCTGTCATATTTTCCTTTCTCTAGCCTGATGGCTCATCTTCTCTCTCAGACATATAAGGACACCTGTTCCTCCCTCTTGTTCCCTTATGGACCCCCAGACTTACTAAATTACCCCCTACATATACCAACATTACAGATCCCATAAATTAGTATACATATTTAGTAGAGTTACCATCACCCTTAGGAATATATAAATATACATACCAGCTTAAACCTCAATATAAGAAGACTGCCCCTCTCTTGCTTGACCCACTTTGACTCCATAGCTACCAACCCTGCCCCACATTATACTTTATATATATACTTTACACAACTCATCCCCCCTTCATCCATTCCTCTCACCTGGTGTGTGTGGTAAACAAGCACATTAGTATTAGTCTTCTAAGAGTAGATATAAATTAGCCACACCTTTTATTTTATTCTTAGTGTTACACTCATCCCCTTAGCATTAGTCAGGAAGGCAGCTCTTATATCAGCACCTTTGTCATAACCTACATTAGTACTAGTGTAGTTATACATATCCCTTCCAAGCTCTATTCTGCCCTTTGAGTAGTTCCACAAGTGGTGTCTCAACAGTGGCCTGACTTCTTCAGATCTCTTTAGTCCTAGTAACACTATACTATCAGCTTCATTACTACTTCACCTCTCCATTCTCTCTTCTCCATATCTTCAACATCTACACAATATAAAAATACACATACATTAGTCAGCTTATATCTTCATAAACTTTTTAAAGGACTTATACATATTCACATTCAGTACCCATACCTTAATACACTCTTTATACCTACACTCTTTATACAAACACTCAACATCTACATACCTATACCACTTCCATCTGTCAACCTACCTCTTACCAGTCATGTCTCAACAAGGATTCCCAGGATTCTACTCAGCCCCCAGTATATACCCTCCAGTCAGCCAACCAATTAATACCAATGTAGGACAGACTTCCCACCCCAACCCAGCCAGGCCTTCCAGGAACAATGTTGGCAACATCCCCAATCCTGGACAATACAGAGACAACAACAGCTCATCAGCAACTTCTGAAGACCAACTTGCACCACACCCTCATTCTCCAGTAGCTTCTCATCAACATTCAGAAACTCCATTCACTCACTTTTTGGATAAGGAACCCAGGATGCCCAGATACTCTATGCCTTCCAATAGAGCAGTCAAGATCAAACCAATGGACAGGAACCTCTTCTTTGATGGATCAAACATACCTGTGGATAAATTTATAAAAAGGTATGAGATTGCTGGGTCAGCTGATGGTGCCTCTCCCCATGAACTATGCAAACAGATTATTTTCTTTATAAGAGGATCAGACCTCCAGGATGAGGTAGAAGAGATGACTGGCTATGAGGACTCAGACTGGGAGACATTGAAGGAGCAACTACTTACTAGGTTTGGATCCTCTCTCCCCTTGGTCAAGTACACTGAAGAAGACTTGAGGAACTTGGTAAATCTGTCTACACAAACTGGAGGAATCAGCACTTTGCAGGAATTCAAATGCTTTAGGACCAAATTTGAAACTATTACCCACTACTTGGTCAGACTAGGATACTACACCAGCTTGGAGGATTTCAGAAAATTGCTGCTCAAAGCCCTCAAACCAACTCTAGCCATATCCATCACCAAGGAACTTCTCAGGGACAACAAGATGGTATCACTCAGGGATGGAGGCCATATTCTTCCCAGCACCCAGGTTTTGTTCACCTACATACACAGAGAGGTTCAGTCAGCTACAGTCTTGGAAAAGAGCCTAATGGAACCAGAAAACCCTACCCAGAATCCAATCAGTACCATCTCCAAACCAAGTCCTCCAGTAAATACCTTTAACCCTGTTTCAACTACCAAGCCATGGACCACTAAGCCTCTGGAAGCCAGGACTACAGATCAGAAATTAGAAGATATCACCAAACAACTTGCATCCCTTACTGCTGGAAGATCAGCCCCTCCTCACCTAGTTGGACCTGCCCCAGGATTTAATTCAGCTCCAAGGACTTATACTCTAAAGTGTTACTATTGCTTTGACAACACCCATGGAATGACCAGATGTAGGACCCTAGAAGAAGATATGACCAAAGGATCAGTAACCAGGGATGGCAGGGACTTCAGACTTCCAGACAAATCTATGATTCCATGGGACCCCAGGAGACCAATCAAAAATGTAGTAGAGGCTTTCCCCAAGGACCAACCCACTGTATCTTCCTCCTTTGGACAACTGGAAGAAGCACTCACACTTGAAACATCCAACATCTATGAAGCAGACCTTGGGAAGACAACCAAAAGAAAAAAGGACCCAGAAGAAATGGCAGACAAGAAGATCAGTAAAGAAAAGGACAACATTATGAACATGGAAACAGAAGACTTACGGAATATGGCCAGGACCCCAGTTCCCTCAGGCAGGATACAGAATCAAGACCCCCACACAATTTCCCAAGTAAGATTCCAGGACATAGACATACAAGTATCCAACACCCCACCCAAGGAGGAACCATCAAAGAAGACCTACTTGGAGGAAATTTTGGCCATGGACTACCCAGGAGCAAAAGAGGATGTGGGTAGAAGAATGCTTTTGGCATATGAGGAAAATAGATCAGATAATCATGGAGAAATGGAGGCAGAAGAAGAAGAAGAAGAACAGAAGCACACTACTCACTACTCTTGCCCCCTTGGATATGTAAACCTGGAAATTCATGGACAAACTAATCAGGCCCTACTGGATACTGGATCAATGGTCAACATTATACCTGAAGGACTGGCTTACCAATTAGGATTGGTAATTACTGAAAGAGCCATGAAGCTCAAAGGGATAGGAGGCCATCATACTGAAATACCAGGAATTGCTGAAGGGGTTGAAGTCACAATTGGCAAGATTTCTAGGAAAGTCCACTTCTGGGTAGCCAAAGGACCTGCTCAACTCATCATTGGAAAACCCTTCTTAATGGATTTATCAGCCAACATCAATTACAATGGAACTGGAGGAGAATCACTTTCAATTAAAAACTCATCTGGACAGACTAACCTGGTCCCAATTATCCTTCCAAGCAATCAAAAATGGGAAACTACTCTCCTTGGTGAAGACAAATACTGGAACAAGCCCTATTCTGGATCAGAAATCAAGCACTCTTTTTTTGGTCAGCTTCTGGAGACATCAGCTCAGCTTGGGCAGGGGACAAAAACATTTCAGCAAGGAGTGTCTAAATATTTTTATACCTTTCTCTCAAATATTAACTGGAAGCATGGCACTGGAAATTTGGAATTCAAACATCTTTTTTTTACCAATTAGTTCTCTTTCTTCTGTTTTTAGTATTCCATAGCCTGGCAACTGAAGGATTGCTTAAAATTAACATACCTTACTTCCAAATATTAGTTAAACCTCTGTTCAAATTTTACATCCAGTCTTCCCTTACTTCCCATATTTCTTCATCTCAAAAGAAGTATCTTCTTTTATCCTTCTTCTTTTTTCTTTTTTTCTCCCTACATTATCTAACAAGGCCTGGTGTTGAACAATTAACCAATGAGGGGATACTTCGTCGAAAAGTCGATATAACGGGGAGCAGCAAGGATATACCAGTTATCGCAAACGATCGAACCAAAGGACGTCCTGCCGGCAATACAAATCGAACGATTGGATGGAACCGGGTCAGAATACACGAACGATATTGGCCGGGTTGAGGAGGACTTGGGAGTGGATATTATAAATAAAAAGAGAGAATGATAATATAAAAAAAAGGGGGAGAAGAAGCGAACGAACGAACGGCTTAAATAACAACTTTTCGACTCTGGTGTACGAACCAGGAGGATGAGCCGCAACTACACTATCGACGCCGGTGTACGATCCGGAAACGCGTAATAACCAGCGATAATCTCCCAAAACCGTGTCGACTCTGGTGGACGAACCAGGACGACACGGTTATCCTAACAATTTTCGACGCCGGTGCTCGACCCGGGCATAGTTTTATTTCTTATAAGGAACTCGCCTCTCAGACTACAGTCTGGAGGGGGGATTTTTGGAGCCTTTTCGACTCTGGTGGCCGACCCAGTTCCCTTTTGTATTTTTTTTTTCCTTCGTTTTTTTTTCTCTCTCGGTTGGTTTTCTTTTCTTTCTTTCTTCGTGCTCAGATAACCATCGGTCTCGGTTGCACTCCGCGGCTCCGCCAAATCCCTCCGCCTACACTGTCGACGCCGGTGCGCGAACCGGAACTCCGCATACATTTCAATACCCGCTCAAGCATCGAACCCGGCATAGTTTTTTTTTCTTGTCTTTCAAACATATCGAAATTAATAATAAAAAAAAAAAATAAAAATAAAAAAAAAAAAAAAATAAAAAAAAAATAAAATAAAATAAAATAAAATAAAATAAAATAAAACTTCAAATACATAATGAAAATTATTCAGTAAAAAATAAATAATAAAAAAAAAAAAACTAGTAAATTAAATCAGAAAATAATATAAAAAAAAATAAATAAATAAAAATAGTAAAATTAAATCAGAGTATAATAAAAAAAAATAAAAAAACTGGTAAAATTAAATCAGGTACATAATAAAATAAAAAAAAAAAAAAAAAAAATCAAATAATAATTTAGTAACAAAACAAATAAAACATAATAATACAAATACATCAACACTACTTTTATAATAATCCCACAAAAACCTTCTATTCTCATCACTTTTTTTCCCAGGCTATCTGCTACTCATTCCTGCTCATCCCACCTCATCATCAGTTCATCATCCATCCAACCTATCATTCTCTCAAAATCTATTTTTTCTCCATTGTCTGGGGACAGACAATAAGTTGGGGGAGGAGCACTGCACTACATAACCGGGAATTTTTTATTTTTTTCTTTCCCTCCTCACATGACTCTTCAACCACCAGACATCAAATAAAAACCATCATCACTTCACACATTCTACACAGTTTCTATATATCCATTCCACTTCATCATCCCCAAATCACACATTCTACATATCTTCTACTCATTCAAAAATGTTCCATCACACTCTACATATTTTCTGCATCCCACCTCATCTTCTTCATCACAAACTCCACATATCTTCTACTCATTACACATCTTCACCATCTCATCACCAATTCTAGACATTTTCTACACACCTCATCATCACAATTTCTACACATTTTTCTACACATTACAACTCTTCATCATCAATCACAATCATCCCATCACACTCTACATATTTTCTACACATCCCAACTCATCATCATCCAATCACAAATTCTACACATCTTCTACTCATTACACATTATCATCATCTCACCACCAACTCTATATATATTCTTCTCATTCCACCCATCAACATCACATCACACAGAGGTTCCTTCTTTTTTTTCTTTTTTCTACATAAAGTCTTCCACTCATTCCAACCCATCAAGAACCATCAGCCAGTCTCTCAGTTTCCACCATTCACCCATTTTAAAATTGCATCCAACCAAATCAGAAACCACTTAACCCAACATCAAGATATTTTACCATACCCCAAAGGACATAGTCATATCAGCACCAATACCCAGAGGCCAAAGGATTACTCAGATTAGAAGATATATAAAACCAGACTAAGAAGAATTGTTGCTCCTACTATACCACCACCTCAAGAATTATCAGTAAGCATTTATTAGTGTCCAAGAATTTCAAGAAGATATAAATAAGAATAAGAAGGCTAGAATGAACATTTATTAGAAATACATGTATACAAGTACACTGATGGCTTAGTATTTGAGTCTAATAAATAATGAACCTAGATTATAATTAAAATAAACTCAAGATTTTCAAGGATACTTTTACATGTAGAAAATATTCATCAAGATGGCATACTAGTAGGATTTTCAACCACTTTAAAGACTATAATATATATACTAAAAGAAGATTAAAATACTTTTCACTGGACACATGGACACTGGACTAATGAATACTGGATACTATGGACACTGGATCTGGATCAAATTATACTGGACTATATTGGCTTGGGCTTTCACTGGATTTGGATCATTTGGACTTTGGACAGGAATACTCTGGGCTTTCCATGGATCACTTTTTCCAGCCTTTTCTCTTTGGCTGCATTGTCTGGGGTCAGACAATAATTTGGGGGAGGATGTGGTGATCCATTCCACATCATTACTATAAATTCCAAGACTATTTACCACTAATAAATCACATTCACTTACAAATAAATACTCATAAATCCCAAACCTTACATATATTCACTATTATTATTTCATAATCAAATTCTACACCCCATTTTAACCCTAGACCCTCACTACAACTACCCCCCAAATTCCTCATAGTTCAAGAGTTACAGGCAAACTCAGAATAATACAGCAAGTTATAGTATAAAGCAAGGTATAGAATATAATAAGTACATATTATAATTAGATATATTTCACAACCAAGATACATAATACATAGTACACATTATATACTACATAACATCTTACATCATATACATAAACTCTACCTTTCACTACTCATCTGTCACTGTCATGACCATTTCATATGTGTCACTGTCTATTCTACTTCATCTGTCATATTTTCCTTTCTCTAGCCTGATGGCTCATCTTCTCTCTCAGACATATAAGGACACCTGTTCCTCCCTCTTGTTCCCTTATGGACCCCCAGACTTACTAAATTACCCCCTACATATACCAACATTACAGATCCCATAAATTAGTATACATATTTAGTAGAGTTACCATCACCCTTAGGAATATATAAATATACATACCAGCTTAAACCTCAATATAAGAAGACTGCCCCTCTCTTGCTTGACCCACTTTGACTCCATAGCTACCAACCCTGCCCCACATTATACTTTATATATATACTTTACACAACTCATCCCCCCTTCATCCATTCCTCTCACCTGGTGTGTGTGGTAAACAAGCACATTAGTATTAGTCTTCTAAGAGTAGATATAAATTAGCCACACCTTTTATTTTATTCTTAGTGTTACACTCATCCCCTTAGCATTAGTCAGGAAGGCAGCTCTTATATCAGCACCTTTGTCATAACCTACATTAGTACTAGTGTAGTTATACATATCCCTTCCAAGCTCTATTCTGCCCTTTGAGTAGTTCCACAGCGCGGGTTACAAAACTATGGGACAGCACGGCCACGCTTCTTCTTCAAGTGGTGTTCGTACTTCTTCAGATTTGAAATGAGGGCTCGGGCATCGGCTTTCTTGAATCCTTCCTTCTCGAGCTCATCTGGTGTGATGTTAAAAAGCTTACTGTAGTGATTCACGCCAAGGCTATCAAGGTCTTCCTGGAGCTTTGGACAGCTGGCGTTAACATGTGCAAATCGTAGATAATCATCAAGGTGGATTTGGTCATCTGAGAGCGCTGGTGAGGAAGGGGGATGAGGGGCTTGATTCATGGGGTTTGGAAGGCCAGGAAAATTATGTACGAGTGATCCACCTTGAAGAGGCATCTGAACCGGCGATGGATAGACGATCTGCGGCGGCTGGTTTGGTGCAGCTGAGGAAGAGTGATGGGGCACCCTGTATGCCATCATCTGACCCATCATCGGGTTCCATGCAACGCAGACCTGTTCTGCAGGCGGAATTGATGTTGTAGCATCTAGGGACTCGGGTTGGGGTTGGACCGTAGAAGACAAGGTATGGGAAGGCGGCTTTTCCCAATCGAAACCAGGCACATTTGGAGGATTATAGACGTCAACAGAGCCCTTCTTCATCTGTAGGAATGAAGGAAAGATCATGATCAGAACATTGTGAGTACATTGATAATGTAAGCCCGATGTACTCACCACAGCCTTGGCCCAGACAGTCAGGCGATCGACGTTCAGCATCATGTATTGTTTGGGGTTCTTGGGGTTAACATAGACGTTAACCTCATGGAACCCAGTGAGTTTTCCATTAGGGGGGTGTGTCGCCTTGATCATCGCAATGATATCGAACATGTTTGATGAGTGGGAAGCACCAGCGGAGGGCTCCCAATCATTGGTACCTTTGTCTCCTCGTTTGTTCCTCTTGCTTTGAGAAACCTCCAGCTTCTCTTTAGCAGCCTCTCTCTGGTATAATAGAAACATTGTCAGCACAATGAAAGGAATGATAGGTAAGTAAGGAACTTGCCTCAGCGATCGTTTTTGGATTGATCTCCTTAATCAATATGTTGAATTTATAGGCCAATGGATTGTTTGACTCCTTGATGAATTCGGAGAAGCGCTGCTCAGTGTTGATATTGGCCCGGTTGGAAGATTGGAACACGCCACCGTGCGGAATGGTGGCATTCCACACCACCTGCCTTGCTGCATCTTGCATTTCAGCATGATTGGCAAAAACCACCGCATCTAGACATCGTATTGCGCTGTAAGCCGCTTGCTTGAAGGCGGAGAGGTTATCACGACTGAGATCCCAGAAGAAAGACAAATCGCCCCCGGTTGACTTGATGTGGTTGTATTTCATCTTCCGAGAACTGGGCGGGACCTTCCGTTTGTGCGAGCCACGGGTCGTTGTTTGCTCTTCATCGACGGGTATGTACAAGGCGTAGTCCAACCAAATTTGGGTTTCGCCATCCTCGTTAAGAACTCGTTGTTTGGTTTTCTTGTTTTTCTTAATATTAGTTGCTTGCTTCGTTTGGGAAGGGGTTGTAATAGGTGTGGGACTGTGCCTTGAGATTCCAGAGGGGCTTGCAGGCAGTGAAGGCAGAGCCTTGAGGGATGATTGAACTGGAGTTGGCAAAGCAGTAGCGGTAGCCGAGCTGATAAAAGAACGCTGTTGAACGGGGCTGTTGTCCAAAAGCATGTCTTCTTCATCGACATATCCCGATTCCATTTCGAGTCTGCCACCTAAACCTTCCGTGCCTTGTTGAATGGTGATTTCTTCCTGGAGTGCATTCTCAATCCAGTCGTAAGTCGCATTTCAATAATAGTAGTCTGGAATTCAATGTGAAATCAATCAAAATAGTCAAAAACCCAAGAAAGCGCAGGAAGTAAATGTAAACAAAACTTACCTTCTGCCATGTTCGTCGGGGTATTTTTGCTCGAGTCGATTTGGTCCTAGCGATATGATTGATCAAAAAATCAAAATCTGGCTGGGCCAATCGGAGAAAGCAGACGCAGGGGACCGTCCACTCCCTGCTGATCTTCGGTGGGTGAAAAAAAATTTCAGGGAGGGGGGAAACGGAAAAAAAAAAAAAAAAACGGGGGGAGCGGCAAGCTTTTGTGATATAGCTGTATATCTCTCCCACAAAATCAAGTCATTTATATATTAGTTCCTTATGGTCAAATGTGCAGTTACTGATCTCCTGCACGCAGGACAATGGATGGTCTTTCCTCTTGGAAGTGTAGTTCAATTTAAAGATTACCTCACCAGGAGAAAATAATAATCACTTGTCTACAAGTGACGTAGCAAGGTACAAAGAGACCTTTGTAATCTATGGTGTGGATTCTAGAAAAGTGATTTTTGTTTCTGGTGCCTTCTCCTGTTTCAGTGTAGTATCACAAAAACATATTTGTCCTGTCACAAATCTGATAGATGCAAGTGGTCTAACTGGTTTCTCTTCCTCACTTGAAATTAATCATTGAGCCAGAACATGTTATTCTAAGTCTCACTTTACAAGAATTTTCACCCCAATCTCCTGGTTCAAACTTTCTTCCTTATCCTCACTCTCCGAGTCCTCTTCCAACATGCCTGGAAAATAATTTTGTTTTGTATTTAATTACCAACAACTGAAAAACTATAAGGAGCTCTCCCCATATTTGATTTCTCCTCATTTTTGTACTCACCAATTAAATACAACCCACTATTCACCACCACCACCACTTGCCTTTGCACACCCATAAAAAACCTTAAACAAATGACAACCACTAATTACATACTAATAAAAACCTGTTATAAATCTTTGATTGAAAAAAAACTAATCTTGAGATAGCCAGGAATTTCATCAGTAAAACTGTATTTTGTGTCAGGCAAGATTGGTTAATGTCAGCTGGAAAGTAAATCATAGTCACCCCTAGACTGGCCAACATATTATTTTACTACACCATCTGCAGTTTCCTTAAGTTTCACATTCATTTCACATATTTCATTATTAACATACTTTACATATGCTTGTATTTAGTCCACCTGAGCAAGCCTCATATAAAGTTGTACCCTCTGAACTATCTTGATCCCCAGACTTTCAGAAGACAAGATAATAATAACATACTTTTATTTACCCATTCCTCTTGAGCTCAAAGATACATCACCATATCACTACTTCCAGCTTGCTTGACCAAAACATATCTACATATCACACTGCCAGCATAATTGCCTAGGATGAAGTCATCCTAGTTAAACTGGGATGCACTCAACCAATTTAAACTTGGTTGAATTCAACTGATGAAATATAAATCCAAGGGACCCCCCTTGGTTTTATATTTCATTGGTTGAGGTCAACCTATTTTAAATTGGTTGTTTTCATCCTAGTTTAACTGGGATGAACTCAACCTAGGCAATTGTGCTGGTAGTGTCACTGTCTGGACCCTCAAGCCTGAAACTCTCAAAACTTATCACCGGCTGGGCGTAAACTCTTGGACCAGATTCAACCCCATCTACAACTCGGAGCTGCTGGTCAATTCCAGTAAATTTCCATTGAGTGGATTTTAATCACCCCATAGTAACTCACCCACCACTGACAGTTAAGATTAGGGTGAAATTCAGGTCCAATTTAACCAAACGTCAGTAAGAGGTTTGAACTTCATAGGCAAACAAAACCCTCAATGTAAAGGCTTTTTTATTATTTTGTGCTTGGCCCTGGTAGGAACTTCTCAGGCTGATAGCTGTGGATTTTGTTTTGGTTTATATAATATAACTACAGCTGCAATCTGAGAAAATCTTTGTGGAGAAATCTAGAAGCACATATTGTAAAATCTAAATGTACTATACACTACCAAATCCATTTATCTAGGCATCTACAGGATCCAGGAATTGACCCAGTACAGAATAAAATTGCAGGAAACATAAGAATATTAAAACAAGAAGTGCATAAAAATTTGAAATAATTTTCCCAATGAGTAGAGCAGTCATTTTGGTGAAACCCTCTGCTTAAAGCAAAAGGAAGAAGGGCAGACAGTGGATTTATGGAGCAGTTGGCCACAACTCAGAGAAGGATACAACAGGATGGTTGTTAGCCTGTAAGATATGTCCACACAGGCATGTGGGGTGAGTATGGAATTTGAATGGATGATATAGATGGTGGAAAGATGTCAGAGAACTGATGTGTACTAGTGGGAATCATAAGAGGAGTGCAGGAGAGTATGATGTGAGTATTTTGGGGGTTTGATTATTTAACTTACAGGAATATATGAGGATTAAATAAATTATATCAGAGAATTGAGAATATTAGAGAGTTTTCTTGAATTTTACAATCATCAGCTTGTAGAGTGCTCTATCCCCTTTTTTTATCAGCAACATTTAGTGTGTGTAGTCCTCTTAGGATATAATTGCTGGGCTAGTTGGTTGCATTAGTGCAGCACTCGCAGAGTAAGTTTTTAAAATTAAACCTTCAGGATTTGTGCCTCAAAGAAGGGATGAAAGCTCGCGGGGGCTGAGAGGAGACCAAGGAGAAAGAATTAAGTTTGAATCTTATTGCTGAAGAAGATCTTACTTGATGATTGCTTTTCTTCTGTCAAATAAGATAGATTAAGTATTCTTGTAGAAAAGTGGTTGATGTGACAAAAAAACATACACATATGCATAATAATCATATGGAAGGCATTATAGATTAACAATGAAATAACATAGAAATGGTAAAATAAAAAATGGAATAAATGAAATTAAACTTTTAGTTACAGAAATAAATGCTATTTATTGATGAATAATTATTGCACAATGCGGTGGGGTGAGGGGTAAAGATAAACTGAATGAAGGGACAGGAATGAGGATGCATGGAAAAGGGAGAAGAGGATATGAGTGGGAATTTTTAGCTATGCTTGTAGCTTGTGGAATAGGCTCTATGTGGTGGATTCTCAGGTACTTCTGCCCAGTTGCAGAAGCAGGTTCTAGGATGCAACTATCAACAGCCCAGACACCAAACTCTATCATTGGTGGAGTGGACTTGGTCCATTTCTACTAAGGTCCACACTTGTAGAGGGGAGTGATTCGGGGCTGCGGTGAGGTCTGTAACCCCTTGTGAGCTACTAAATACATACAAACAATATGCAGTTAAACCATAATCCATAAACAAAAAGCTAATATTAATACAGCTAATCCGTAAAAGCTTGTCTTCCCGGGACCCGTTTCTTTTTTTTTTTTTTTTTTTTTGCACCAAAAAAAAATAAAAAAAAATGCCCAAGCCTGCGAAACCTGTCAGCAATCAGCATCAAAGTTTGACAGGATTCCGTACCGGATGCAGGTCTGAGGGCCATTTGGCCAAGCGGCCATCCACTCCATATCCACCAACAAACCCGGAAGCGGATTTTCAGCTCATATACACCAACAAACCCGGAAGCGGACTTTCAGCTCATCAATATCCCTCGCCAGGACTCTTAAGCGGATTTTTTGGTCATTGATAATCCTCGCCAGGACTCTTCCCAGTACGTTTTTATTTTTATTTTTTGTAGCTTGTCTAAGAATAGATTTTCACTAATTCTTATATCAACATCTATTAAATATTAGCCATGGATGTTCTTGAATACATCCAACATCCCAACAAGACACAGGAGTCACAACTTTTCCCGACACAGCCACCCTATATTGGAATGTTCCATGAAGAAACTCCAAATCCAACCCAGGTTGATCCTGCAACCCGGCAACTCCTCTTCAGCAACCAGTAGCGTGTGGATTACCAACTTCTGAAGAAAGTACCCTTGTTTTGCTCGATTACTGCATTTACGTCAACACGATCAACCCACTGCTTTCCAACAAGCAAGCAAGCCGTGTCGCCAAGACAAAGAGCGAGTGGGATAAATTTACCCCCGAAAAAGGTGCCATGCCGCACATCAAGATGAACCTCCTCCGTTGGAAATGGGACGATTTGCAATGCGAGATTCTCAGGATTCTTGGAAGTACCCACAAGAATCTTGCTGTTTACCTCGACCGAGTTAACAAGATGGGTGGATTACAGTATCATTTTTATATTCCAAGTAGTCGGGTCTACCCGCACAAGAAGTTCTATTATGTAACTTCAGATGACACTTTGCTACCTTTTGCGGAGGAAGTTTCTTGGACCTCAGCATGCAAGGTCTTCATACGTACTGAGATGGAAGATCCAGTGGCTAAATCCAAAGCTCAAAACCAGGTATGTTTTTCTTTTCTTTTCATACTAACGTCGGTTCAAAGCTGACGTTTAATTTTCTACTCCACAGGCTAAACATATGGAAGATTCCCTTGCCATGGCTGTTGGCTCACCAGAGGAGACAATGCGCTTGGAACAACAACATGCTCAAAAATCACTTAATGTATGTTTCCTCATTTTCCTATTGGTTGTTCTGAATCATTGACACTTATCATTTTCTCATTTTTTTTCAGCGTGGGGCCGATATAAATGGTGACCCTGTGGCTCCATTCGTGGTCAAGCTTCAATGTCACCTGCAGAAGGCCTCGCCGAATTGGAAACCATCAGAGGTCATATTCTGGCCACATACATCAATCCCTGCTTTGGTCATTCGAATTACACAGGAGCGCCTGTGGGCGTGGGCACGGGTACTCCACCAAAAGTCGATTGGTAAAGTTACTGATGCCAATAAACATGTTGACTTGGATACACCCCCAAACACATCATTATTCCAATGGGAGAACCGACCGGCAATCTCCAAATTAAAAAACTCTGCAGCTCCCGGATTTCTGGCTGATAAATCCTCCCAATCATCTGCTCTATCTACTCCTGCTCGTTGATCTGTCTCCCGCATTTACTTCCGGTCGACTCAAAGTCCCTCAATTTCGGATGGCTTCCTTCCAACCTTGATAAACCCTGAAGAGCAACCCACCTCGCCCGACATCTCTTCAGTCAATGACTCCCTAGGAAACCAGTTTGATCACAACTCGGCATCATCTGACTCAGTTGAATTCTTGGACGACTCTACTCATCACAAGCCAGCCAGAAAGATGGTCTGCAGCCCCTTAGGCTACCCTGTAAAAAGCTTTGGTTATATGTCTGTTGGACGATCAAACCTCAGCTCACCCTCTCCAACTCGCAAAGCCATCAAGCATGAGCCGTTATTACCTCTAGCCGCCGCCAGAAAGATAGTGTCCCTTTCCGAGTTTCTTGAACACTGCAACATTGAGGTTAATGACCCTATGTGCAAGGTCCTGTTCCAAGGCCATGACATCAAGAACTGGAGCTTCTTCCGTGAGAAGTCCAAAGCACACCTGATGCGGATTGGCTTCACAAGAGGGCTTGCCGATGCTCTCAGCAAAGGAGCTTGTGAGTTGGAGCAATTGTGGGTTATGAAGGAAGCCAATCTCCCTCCTCACTGCGTCACCTAGTCTCTCATAGTCGGTCTTAAACCTCTCTCAGCCTGTGTTACATATTTCCACCTGCCTCGCCTCGCTACCAGCAATCTCACACTGTAGTTCCTTAGTTCCCCGGTCTCCAATTGCGTCATGAATCGGATCAGTCTTACTCCTCCTTGCTTACGATGGTTTCTTAGTTGGTTGGTCGGTCTATAGTTTGTTCTGCTTCCTGAATCGTGCCCCGCTACCAGTATCGTATTGGTCTTGCTCCTCTTGTCTTGCAATAGTATCTCATGTCTCACAGTATAGTTTGTTCTGCTTCCTGAATTGTTTCCCGCTACCAGTATTGTATCGGTGTTCTTCCTGAATCGTGCCCCGCTACCAGTATTGTATTGGTCTTGCTCCTCTTGTCTTGCAATAGTATCTCATGTCTCACACTACAGTTTGTTCTGCTTCCTGAATCGTGCCCCGCTACCAGTATTGTATTGGTCTTATTAGTTGGTCTCACACTAGTGTCTCACTCTGTACCAAGTAATCAATCCCAGGCCAATTATCTGATAGAAACGAGGCTCATGAAGCTTCAGGTCTAACAAGAAAGGAAGACCATATTTGCCAAGCCACACAACCACACTTGAGTATCCAAAGTCAGAGGAGTCATTTTTATTTAATGATCATAACATGATCTTACATTAAATAAAAATGAGGAAATTTAGTCAACAAGTCAGAGGAGAGTGTAATTAAACCAAGTGAGTAAGCATCCAAGGCTACCATGATAACAGACAGAAAAACAGTTTAATGTAAATATTTACATGTAGCCACAGCTGGAGAACAAACTCCTCATCAATAGGGGAGTTACAATAGTGGGAAGAATATTTTTAATGACATCTGCGTCACCCCAGTTGCCATTAAGGACCTGACACCTTTTGAGACAACTCTTCAAGACGGAAAACACCTTTTCGATTGGATTGTAGTCAGGAGAGTAAGGGGGTAAATAAATGAGGACTACATGATTCTCGTTGCAAATTTCTTGGATTTGTCCACCGTGGTGGATGCAAGCGTTATCCATTACTAACACGCTGTTAGGGCCAGGGTATGGATTCATAAAAGGGATCTAACAATCCCAAATAATTTCAGCTATGTTTGTTTGCTTGTGAGTCACAAATATGAGGTAGGAAACAGACTCACCAATACTTCCTCAAGAAAGAATTCAAAGTCCAATCAAGTGACTGATCCTGGTTGAGCTATAGAGCATAAGATCCCACTGAGCGAGACCGCAGGTATAACAGTGATGCAAGTTGCATCATGTAAGCGTGGGATGCGAGATGTTCAACGGCCCTTTCGAGCCCATGCACGGGTACGGCAAGCAGTATCTTGGGAGACACCAGCCTCATCTGCTCAAAAATCCAGAATTAAAATGTAAGCTTCAGCTGGTGATGTTTGCGACACACTTTCAGTCAATCGCACTTACCAGTAAACACTAGGTAATCCGAAGGTATTTGGGCTATCTGGCAAATGTAGTTTGCGCGTTGGATGGCTGATTGGGAGGGATGCACCGTCTTCGCTACTTTCTTCGTGAGTTGTAATTGGTGTTGAAGATCATCATACAGGGTAGCAATCGGATGTCGGACTCCACTCATTGCCTCGAGATGAGCTTGGAGCTCATCAAGATACAATGTTGGCTGATGCTCAAGAATATCCAGGAGAAACTCACGCTCCTCATTGCTGATTGCCAAAGGGCGTCCACAAGGGCCGTAGGTTGATGGGTCAGTGATCACACTGCGAGTACGCATGTATAGCAATAGCCATTGCAACATCGTTTTTGAATGAATTGAGAAGTCAATTGCGTCATTGATGTTGTTGGGAGTGCGACCAGAAATCAACCATTGAACAGTGATGGCCTTAATTTGTGGGTCGTATCTGAAAAGCATATGGATACGGACGTCAGTACCTCATCAAATAAAGTGGAGAAGAAAGAATAGAAAGATGAGGGAGGAAAATGATGACTTACCTAACAAACACCATGGCCGATGAGTTTGTTGGCCGTTGCCGATGAGTTTGTTGGCTGTTGTTGGGAGCCTTCAGCCAGCAACGCAGTGGAAGTGCATCCGGTACGGACTCCTGTCAAACTTTGATGCTGATTGCTGACAGGTTTCGCAGGCTTGTGCATTTTTTTTTTTTTTTTTTTTGGCGCAAAAAAAAAAAAAAAAACGGGTCCCGGGAAGACAAGCTTTTACGGATTGGCTGTATATCGAATTTCTGGTCAAATCTTTAGCATGTAGCAAGTGGAAAGTCGAGCAGCAACAAACTTGGACTTTATCAATTGGGTATGTTTCAGTCTTCCATCTATGGAATCTTACAGTTACAGTAACATCTCGTTTTTGACCCAATAGGCAGGCGGAACCTTTTTATAATTGGCTTCATAGAATATCAACTGGACCGAATTAGCAGCTCTCCTGTTTTTCACAACAGACGATGGGCTCACCTGGCAAACCGAGGCCACAGTCAGCCTATCAGCTCAGCCAGCCACTCTCAACAAACCATTCAAGTTCAGCAGACGACCACGACGATGGAGACCTCGAATTAGGCCGTCAACTGGCTCTCAAGTCGAAACTTAATGGGGCCTCCAAGACTAGCTTGGATTGGGTAGACCCATTCAAAAATCTCTTATTATCCAATCAACTATCCTGATTGACCTTTTTAAATGTACAAATATGCATGTATTGTTCTAGTTGTGGCGAAAATCCGGTATCTTGGGTAGTTGGATGAACAAACAACCTGGGAAGATCGGAATGGAGTATGTCTCGTTCCTTTTTCTACATCGTAGAACAAACCTTCTGACTTGACACCTTCTACTCCTGAAAAACAGAGCATCCTGGTAGGTCATCAAGCCCCTGTATATTCATCCATACACCTACGAAACAAGCGATTCAATAAATAATAAATAAAATGCGAATCGAAATAGGCATGGAGCACACAGAAAGATCATCAAGCCACAAAAAAGAAACCCCCTTATTTTCATAGAATCACTTTCATCACAATCCATCAACTACATTCATTCCGATCAAATTCATCAAACAAAGAGCAAAGAAATTGACGAGCTGACATAGAAAAAATAAACTATGATTTGAAAACAGGCCGAGTTCACTCGACAAAGAGTGTGACAAATGTGCAAGGATCTTGTACACGTTTACCCAACGAGGACTGAATGGGACGATCCACTCGACGCTAGATGAGCCGCAACTGGAACGAAAGACGGCGCGAGTGGTATTAAAGAAGGTCCCGACGCAAATCATCCAGCAAGCAGAAGGTCTTGCCATCTTCACCGTCTTCCGTCCCACACTAGGTTCCTCCACTGCATCAGGCTCAGGCGTCGTCATCTCTAGGGACTCGCCTACCACCTGGGGCGCTCCCAGCGGCATCTTGATCCACACTAATGATCTCGGCTTCCTTGCTGGGGTCGAAGTCTACGACGTTGTGCTTGTCCTTCGGACACACAAGTCTGTCATGTCGTTTGCTAAACCGAAGGTCAGTTGTCTTCTTATCCCTATTCGTTTCATTTCATTCTTAACTCATCAACATCTGTGTTGCCACAATTGCTAAGGTTTCCCTCGGAGCTGAACTCGCCGTCATTGCTGGACCGATCGGAAACGGGGTCAGTTTTGAGTCAGCTCCTGAAACCAATCCTGTATTCTCATACACGAAATCTAAAGGGATTTATGGGGGTCTTCAACTAGACGGAAACGTCAGTTTAAAGACAAAATGATATCTCAGCTAGTCTATCACAAATTGATCGGCATTTTTTGTTGAAATAGATAATAATAGAACGAACGGACGAGAATGCGAGGTTTTATGGAAGGAAGGTGAAGGCGGAGCAAATCTTACAAGGGGGAGCGGTTGCGGTCCCACGAGCGGCTTCCGGTTTGATAGCGGTAATTGATGCGGCGGAGGGGAAGACGTATGATCCCGAGGACTTCCCGGAGTCAATTGATGTTGCGCCAAGTGAAGAGTCAACGGGGGTGTCGACAATTCGGGAGAGCAGAGCGAAGGCGGCGCAAGAAACAGGGATTACCGAGGGAGTGGAAGATGAGGAATTGTCGGAGCCGTCGAGCGTCGAGGACTACAGCCACCGGCGCCGGACGATGCCGCCGATGACATTTCATCTCTCCAGCTCCCCGAACAAGGCGAAGCTGGACCCCAAGCCCAGTCTTGCCGTCGAACCCGACAAGGAAAACACCCGAGTCACCATCATCCTCCCCACCGCCAATACTCTTGCCACTCCTCCACCCCCACCACCGCGGAGAAGAGGACTCACGGTCTCTCGCCCGTTGCCCGGCGGCTCGACAGATCCCCGCCCCCCATCCTCCACCCTTGCCCCCAGCCAAGATCATCATCCGCCCTCCACAGAACTCACTCGCCCTCCTCCAGATCTCGACGCACTATCACTCTCTGATAGCGTTGCTCTCCTCTCCAATACTTCAGATAAACCTCCAGAACCTTTCCTGCTTCATGAACGATCAGACTCCAGTCACTCCATCACTTCTCCTCCGAAACCCTCTGAGACTGGTCTTACCCCCGTCCCCCAATCTTGAACTACCTTAAGTCAGGCGGCAAAAAAAGGCCAATAAATTTGCCTGTTTTGGTTTTCCTTATTTCCTGCCTTTTATTCTTTATTGTTGATTTCTTTTCTACGTCTTCTGTTGTCGTGAACTGTAGAAGAATCTATCCAATATATATATTCATATATTTTTAAATCAGGTCGGTATTGATTGACTTTGCTAGTCTGAAAGACAATCAGAGGAAGTCAAGGTCCAGAGGACATCATTGACAACAGCATCCGACCATGCTGACGTCATGCGGCAGCACCTATACCTTGCATGTCATAACTTTGTGGACACACAGGAACACGATTCGATTGGTGTGCAGGAGTTGTCAGATAATTTTTGATCCCCAGAGTTATTCCACACCAATGATATTGATACTGATGTCGGGGCCTTCCAGTTGTAGTGGCTTTGTTTACTATCATGATGCATGGATAATATCCTTCACATTCTTATGAGAAAAACAAGAGGCTTTTTCTTCTTTTTCTACATATAAGCCGAACCACAGATCCAGGTGACACGAAGTGTGCACATACATTACAAATATTTGGGTAGGTGGTTCCTAATCGTACCGTGTTGGTGAAGAGGATGCAGAGTCGAGGCGAGGAAACAGTCAATGGCTCATATATTATATCTCGTGTACAACCTATCTATGTTCTTGGACTAAGCATTTTGCGAGGAAGGATATGGAAGGATAACTAAATCAAGAGACAGAGAACTGAAGTCCGACAAAATACCAAGGAGGCATACTATCACTAGATCGCATGAATGATACTCAAACCAACTTGCAAAGGTAAATGGAACTAAGTTTTATTTATTCAAGAATGGTTTAAGCAAACTTTTAACGAAGACGATCCTCTTAGCTAATCTATAGATTTCACAATCTTCAAGGATGATTTCGATACCGAGCTCTATCCCAATCCCGATGCCAATCAACCTTTGGATTCGTTTTGCTTCTTCCAGACTCATTACGGTGAATCTGTCTTCTTCTTCAACATCTTCATCGCTCCGTTCATCCTTGCCTTCTGGGATTTCTTCCGAGCGTTGTCCGTTTTCATGTCGAATTCGATTCTCACTCGATAGCCTTGGTTCGTCCCTTCCAAGAATCCTTTCAGTCCCTTTGCGCAATTTCATGGGTATCAAGCTCGGTTCCATGCCTAATCCATAACCAACTAAATCCCTTAGTTTATCTTCGATCTGTTTCATGTGTTCCACGTCCTCTTCGATCCGCTCAACTAAGAAGACAAAAGTAAAAGCAGTAAATCCACATCATACAAAACAATTTTAAACCAGAATGTATCAGCAGGTCATGGACATGGATTTGCTTGTACTTGAAAGAAAACACTTACCATAAATTTCGAATGGTTCCGTGACAGCCATGACATTATACTTCCCGTCATGATGAAATCTGAATTCATAAACCCCCTCTTCCCAGGGTAATATTTCATCCCTGAACTCGACCCATCCAGTTTTTGGCGGCCTGGCCGATGAGTTTTCAACCTTCAAGTCCTTTCCCTCGTGGCTAAGACCCTCCTCTCCCTGTTCTCTACCTTTCCCAATATGCATATCACCTTCCCATTCTTCTTCGAACAAGCCACACCAGCGTCCGGAACTCGTTACCTCGGTTACCAGGCCACTCCTGTTAGAGCCTCGCCGATAGCATCCAATCCAATCTGCTCGGGAATGGTTCCAGGGCGAGGTCCACTGTAGCCGAATTGGCTCACCCATATGGAATCTTAATTGGTTCGACTCTGGGTTTCTAGGACGATGATATCTTGATTCCTGCATCATCAACCGGTATTGAGTCGTATCGTAACTAGATAAATCGTTCGTAATGCGCCTGCGAAACTCTTTCTACATCAATCTTATGTACCCACTGCAACTAACTTTTCTTCCCCAGGGCGGTGCGTGAATTAAATGCTTACGTTAGAATCAATCTTTCACCTGAACTTTGCAATAGTACTTTGGTATCTCGTACCACACCAGATAGTCGGGGAGCAGCTGGAAAAAGGAGGAAATATCCAAACCAAATTTTACGTCAGTAAACCACAGCCTCTTTTATTTTTTGTATTAGTACCACACGTTGCGGAATAACACTACATGTTTTCTCCCATCAGACAAGATTTACATTTCTCTAAGAATTCGTCAAGGGCTTGGACGGTTTCATCATAGATAAACTCAAAGGTTCCTTGAACTTCTTTGAATCTCCGTTCAAAGCCTTTCCCTTCTCTTTCATCGGTCCTGTCACCACCCAAACTGCTGGCGCTTTCACGATCAATGCGAAGATCTAGATTCTTTCGACGTGCGGCCAATTTCTGTGCGTTTTGTTTCAAGACTTTCGTTAGCCCGGCGTCCTTTCGAATCCTATCACCGTAGATTTTCTTCATGTGAGGGCTTTCAATCAAGAGAGACGCCAGTCAATTGTTTTTTTACTCTTGGAAACTCATCCGGCTTTGCGATACAACAGAAGCACGCAGATAATAATTTTAATAAAATACTTACGTTTCAACAAAACTTAGAAACCACCAATGACATAGCACGGATCCTAATGCCAACCCGAATACCAACTTGTTCCCGCTCATCAAGCTCATCCCAATAAATCCTGCACCGCCCATAGATCGCTCCGGATTGTTCAAGTATCTATAAATCCCCGCGTAAGTCAATTCCATCGGATAATCATCCACAAAAAAGTCGCCTGCCGAGGTTTATATCAGCACGGATGTTCAAGTTGTTTTGCTTCACAAAACCTTTGATTCTAAAATCAACTGACCGTAAAACCAGCCAAATTTACCCAATACCTCGTAGGTTGAAATAGCGGTCCAAACGTGAATACCGATCAAACACTGTTTTCAAATCGCGATGTTTCAACCACGGCAAGTCAGTATATGTTTGTGACCTAATGATTGTAAAGATTCATCAAGAAGGATGTTACTGACTAATCCAAATGTAATTCTGATTAATTCAGAGCTCAATTCCCATTGGTTCTCCAATTTATGAAACTTTACCGACATGATTGCGAAGGAAACTATCCAAGCGTGTCCAGAACAGAAAATGGTAGTCGTTAAGTCTTCATTCTATTGTTCCGCATTTTATTTTATTTTATTTTGTGTGAGGCTCAAATGGAGAATTGACTCAAACCATATGTCATAATCAATGATAAATTATAAATACCCTTCCAATTCTGGAAACATTCTTCGATAACCTCGAACTTGAGCTCATCGATCAAGTCGTTCTGGTCATCGTTATCGATCTCATCTTCGTGTTTTTGGGCGGATTGACGGAGCTTCCCGATTGGATAATAATATTTCGTTAAGAAATGTTTGACCATCATCTTATTTTGAGATTGTTGCTTCAATCTAAAGCCGAGTCCAAAACTAAACCAAACCCTCCAAGCTATGGCATTTAAGCTACTGATCAGCAAACCCTTATTGTTGTAGATTTTGTTCATTTCGCTCGAATCATCTTCCTTAATGAATAAGATGAGAAAATTGTATGCTATCACCAAGACCGTAACGAAATCGATCGATCTAAATTTATCAAAGTGATGGACCAAGATCATATCCTTTCTTTTAAAGAGTCTGTGCTCTAACTGTTCTCTAACTTCGGCAGGATCAACCGGGTGTTGTGAAGGTTCTTGGAAAGTGTTTGATCCATGAACCGAGGTCGTATCATGATGGGTGTCTCGATAATCAGGTGATACGACTTTGGGATTTTCGTTGGGAGAACTTAAGTTTAGGGGTTGAATTTTCTTGCGCTGATGAGAGCGAGATCGGAGTGAATGGCGAGGACTGGTAGCTGTGAGTGGCCTGGCTTGAGGACCATAAGTACGTTGGATGTGAGGGTTTTCAAAATAAACGAGGAAACCGAATTGGCACAAATGGGCCAATAGAGAGACAAAAAACACAGATTGAGAACCGGTGATCAGGCTGGCACCATAAAATCCGGCATAGCCGATCGAATACATCGGGTGAGGGGCCATCTCGAACACGCCGTCAAAGACCAATTCTTGTAATGATAAAAAGAACGCATCACCCCAATACCAGGCAAAGTCATGGACGATCCGATGGGCGTCGAGTTTGACCCATATGTTGAATCCAACGAGTATGATCCCAAGAGCCCAACGAATCAGGAAAACACTCAAGTTTGACTGGTGTTGAGGATCTTGTTGTGAGGGTTGCTGATTTGGAAGATTGAGGGAACAATAGGAAAGGCAGAAATATGAGAAGAAATCGTTTAAGAGGATGATATCAACCAGTTGTCTGAATAGGAGCCAAACGTTGAATTCGATAGGATATTGATTGAGATCATAGTTTAAGTTATTGGTCGACATTTTCGACTTGAGTTGTTTCTCGATCCAGTTCGATAATCTCGGATTGAATTTCGAATTGAATAGATTCAAGTTTTTGATGATCTTGATCAAGAATTTGTTTTCCGATTGTTTCTTTAAGACCCAACCTAATCCACCGTTATAGGTTAATCTCCAAAATAAGAAGGAGACCATATAGAATGTCTTGAGCTTCCTCCTTGGGAAGATCATCAAGGGTATCGTCTGAGCGATCAACGTTGATAAGGTAATTAAATCTAAACTGGATTTGGGCAGTCTTGGATCGAATAGTGAGGAAATCATGTTATGCGTTTCGGGTATCTTGAAGACTTCGATCAACCAAACCGACAAGCACTCGAATTAGCTCTCACGTTTGATATCCAACAGAATAACCCAAATCAGCAGGACCCAGGACTAGGAATTGATGTGATTACGAACCTGTACCATCCATGGTTTTCCCATATGACGATTTTTGACGGTTTTTACTTTGTTCATCCTGTTTTCTATCTTGATCTTTGTCTGCTTCGTCTTTCTGGAGATTGATCTTCCTGAGATTCTCATCGGCCGGCGGCGAGGGTGCCAGTACGACTAATTCAGGCTTGCTTGAAGCGGTACTATCGTCTACCATTTTCAATGTTTCATCCACCCAGCTTGAGTTATAACTTGGAGCTGTTCGATCTTCTGGACAGTGCTCTGCTTGCGTTATGCTTCTTGGCTATTGTAGACTCTTATCAGTTACTGTTATCTAGATACCAGTTCTTCCAGCCGTATCCGTCCAGTCTCGTTACTTCCTCGGCATATATCCTTGGAGTGGTTTCGATGTTTTTGTGTAGTCTGTGGATGACTTGATATAACAGCCCCGAGAGTTAGAAGGTACTAATTTATTAAACTTCAGTATCTCCATATCACCCTCCCCTCGCATACATAAATAATTGCGTCATCATTAAGCCCTGCGGAAACTTTATTCCGACGAAGATGATGATGTCATCACCAACCACAATTGCGTTGGCCCTAAACTGTATTGGCTCACGCTGGGATGTCGGTGAAAGAAGAATACAAGAGAGTATATTTCTTATAGTCAGTATATAAATAATAGAGAAAATATAAAGTATGACAATCAATAGTTTGTTATGTTTTATTTGACTTACCTGGGATGTCGGTAAAAGAAGAATAAAAGAGAGTGAGGAAAAAGAAGAAGGTCACCGACATCCGGGGAAGAGTCTTTTAGAGAAATGAGAAAGTCAATATAAGTATTTTGTACAATGATATGCTAATAGATGGTGTATGTATATATAGTGCTGAAAGTGTTAGAGTTATGGCAATTACAAGGTTAAAAACATAGTAACATTAAGTTACAGCTGTTCCATGCACCCCTGTCAACACCCAACTGACTATCCAATAGCCCCTGTACATACCGTGGGAATACTACTGGATAGTCATATCCTGCGCCTCCCAATTGCTTGCTACACTTCCATATCCCTCCCATATTTACATATTGTGTTTTTACAAATGCTTGGACTTTTTGGAGATTTTTGGATGGCAAGGTTATGGGATTAAGGCCACAGCCCCAGTTTAATCTTCAGGTTATTGCCACACACAGCATCAGGAATCAGCCATGTTGATCATTAATGACCAGATCATGGGTTTTCAAAAACATAAAAGATTGTTTTTTTTTGACAGATTTTAACAAATCTTGATGCAAATCAGTCCAAGCATTTGTAAAAACACAATATGTAAACCACATATGTCCAATCCTCCGGCCCTGCACAGATGTGCCACAGCCACAGCCGGGGACCACAATCTGACTCATGCCCTGGCATTTAAAGCCAACCTTGCGGCCCCGCACTGGCCACCAATCCTCACTTCTCCCTCCTCCCAACTTCTTGACCTTCCCCATCTCATCCATCCTCCATCCTCCTTCCCCCTCCCATCTCATCCTTCCTCCTCCCATCACATTTTCCTCCAGCAAACCCATAAGGATGATTAACACCCCATCCAGTCATCCACAAAATACTCCTGACCTCAACCCCCCTTACAGTAATCTGAATGTACCTCACCACTTGTCTCCCAATCATACTCCCTATTCCTTGCATCCTTCACACTTCCTCCCACATGCTCAGCCTACCGCTCAGCTTTCCAAAAACTCAGCTTCTACCCCATCCTATTTCTCCGCAAACTCATCCTTCCTGTCCCCTAGTATTCCCATTAGCTTTCCTCAACCAAGCTTCCATCATGTCCCTGCTGCGCTAAGTCAAACATCCACTTGCAACAGCCCAAACTCCCAAACTCATATAAGCCCACCACATCAAAACATACCACTTCATACACCTACCTCTATCCCTCAGCTTCTTTTCTTAGCCAGCCATTACCATCTACCTGCCAAACCAATGGTAGTTCCCAACCCCTCACTTCTTCAGTTACATTGTCTAAGACTGCTCCTCCTCCAGAGCCTGTTACTGCTCCCCCTTGATTGACATCCACGCACGCAGCAACAAGAAACAGAAACAACTCCAATCAGCACAGAGAGAACCCAATCTTTGTCCTATGCATGAGCTAATGCAACAGACTGAGGCTGAGCTAGCTGCAGAGGCGGCTAAGTATTCCAAGCGGTCAATGTCAGATGCCAACCGCACTTTCTTCTTGGAGTTTTTTCTCCAGCAGCGCAAGGAGCTTTGTATCCAAGCAATTGAGCCGGGTGTCTCCATGACCATGGTTGATAGCTACCTGTAAGTTAAATATCCTTCAGCTCCAAAAGTGGTGATTGAGCAACTAATAACTCAAAATTACTGTTGAAACTCGACATCCTACTTGTGACATCTTCCATGTAATTCAATCTTTAATAACTGCGGCAAATCTCAACACCTTTTGATCTCGACTGCTTTACACTATTTTCTGGCATCTTCATAACAATCCTCTCCATCTTTCCCTTTGATCATCATCACTCAATCCTTCCTACCACCATCTAAAACATCCATCTCTTCCTTCCATCTCTCTCCCATCTTATTATCATCTCCCACTTCTCTCAACCTCTTCGCTCCTCTTCTTTCCTTCTCTCATCTCTCTTTGCTCCTCTTCCTTCCTTCCTCTTACTTGACTCCTACATCTTCTCAACATCCTATCTCAACTCCCTATCTAAATCAACTCAAACTCTCTTCAACTCGTGGACGTCTTGTCTCATCTCAACTTGGTGAGAAATAAACCACACATCTATTTCTTTTGCTTATTGAATCATCTAACATTTTTACTCTCAGTCCTGTGTCATCTATTCACCAGTCCTGTCCACTACTCTACTTTAGTTGTCTGTTAGAACACCAACATCATCTACTGGGTATGCTTTCTCATTTCTTTTCTCTTCTCATTTATCAATATTCTAATCTTGTGTATTTTCAGTTATCTGGTCTTTGTTTATTAGCAATAAAAATTCAGGGCTTCTTTAATTACCGCAGAGGCAAACAGATGGAAATCAGGAAGCCACATGCTTGGAATCAATTCATGAAAACGTCCAAGGCAAGGGAGATTTTTTGCGGTTGTAAGTTTGCTACTTCATTCATCCCTCCTTTGTCTTATAAGTAACACTAACTCAGTTGGATCAATTGTAGGTTCCAAGGGTGTTAAATACAACCCAGCCATGGGCAATATTTTGGCCCTTGATTATTGGCTTTCCACTCAAGAGAAAGCATCTCTGGCAGAGCCGCCTCCATCAAAAACATTGACCCCTTCTGACAAGGAATCTGTAGACACAACGGGAAATGGCCTCCGGCAGACAATATCCTTCAAACGCGCGTCCGATCAAGTTGAGAACTTTATGGAACAATGGATCAAACAAGTAAGTTGTCCATCCAACAAATCCCAAACAAAACAAGTAGCTCACCCATGCTTGCTATGCAGGTTCAGACAACCAAGATGTATGTGATAATGGTTCCACCTGTTAAGAATTCATCATAATTATCATTGGCTGCTATCCCCACACATGAGATTGAAAATGGTCTATTTCAATTTCAGACATTCTGTATTGATGGTTAGAGTAGGAAGAGAGCTGCAAATGGATTGAAAATTCTGGATCTGGAAAACAGATTGAGAAAGAGTATCTTTTTTTAAATATGAAATGAATAATATCCATCACAAGGTAGAATTTGATTCATCTTAATCGTATTTTATGAATTGAACAAGAAAAGGACATCATTCACTGCTAAATTTTGACAAAATTAACATCTCTTTCTTCATCTAAAGCATCTTATTATACCAATACCAGCAAGTTCTGCACTATGGTCATCAAACCAGCTTTCATTGTGAGGAATCAGGATCCATAAATTAAAGGGTAACATATATTATTCTCAATTATTCATTATAGTTTTGGGTTTCTACCAGGGCACAAATGATGCTGTCTCTTCAACCTGAATATTATTTTACTATTCAACACAAATGTTCAGTTTCAATATTCTGGTTTATCCTTTTTGTTTTTAATTTCTGAAGAATCCTCACCAATTGTGAATCCCAGTGAGGTATTCAATTACCTAACCTTCTGAAGCCTTGATGTACAAATTATCATATCTGTACATATTTGGTATCAATTGCATGATGCAATGGTTGATCTCAGATAGTAATAATAAATTGAATCCTACCTGTTATGTCTCTCAATTCATTGCTATGGGGTGGCAGTTTCAACTAGATTCTTATTAGTGGATTTTACGGACTGTGCAATGAAAGCATCATGTATCATTCATATAATTTTGGGATTGGAAACCATTATAAGTTGGCAAAGCACGTGTAGGTGTAAACATTAATCCTACTTGAGGCATTATGAAAGTCAATCTGGATTGATTTAACATCTTAATCTGCTTGTAAGTGTGATAATTGTGTGACTATAACCAGTGAGATAAAACAAGAGCACCAATAATCTCACATTACTTTTGCAATATTAATTTATTGCATATCACATATATCTAGTCCCAACATACTTCCCATGGCCCCTATTAGGATAAATGGGTATCCACACAAGCCCTGAGGAGCTGCTGAGCTTAGTAATTTTGTTCAAAATAGACAATCTCTACTTTTAAATCTTGAAGAGACTTTTTGAACAAAAAAATCTCCCATGATTATTTAATTCATTCCACAACTAGTGGTGAGATCACCATTTCATTGTAATTTTGTAGGATGAAATGAAAAGAATGTTTCTTCAAATATTTATGATTATAATCCTTGGTCTAATGAAGCTAAAATAGATTTTACTGCAGTTCATGAGGTTGTTGTGGTTTTGTGGCCACCAGATAGACTTCAAATGCTTTACACTCCTTTTTCTGTGGAGCTTAGTTTTATTTTTGACTGGATGAAATTTCAAGTGGAAATTCAGGTTTGTTTGTATGAGGCAGCTGATGTCTTGCTTATGTTTTATTGAAGTGTAGTATTCAAACATTGGAAATAGTTTCTATGTCAACTTCTTGGGAGGTTTATATTGAGATTTTTCAATTGCATATATTTATATGTAAGGCAGACATGTGATCCCACACCTGACCATGTGTTCCAATTTCTACTTTTGAATTAGACTGACTACATTCAATTTCATTTTTCAAAACCTTCTAAATTAAATTTATTAATGTGCAATTTGGCACTAATGTTGATGAAGGGAGATTTTGTTGCATTGATGCTATGTGATACTATATTTGGTAACCATGAGTTGAAAGCTTCACAGAATTAGAAGCAAACTTTTCATAGATGCTTGTGGATTGTACAATTTTTAGGCTCCTGCTGCTGGTTTGACTTGCACTTTCAATAATTAAAAATAATCTGCTGATGGCAAAGGTTGATCAGACAACTATCTTTTTGAAACTGGTGAATATAGAGGGAATATGGTATTGTTTGTATTGTTGGAAAAAAATCTATTGGCTTGAAATCAAATCAATGATGGATGTAAGAAGATCATTATTACCAACACAAGGTTTCAAAATGGACTACAGAGATGGTATAATAATTTTTTTTTCATTGTCAACTAGGCAAGGTGGGCCTCTCAATTTATACTTTGCAATAACATCCATCTGAATCATGTTGTTGACCAATTTCATTATCAAGATTCATTTTAATTCCAGTTGTAATCACATGTTAAATATATACCAAATGAAATCTAACTTGTTGGTACATAACTTTTCAACAGAAATATTTTAGCTACAGATTCCAAGGAGGTTACATGTTAGCCATGGTGTAAAGAATATTTTTAAAATCTTGAATGTCACTTGATCAAGCTACTTGATATTTTTTTGGATTGGGCAGCTTGTGCATATGAGAAATTCAGCTTCCAAGTTATTGGCAGTGGTGGCGGTGGATCTCCTGGGGTGATGGATGCGCTTTTATAAATATGACTGGCTTATTTCAGATCTCTATGGTCAAGTTCTCCAGAACTGTAGTAATTGATCAACCATGGCTAAATATATTTTTCATCAAAGCTCAATCTATATTTTCTATTCAAAAAATTATAATTTGTTTGATTTTGATATGAGCTATCATTGGTTAAACATTGGTTGTAATAAGAAAATTTCTTGCCTCAGAAATTTCTATAAAAATAATTGGACCTTTTTAAATGTTTTTGAAAACTCCTCTGATATAGCATTATATGTTGGTGATACATGATATATAGGCATGGAGATACCATTGGTGCACACCAAGGATACATAGCAGATAGAGGTGGGATAAGTCCGGGATATAGATAAGTCACCTCCATGGAGGTTCCAACTTTTTTTTCCTGGTGTAGGAAATGTATGTTTTAAAACCAATGTTGGTAGTCTATGTATTAGAAATACTTTTCCTATTGTTGACCAGGGTCTGGATACATGGCCAACCCAAAATCTCGACTATCTTCTAAGGTATTCATAGCATGAGGGTTGCATGTACTGATTCCAAGGTCCTCTGCAATAAGACATAATGCAGCCTCAGGTACTAATACCTTGCGTAGAGCATATTCGACTGAGAGTGGATACACCATTTCACACATGGTTTTCAGATTCCCATTGGAAAGAAACATAGCAGTCAGGGACTTGTATATCTCTTGATATCCCTGAATAACACAGCTGGAACACACCTAATCAGCTGAGGACAGTATGGGGAGTGAGTGCAGATGGGAACTCAACTACCCAGGCTGCTCCACCTCCAGTGAGCCCATTTCACCAAATGTGCTGCGTGCTTTGGTGGGTCCTATGATTTTCCAAGCTCTCATGGCAGTGTCCATGAAGTGAGATGATCCTTGAGGGGTGAAGAGGTTCACCAAATATTTTTGAACCCCTTTCGAGCGACTTAAATGGGAATTGATAAATGCACGCCCATCGGCGCACGCCCACGCCCACGCCCATCGGCGCACGCCCACGCCCATCGGCGCACGCCCACGCCCATCGGCGCACGCCCACGCCCAACGCACGCAGATAAAAAAAAAAGGTGTGCTGCCCGCACGCCTTTTTTTTATTGGCGTGCGGGCTGCACGCCCTGCCCGTTCAGAAAAGGGTGTGCGAACCGCACGCCCTTTCTATGTGTATAGGCAGGGGCGTGCCCCTACCTATATACATAGAATCGGCGTGCGGGCTTGCACGCCAATTCTATGTATATAGGTAGGGGCACGCCCCTGCCTATATACATGCTGATGTCATGCGTACACAAGAATGTACGCATGACATCAGCTCCGGTTGAGGAATACAGCCTCCTCAACCGGGAGGGATCCCTCCCGGTCGAGGGGCTTGTAGTCCTCCCCGGCAGGCGTGCGGCTGCACGCCCATCCTTGGGGGTGTCACACGCCCATCTACAGGCATGCCCACGCCCAAGGATGGGCGTGCAGCCCGCACGCCGATAAAAAAAAGGCGTGCGGGTTGCACGCCTTTTTTTCTAAGGGCGTGCTTGGGCGTGCATTTATCAATGCCCGACTTAAAATCATACAAAAAAAATAACAGCAAGTCAGTTGGATGCCCAATGATGGTGTGATGGTCAAGTATATCCACTCAACCTGTTAAGTAAACTGAAATCAATAGCGCCTGGCCACCCCTTTTTGAGGCCATTGGGGATTAAATACCCCTCTGCTCAATGAAGGGCACAATACTCAGCTGTCCTAGCAAACTGAAAGGCAGCAAAGCACTCGGTAATCCCTACTAAACATAATTCAGTGGGTGGGGACCAACCGGAAGAGATAAACCCAACGGGTTTTGTGTTGCCATGCGCTTGCGGGTACTTGGGGGACGCTCCAAGTATTTCCCAAGGTTGGTTAGTTTGGCTGATGGCTGATGTGGAAGCGGGTAATCACAAAACTTGCACACACTATCTGGTAGGTCTTTTGGTATATTCAGTCTGAGTCTGTATGCTTACGGTTTCTAATCTAGAGATGCCACCTTCAACTCACTGGGGTCCACAATTGGCTTGTCATTGTCCCAGGCCTGAGGAGGTGGAATAACTGAGGTATTGCATTGATTATTACTCTTCAGGAGTTGGGCATTTATGTAACCTGAAACCCCCAAAGACAGAAGTGAGATGCCCTCCTTAGCCAATGCAATCTCCATATCTATTTGAATATTTGGATGTTGAGCCGGAGGTGTGTAGAGCAAATCCAACATTGGATCTAATACGGGTTCCTGGTAACTCTGCCCAGTTACACAAGTGTCTTTGCATATTGGAACTGTGTTTGAAGCAATGGTTGGAGCTGATTCAATCATTTTTTGACATAGTGGGACAGATGGATGCAACCAAGGTGAGACGTCTGTGTTGATTGAACCGGTGGTTGTTGAGAAATATTTACTTTCCTTTGGAGTGCTTGGCTTGGATTGTCTTTGGTTTTTGACTCTAGGTTTCTTAACAATACGTGCTTTTTGGTTGAATTTAAACTTGCACTTTAGTTTTCCAAGGAGATATGAGCTGTTAGACATCTCAAGAGGAATTGTAGCATGTGAAGAACCCAAAAAGGGATTTATTTATTGAGAAAGGCATCCATTCAGTAGTTTGTGGTACATGTGGGTTCCCAAACTGTACTACCATACAGAAAACAATACAAGTCTTCCAAAACCACAATTGGTGTTGGACCGGGCCACACTCCAATGAGAGCCACATTCTTGAGATCTTTGGATGAGAAATAAAGAAATATTTTTATTCAAGGAAGCCAAATATGTATATAGTAATAACAGGTTATGAATTTATTGAGCCAATAGACCAAAAAAATGAGGCCCACCACCAAGCGGAAACAGTCACACCTGCAGCAGACACAAACTTCCCAAGAAATGAGGCTAAAAAGAACCAAAGGCCCCATGTGAGTGAGCCAAGAAGCAGATTGCATTAGCTCAGGTCACATATATATCAAAGAGTAGATACCAAAAGGACTCTTACCTACCCAAATAATCAGACTCCCATTTCCTTGCCCTCCAAATCCTTGCCTGACTCCCCAGTCTCATTTTCACCATCCTCAAATATAGGGTTACTGCTCTCACCCTTCTTGAACTGCTCATTGTGGGAGATCTTATATACAGGAAGTGCAGCACTGAAGCTGAGCCCGCAGCGCGGGCTCAGCGGCAGACTGAGGAAGGGGGTACGTACCAAATGTTGGGCGGAGTTTTGCGGGGAAAGCACAAGGGCGCAGCAGGCAACATTCTATAGTTGGCGCGGGTGATTGGTTGAGCGGACAAAGACCGCTTCAGTATGCGCGACAAAGGGGGACCGGGTGGAATCATGGGGTTTGGGGCACCAGGCTGCAAGCAGAGCGGGGGTAGAAGGAGCGGAAACGTGTGCAGGGGGGCAACAGACGGCTGCAGGGGTCAACGGGGTATAGTAGTCGGGGACAGGCTGTGGTGCGATGCAGAACTAAGGAGACAGGCAAGTAGGGCTCCAGGGAAGGTACCGGGGATTGCAGGTCATGACTGGGGGGGTTGTGGGAGAGTTGTGGGATCTTATCTTATCTTATCATCAAAGTAGATAGCTATCAACTACAGCGCATATAAGAAATCTCTTTACTTTAGAAACCCTCTTAGCGACTTTCAGCGTGTGCGGACAAGCGGAACTGTGAAGGGCATCATCAGGAAGACAAACACAAGAGGAACGGTCCCCTTGCTGAGTATAAGGTGTTGCAGGGAATCCAGTCAACCATCCGCTAGCAGTTGTTTATCCTGCAGAGGAAATCAAAGAATCACCAGAACCAACCAGGAAGAAGGGCAACCTACCTTTTCTGTCACTGTAGTTGCCTTTATTTCCACATTGTCAAGAAACTTCTCAATGGCCCCCGGGCTGTAGTTCATCTGCTGTAGCTCTTGAGTAAAGTTGATCCTCTGCCGTACCTCTTCCATCTTGGCCTTCCTGACTCGCATTTGCGCTTCCATTTTGTTGACCCTCATCTGTTGTTCTTCCAAACACAGTTTCCTCTTCTCTCGTGCATCTACCATCCTAGCGACTCAATTTGCTGCTTGAATCTTCAACAAATTGCGGTGTTCTCGAGATTTGATGCACTCAACCCAATACTGCCTTGTTTCCTCAATGGCCTTCTCTAGACCATGGGGCTCATTTGCTGACAGAATGAATTAATCAACACATCACTTGGGATTAATTCTGATGATATTGGATCACAGTGGGATAGAATATCACCTTTTGCATGTTTGCGCTTGGAAGCAGCCACAGGAATCTTTGGGGTTTGAGGAGCCAGTGATGAAGGGCAAGTCAGTTGTATGGCGCCAGCCGTACAGTGAGGAGTAGCCTCAGAGGATGTTAAGTTGAAACTAGTCCCGATATTCTCATGTATGCCAGATTCTTCATTATTCGATGAGTCATGGTTGAGCAATTTTGGCGCATATTGACTGGTTGATTCAACTGTGACTGTAGGGTTTGCGCAGCTTTGAATTCCCATGATGGGATTCCACTCATCCCAATACTTGCACATATTCTTGAGTGCAGCTGGAATAAATAATGATTTCAGATGATGTATCTGAGAAAAGATAAGCCAAAATACATTATACCTGGGACCGTGGAAGTGCCATTCCTGATGTCCTCCTCAAGAACCCCGGCACCGGTATTTTGAAGCCAGTCACTTGCTTTAGTAAAAGACCTTTGGATCTCTTGAATCTTTGTTTGGATGCCCTTGTTGTTGCGGTATGTTATCCCCGCCTCATCCATGATCTTGAGGATTTCCAATGCCGGTGAGACTGTTCTTATTATCACCTTGCCGGTGGATCAGACTAACAAGACAATTGAGGTGTGGGCTGGCACTCGGCTAAAAGATTTCATCCAACTATCCCTTCAATACAATCTGAGTTTGTCAGCGCTTGGATTGATCTTGGAACAATCTATTGCTGGTGCAATCTCAATGGCGATTCATGGCTGCGGTTACAAATTTGGATGTATCTCAACCTACGTCCAATATTCCCTTCAGTAACAAGCCAATCCATAAGGATCTTGATGCTGGAGATCCCATCTTGGCCGTCTTGATCCCAGCTGATAGGCTTGCGTCGCTTGTTGGCTGCATCTGCAAGATTTGGAACCCCGTGTTTCTTCTTACGTTTCTGAGTGGGGGGGATAGTTATGTCGTTAGTGATCTGAACTGGATTGTTGGGGTTGCTGGGGGCCATTGGAGCCATGAGAATGAGCAATGGTAGAGTAGGATGGCGGGAGTTTGGAATATTCAAGCAGAGAGGTGTAACAGGGCTGGTTACAGGTCTATGAAAATGAAGGGGTTCTGCGGCAAAGTAAGGGTTACACGCGGCTAGGCAGCTATAAAAGGGGTTTGTACACTTTTATAGTGTAGTTTTATCTTGTGGAAACTAGAACTGGATTTCTTGGTTCTTTAGTGACTGAGAGAGTGGCCCTTTTATAAGGGCCGGCATTGATCAAGAGAAAACAATCTTAGGAATCTGTTGAGTTAGAGAACTCAACGGTACATGAGTTTTAGTGCGTATACAGACGTCGTGACATGATATGAACCTGCTTTGGGCTAAGGAAGAGCCTACCCCTGCATCCTCTAGTGTGCATGGGGATTTATGGCATCTTCGTCTTCCGGTCCATGTGATCCTGAAGCAACTGAATCTTCTAGCGCGTACAGTGCGTCCGTAGTCACCCCGGGCAAACCGGGGTCATGAGAAGCCTACAGGTTGCATAGTCCTGCACGCATATCATGTGATGGAGGTCCTGTTACATAAACAGGACAAGCTGTCAGGACCATGACATGCAGCTCACACAGGCAACCTGTCACATGCGCAGTGACTGTGCGGCAGGTTTCACAGGCCTTTCCACTACAGGTTACATACATGAAATGCAGTCCTGCAAATTGTGTATGACACAGAGCGCTTTAATTTTTTCTGTGACATGCAGGACCATGCAACCTGTATGTCACTCATGACCTTGATTTGCCTGTGGTGAGTATGGGCGCCCGTTGCGCAGCGTATTGTAGCACGGCTACAGAGGCCGCCGCAGACGGGGAAACCCGGGGATCTCGGGAAAACAGCTGAAATGATGTTTTTGACGTCAGTTTCCTGGGTTTCTGCTGCAGAACTCTGACTTTCTGCGTGCCGAAACGGAGAAGGCAATCAGGTAATCAGGAGGAAAATCAGGCTTTTTTTTCCCGGATTTGAGCTCCTGGATTTCCTCCTGGATTCCTGATTTTGTAACTTTGAAACCCCCTAATATGAGTCACCATCCCCTTTAATTCTGGCCATATCCTGACTACATGGAGCTGCCTCCCTCGCTTTTGCATCAGTCAAGCCAACACACCAATCGGAAATCCGGAAAACGACCTGGATCGCCAATTCTCCAACCTTTCTGAAGGCAAAAATATCGGTAGTCACCTTAAATGTGTACATAGTTTGAATTCGAACCCTGATTGTTAATGTTATTTGTTTCCCTTTTTCTTTCTTCTCCTACAAAGATGTAAGTTAGAGAACATTCTATGTGCCGAAGCCAACCAGTAAATGACCCTATAATTTCGATCTCTGTCTCGTGATCTTCTTGACCTGGGCTGGACAAGCGACGGTTAATGCGGCCATCTAGCTGTTGACCTGATTGATCAAGCGTTAGCCACCGCCACCACAGACGGGGCGTTGATAACAGCACGCATCTGGTCGCCTGCCTACGCCACAGGGTCACACCCTTAGAAAAAAGACGAACCCGACATAATACAATGTGAGGGCAAAGAGATCTGGCAGGACAAGCCTCTTGACCACTTCCCATCGATGCCCACAATCACCAATTAATTAACATCAGTAAACTCAAAATATCTGAATGATAGAAACCACAACATTTCAAGGAAATGTCTGAGTTGACCATGAGGATACCCCCTTCAGCCAATCTGAAAGACATCCATACCGTGCAACTCAAATCACTCTTGAGCTCGATCAGAGAAACACCCGAAAACCGAAGGGCCCACTTTCAAAATTGGTCTGGTGAATTTAAAGCGAATCCGTTGACGATCTTCAAGCCAGAGAATGAGGCTCAAATCAAAATGATCTTAGAGCTCTGTCGGAGGGAATCGAGGAAGCTTCGCTGTTTTGGTTCGGGCCATAGTCCGAGTGATCTAGCTTGCTGTGATGACTATATGCTCAACTTGGATCGTATGAGCGGTTTAATTGAGGTTTATCTTGTTTTACTTGCTTTCCTTCTGACTTGACAACCTTCCACCTCTTTGACTGATCTGATCCTTTCATGTTTTATTTTAATTGGATTTTTGAGATTCCAGGTGGATCAGATTAACAAGACGATTGAGGTGTGGGCTGGCACTCGGCTAAAAGATTTCATCCAACTATCCCTTCAATATAATCTGAGTTTGTCAGCGCTTGGATCGATCTCGGAACAATCTATCGCTGGCGCAATCTCAACGGCGATTCATGGCTGCGGTTACGAATTTGGATGTATCTCAACCTACGTCCAATCTATGACTTTGATCCTTGCTGATTCAAGTCAAGTCACCATTAATAGATCTGAGGGTCATGAGCTCTTTCAAGCAAGTCTGTGCGGCTTAGGGCTCACTGGAGTGATCACGCGAGTCAAACTCGGATGTGAAGACTCATTTAATCTGGAGGAGACGACCTACGCAATCCCGTTTGATATATTTGTAAATAATTACGATTGGATTGCCAAGAGTGCTGAACATGTGAGGATGTACTGGTATCCTCAAGTTGATCAGGTGAAAGTAGAAAAGTTAAATCGGACGACCAAGCCGAGGGTAAGCTGTTTGTTGACCGTGGTTAGAGTAACCAATCCCTCCACCGATTTTGACCAAGGTAGTTTGATGTGCAGGATCGAGAAACTTGGAGAACGGTTCTACGAGACAAGCTCATGACATGCTTCCAGTGGTTCATCCAACCGACTATACTCCTGCTAACCAAGTACCTACCGAATATCACCGATCTGTACTTGAAAGTATGTTATCGTCTCCTCCACGAACCCACAGTGTCGATATCTACAGAAAAAAACGAAGCAATCGATAGGGAGACTCTAGAAGGATTGATCAAACTTGAAACGCTCAAACGTTCACCAAACTCTCGAGTCAATGCCAGTGCGAGTATCTTCAACTTCGATTGCGGACCACCCCACCATACATACGAAGGAGCAATCCCTTACGAGATCACTCCAGATGCACTAAGACAACTCCGCTCTTTCTTACGTTCTGAAACTCATAAGGTCGGTGGCGGACTTCGAATGCATTTCCCCTTGGAGATCAGACCAGTGGCGGCCGATAACATTTGGTTATCTCCTTCGTGTGGTCAAAGAGTTACTTATCTTGGTATCGTCCAATTCAAGTGAGCTACATCATCGATCTCTACAATCTAATGATTATCACTCATAGAATCGTTCAGACTAACTCTATGAACACACATGTGTGATTGATAGAGCGTTTGGCCTGGAAATCAACGACGAATATAAAAGTTTGTTCCAAGCATTCGAGAAGATTTTGGAGACTTATCATTTAAGACCTCATTGGGCCAAAAAACATTCGCAAACCTTCCAGAATTTACAGAGGTCATATGGATCGACCGATAATAATTTCCAGCGGTTCTTAGATGTGAGGGATCGTGTGGACCCAGAGTTTAGGTTTTTAAATGATTATGCTTTGAGACATTTTGTCAAAAAACAATCATTATGAATATGCTCAGCGATGTGATTATGGTCATCACCATCGTCAGCGCCAAATACCAAATAAATAAGTAAATATTTACCTATTTAATCACATATTTCCAGGGGATGTTAAAATCGGACTCAGATGTATTAATGCTAGTGTTACATAACCATATGTTTGGTACTCGATTGGAAGTTGATTACCAACTTAGCCGACAGATTAGGATTTCTTAATTTGATTTGACAGAAAGCCAAAATCCTCGAATCATGAGGCAATCTGACCACCTTAGGATGTTCTGGTTGTTCTTGTCAAACTTGAAAGATGGGTCCACGTTGATCGGATCTTCCTGCACAGTTTGACGCTGATGCATGCTGTCATGTTATAAACCTTGTAAAAAAGCCCGCATCAGTTGGGCCTTGATCATAAAGAAACCGTGAAACTTGAGCTGCATGAGCAGAGGTTAAAGTTTTAGGATGGTTTATTAACTTTTTTTCAAAAAACCACCCTCAAGTTGTTGGATTTCAAGTAGATACAAGATTACAAACAACAACATATTAGTACATAATCAACTTTTATCTCTAAAACCATAAAGTAGATTGGCCGCAGCAGAACCCACAAGCTGCGGCGCGTACATGTATTTAGTCTATGACTGCTGTCCCGGTACCGGCCCTTTTCTCTCTCTTCACCGAGTTAGGACCGATACCGAGGCAGCAGGAGCTCACCGCGAGGCATTGCTTGTTATCAGGTGAGTAGACTAGTAATCTACCGAGTTAGGACCGATACCGAGGCAGCAGGAGCTCACCGCGAGGCATTGCTTGTTATCAGCATTTTATAGGTTAAAAGCCGGCTCTGCAGCTTGCTTTCGGGATTCGCGCTCTAACATACGGACTCTTGGATGAATGATAGAGATTTAGATAACTCAGATTACGAGTCAGGAAGAGAAGAGATCAGCCAACGATCAGATACAGACCACTCGTCGATAGAAGACGACTTACCCAGATTTATTCGAAGACGAGAAACAATTATACACACAAACGACACGATGAATCAAAATCAGTTTACCGAAAACGACTTCATTGAGATGAGGGATCGACTTAATTGCATGCAAGCTTTTATCGATCAAGGTCAACTACCAGTTCAGCGAGGGAACACCCGATCGGAGACCATTATCCTGAATTTTTTCCGATCTGTTAGCCGTACGCATGCGGATCACAATCCAGACCAAGTTACGCTTGCCTACGACGGACACAACTACCAAATCTGGGAGAAGGAAATAAACCGTACTTTAAACTTTGTCTTTCAAACAGAATCCTTTACTTCCGCCGACGTTAACTTTTTGTTACGAGACAACAACGAACAGATGGCGATCTCAGCACTTCTGCGGATGACCGTTGTCAAGGCATTACGCGATATTCTCGACGGAGGAGAACTCGAAACCCCCCTGAAAATCTTCCAACTCCTCAAACAAAAATGCAGCCATTCCGACCGACAACACAAGTTGTCTGTAGTCAACAAACTTATGATGTTGGGCTATGACAAATCACCCGGAACCGACGACACGCTGTCAAAATGGACGAAGATTTCCTCGGAGTTCACCCAAATGAAGATCACTGCAGACGAACTCCTCGGTCTGATGCTACAAACTTGCTTCGTAGCACCTGCCGGCGTCGATTCAAAGACTTTCGATTTTTCAATAGATGGAAAGCTGGAAGCAAAAACGCAACCTTCTTTCAGTGACGTGGCCACCGTCATACAAGCGGCGTCGTCTAGAAACAAGAATAAAGCGGCATCGACTTCCGATTCGTATGTCCCAATGGATCTAGATTCTATCAACGCCATGCGCCAGGGTCAGAACCGTTATGTTCACCCTAACCATAACGCCAAGAAAGTCCCCCATACTTACAACAACACAAGGTCGGAAAATTCCAACAATACGTTATCTGTCGAAAAAGCGACATTTTTCAAGGGCCGCCCTACTCCAGATCATCTCAAGAACCGATATGGCGATGCGTGCCATTATTGCAAGCAACCAGGGCACTGGTATAACAATTGCGCGGCGTTCTGGGAAGATGTAAACCTTCGGATAATCGAACATCCTCCGGCTGGACATGACAACCCTCAGTCCAACTATCTCCCACCTAACCGACCCCCTCATCCCTCCAATCACCACCGCATCCGTCAAGTAGACGTTCCAGAAGTCGATGACGGGAAAGTCCTCCTAGATTCAGGAGCGTCGACTCACGTGAGTGGAAGTCTCAAGCACTTCATATCCCGTACAGAACTAGCTAGACCCAAGACGATAGCTTTGGCAGTAGCTGAAATCACTATTGATGTTAGATTCAAGGGGACAGTGAGGATACATTCGAGCAGCGGACCGATTGATATTGAAGACGTATTCTATTGTCCTGGAGTCGATGGCATGATCCTATCCGTCGGACGGCTCACGGAGACAGGATGGTCGGTAAACTTTAATGATTCTAACGCTACTTTAATTAGCCCCTCGAATGTGTATTTCGCTACCACCTACCGCAACCACTGCTGGTATATTGAAATGTGCAAAGAAGCAATGAATCTCAATAAAGTCACCCACCTTCCTTCTTTTGATCCTTACGTCTGGCATAAGCGACTCGGCCATGTATCTGAGACAATAGTCAGGAAGTATTTGAAGCAACACTACCCTGAAGAGATTGACAAGAAAATTTGGTGTTCCTTCTTTTGCGAGCAGTGCGCTAAATCGTAAGCTCTCGATAAAAAGTCACCTGGGTCAAACTCGCTGATACCCCGAGATCAACCTCTCGACCTCCTGGTTACCGACGTGGCTGGCCCGTTTCCATACGATATGTCGGGTAAACGGTATGTTTTAACTCTAAGGGACCACGCGACAACATACATTTGGACGGCTATCCTTACTACTCGCGATGAAGTCCCCAGCAAAATTATGGAGTGGATGCAGAACATCAAAACGTCCATTGGCCGATTTCCCAAGTGTATCAGAAGCAACAACGCACCCGAGTACACTGGTACGTTGCTTAAGCTACTAAAACCTTTAGGTATTCAATTAGCTCCGGTTGCTCCATACAGCCCAGAACAAAATGGAGAAGCAGAGCGAGTCAACCGCACGCTAGGCGACATGGCGCGCACGATGCTACACGAGAGCAAAATGCCAAAACCGTATTGGAGCTACGCCTATCAAGTCGCTTCATACATCCACAACCGAATTCCCAACAGCAAAATCGAATCATCCCCGTTGACAGCTTTGTTTAGCATTGAGGTCGATCCGGACAAGCTGTACCCGTTTGGAGCAAACGTCCTAACCCTGATCCCTAAGGAGCGAAGGAGTAAACTTGATGAGCGTGCTCAACAAGGTAAGCTCCTTGGTTACCCGCAGGCAGGCGGTGGCTGGTTAGTTTGGCTCCCACGTGAAGGCCGAATCACTCACTCCACTTCTGTTATGTTTCCCGATTTCCAGCATCTTCCAGTAAAGAAGGAAGCTCGAAAAACAGATTTGGATTTCATACTGAACCAGTTAATATTAGGTGAAGAAACGACAGATATCATCGCCGAAGCAGAGAAGAAATCGATCGCTAATCTACCTGTAACCACGGATCGTCGACTACCCTTGAACATCAAGAAAGCCTTGACTGGCAACTCGGCATCTCTGTGGAAGGCGGCGGCTAAGCATGAAATCGATCAGTTTCAAGATCTGAAGGTCTGGGAAGCTGTGAAACCTTTCCCCGGGGCCAAGACGTTAGGTTGTCGGTGGGTTTTCACAATCAAGCCGCCTGAAATAGAAGGAGGTAGCGAGATCTACCGTGCGCGGTACGTTGCAAAAGGTTTTAATCAACAAATTGGTATTGATTGCAACGAGACATACGCCCCAACAGCCTCCCTGAACACGCTCCGAGTTCTAATTTCACTGACGCACAAGTATAACTATCCAAAGGCAACGTTTGATGTAAGCTCAGCATATCTGTACAGTCCAATCGACGAGGAGGTCTATGTGCAACCGCCGACCGAAATCAATCCGGAGTGGAAAGGAAAAATAATGCGTTTGAAGAAAGCGATGTATGGAACTCGTCAAGCGGCCCGTTGCTGGTGGCAATTCTTCAAGAAGAAGATGGGTGAACTGGGCCTGGTCGCGTCAGAACTAGAGCAGTCATTATACATCTACAAAAATGGTGCGGAGTTCATTATCATCTGGTTGCATGTCGACGATGGCTTTGTTGTTTCGTCAAGTCAGCAACTGCTCGAGCGGCTACGTGATGCTATGCAAGCAGAAATGAAGGTGAAATGGTTCAACGGTATCAAGAGAATGGTCGGGATCAACATCCAAGAACGAGGGGGCAACATCATCATGGATAAATCCAAATTGGCTCGCCAGATCGTGGACGAGTACACCAGACCAGTATTCACTCACCGAAGCCCACTGCCGGACAATACGCTTGAGATCAGTGCTCATGATCCAATCGAGGAAACGGAATACCGTTCTGTCATTGGATCCCTAATGTATTTAGCTTGCGGCACACGACCAGACCTTTCCTACGCGGTCAACCTCCTTGCGAGATACAGCAACCGACCATCCAATGATCACTGGCTTGCGTTGGACTATTTGGTCGGGTACCTCAAGGGATCTGTTGAGACAAATCTAGTTTTCAACAGTAAACGAGAGGGGCTTGACCTATGGTCTGATGCAAACTGGGGAGGAGAACACGAGAGGTCCACCTCCGGTTACGTCATCCAACACTTTGGAAACTCAGTCGCGTGGGGAGCAAAACGGCAGACCGTGGTAGCTTTGTCGACTTGCGCGGCGGAATATGTGGCACTGTCTGACAGTACACAGATCCTGGCAGGCATCTCAATGCTATTGGACGACATTCGACACGCAATACCTTTGACCATTTTTTGTGATAATCAAACGGCAATCCTCATTGTGAAAGACAACGGATCACGAAAGAAAATGAAGTATCTCCTACGAGCATTTTATTTCGTGAATGATTTTGTACGTGACAACAAGGTACAATTACAATGGACACCAACAGCGGATCAAATTGCGGACATTTTTACGAAGAAATTGGGACCGAACAAAATTGGATTGGCGGCTATGAGGCTTGGATTGATTGGGATGAGAGCTAGAAATTGGTCGGATCAAGGGGTAGCAGGATTTCAGGGGGTGTCGGCGAAGGAGGTGGAATCAACGGGGTGTTTTTAAGGCGTTCAGACGGTGTTGTTTGCAATCTTGGGGGGGAGTGTTGGATTTCAAGTAGATACAAGATTACAAACAACAACATATTAGTACATAATCAACTTTTATCTCTAAAACCATAAAGTAGATTGGCCGCAGCAGAACCCACAAGCTGCGGCGCGTACATGTATTTAGTCTATGACTGCTGTCCCGGTACCGGCCCTTTTCTCTCTCTTCACCGAGTTAGGACCGATACCGAGGCAGCAGGAGCTCACCGCGAGGCATTGCTTGTTATCAGGTGAGTAGACTAGTAATCTACCGAGTTAGGACCGATACCGAGGCAGCAGGAGCTCACCGCGAGGCATTGCTTGTTATCAGCATTTTATACAAGTGAACCCCCTTAACTGAACCCTCCCCCCCTCGTTAACCCCTCCTAATAGTAGTGAAAATGCACTAACATTCTGCTAAGGCTAGCTTTTAAGAGCGCCAGATTCTGCAAGGCTATTATGCTTGTTTGTAAAAAAGTGTAATAGTGTAACTTACATAGTAGCCCAGTGTTGGTTGGGATCATAATTGGTTTAATACATAAAGTCATAAAGTCATAATTTTTTTGATTGAAAATGACACTTTGAATGCTAGGGTGGCACCAAGTTGACATGTACAAATTTTGAGCAAGCTGGTGGTGCAAAATTAACCATTCTAAAATTTTACTTCAATAACATGTTAATGCACAGTCACTGTGCATCCAGAAAAAACCCCTTGGCCCATTGAGGGTAGTTAGATCAGCAGTTCTGCTGGAGCATCCCACATGTCAACTGGTAGCAGTTGAGCCACATTTTCTTGAAGTGTAATTTCATTTACAATTGTGGTGGGTATGTTACTGTACACAATTTTTGGATTTTTGCAATGTTTGTTGAAGCCACAAAAAAAAACACACTTGAACCAAAGCTGGTGTATTGTGTCATATATCTTTCAATGTTTTATGGACCAATTAAACAAGGGTGAGAAGAATGTTAGGAAAACAAAAAGTTGAATTCATAGTCAGAAAATCTCAAGTAAGTTCAGAAAGTCAAATTTTTAACCAATTTACCTCCAAAATTCTTCCCTCAAGTTTAAAGTGTATATATTATTATCGACCATCCTTTTTCTTCTTTCTTTTCTCTTTTGACATTGGTTTATAATTTTACTATTCATTTCTTCTTCTTCTTTTGAATCAATCTAAGCTTTCAGTTGTCGTTTCACCATTCTCTCTTTGTTTTTTTCGTACTGTTTTCTTTCAAGCTATTACTTGTCTTCCCTCTGCAAAAGTATCCCTTTCTTTGATAAAATCCCCTCCCCCAAACCCCATAAATGGGCCCTGGCTGTGCTTAGCGGGACGTGTGTCCCTTGGTATAATAGGTTCTTTCGGAATTAAGGCCTGAATAAAGATGCGTATTTAGGTCAAGGTTCATGAGTTTTTTTTCTCTTTTTTTTTCTATTTGTAACAGAAGTTTAATGTTTTTGTTTCTTTAGAGTTATAGATTAGATAAGCTGGTTGTGTTGTTTATGTGGGTATATCAACCAGGGTTATTTGATATGGAGATAAGATTCAAAGATTTATCTCTCCTTCTTCTTACTCTTGGATTTCTTATAATATTCTAAAGGAATGGACAAACCAACCAGCAGTACTAACATCACCACCAATCGCAAGACGACCAACGTCCTCCATCGTAATAAGGCCTGCCTCAGTTGCAGAGCAAGAAAGGTGTGAAGTTCTTCATCGAACCTATCCTAGTGTGTATCTGTCCTAATTACCATTATCGATTGTCAACTTAGACCAAATGTGATGCAGTCAAACCGATCTGTTCGTCCTGCAAACGCTTGGGCCCCGAACAACAGTCTCAGTGCAAGTACGACCAACCACCCAAGTGGCTAGAATCTGTCGTCTCTCCTAACCGGATCCAACAGAATCGAATAGTAGAACTCGAACAGAAACTTGAGTCACTCGAACGTAAATTAGCTCAGCTCAGGACTTCGGCTGCCATCAAACAAGAACAAGATCGTCTATTGGCACAACTACCACCACCCTCAACCGGGATAAACTATCAGAACCACCCAACAGGAAACCACTTTCAAACCCATCCCAAGCCATTCTTCACCCCCGACCAGAACGGGGACCTCCTCTTGCTCGCCAAACAGGACGAACTTATCAACAACTCTTATCATCAAGCCTTTCAACCAGCTTATACCAATCAGCCCCATCATCATCATCATCATCATCATCATCATCCATCGATCTCATTGATCGATAATCCTCCGATCAACCATTCCTTGGTCATTAGGCAACACGACGGTCAACTCACCCAGGCTGAGTACAACCCATATCACTTCATCAGTCCGATCTTAGACTCGCCCAGTCCATCGGCTACCTCATCCATACCCGACCCATCTCCCCCATCTCCTCATCATCTCCATCATCTCTCCGCCCAACACTTGGACCCATGTATGCCCATATCCGAACCTAACTGGTACTCACATCTACCCTCGCGAAAGATCTGCAAGCTGCTCATCAAGGCTTTCTTCAATCGACCCTTATCACCCTTCACCCTCGTCGAACCCATCGGTCTCCAATCACGCCTCGATCTCAGCATTCTAGACCCTCACTTCCCAGAACCAGTACTGATACATGCGATCTGTGCCACCGGTGCACAGTACATCTCACCCGAAGCACTCACCCCGGTCTACTGGTGTCACCCCCAAGGCCCACACGTTCATCATGCCGAATGGGCTGAGCGTTTACTCAACACCGGCATCGCCAATCTCCGCGAACCTCGCAAGCTCCTCGAGTTAGCAGAGGCCGCCGTACTCTGTTGTCAGTATTACACTGTCGTCGGCAAACCTCTGATGATCTGGAAGTGCTTGGGATGCTGTATCCGCTTGGCTACCCTCGTCGGCCTTAACGTTAACCGTCGCAACAATCGTCCATCCTCTCGTCCTGAGGACAACATTCCATACAATGAATCAGTCCTAGGGCAAGTCTCGTTTTGGCCTGATGGAGTCGGCCTTCTAGATAGGCCGGCTAACGGTAACATTCAACATTACCGGTACGTAGAGAGACAAATTAAAGATAAACGTTTGCCACTAGTTAAAAACTTGAAAAAGAAACTGATCGAACAACATTTCAACATACAAAAATATAGCACTATGTTATGGTGGTACGTATTTTGTTGCGATAAGATTTGTTCGGCTGCAGGAGGGTTTGCGTCGACAGTAGATGAACGAGACAGTTTGCTTCCGATCTCAAGTCCGGTGATCTATCGAGTGAACGAGCAAGATGGAAGTGAGAGAACGATGACAAGACAGGAAGAGGAGCAGGAGGAGTGGGAATTCTTTTCACCTAATTCGCCCTCATTCTTCTACAAGCATCGTACTGGTGATCAGGGCAGTTTACAACTCTTGATAAAGAGTCAGTTTCCACTCCTTTCTTTTTTTCTGCTCAGCTGATGGTTTTCGAAACAATCTAGGTATCTCCTATCACCTGCTCCGTGTTCGAGCCTGCTAACACGTGTTTTTTCAATTATTTTCTTAGCGGCCATCTTGTTGGGCAAGGTTAACACGACCCTGTACAGGAGATCTCACCCTGCCAAAACATCCCAGGAGATCCAGTTGAGCCAGTTTCTCATTCATAGGCCTGGCACGTAAATCAAGATTATTGATTCGCATGTTTTCTTCTTCTTGGTTTCGATTATGAGAATAGTCAAGAACATGAAAACTTGTCCAATCTGATCTGGGGTCTTTACCATTCTATTCCTCCGAGCTTCAAGAACCCATTCAAGTTGACGAAATATGGCCAACTGGATGCCTGTCGTAAGCCCGTTTGTCCGCTCAAGTCACCTGATCAGAGTCAATATTGACGAAAGGAACGATCTATTGTAGTCTTGTCGGCACACACCTTCATCCACACAAGCTTGATTCAACTGAACGAAGATCTAGTCTGTCTTGACCTCCACTCACCCGCAGAAGATGTCCATTTACAAATCTGTAAACTCTCGGGACAACTTTTGATCGACTGGTTTCTCCAGCTCATCCAGCACAAAAATCTGGGTCTAATCAGCGTCGATTTGGGCCAACTCCTGTGCGGAAATCCGACGCTGAACTTTGGATTGAGTGTCGTACGTCTTTTCTTATTCATTCCCCTTCATTTTTTTTAAGATTGACGATGGCTTCATTTGATATTGGGGAACAAAAAAGGCAATGCGGACTCATTGTAGGTTGATTGCGATCAATCGGGTCTTCAACCCCTCCGCTCGCACCGAATCGGATTTATTAAGCTTACAAATTGAGCAGATCTTGGGACACTTGAGCAAGTCATCCAAGATGCCATTAGAAGGTCAGTCCCTCTGCCAACAAGAACAAACGAACAGAGAATCTGTGCATGAAAGGAAGAAAGAAATATACAAAGTTGATGTTTTTTCTCGTTCTTTTGATGATTAAGGCCGGATTATCGAGTTAATCACTGGCTTGCTCCGGAACCCTTACTCCCTCCTGCCCCCCTCATTATTATTCCCGATCTTGGAGCCGTCTAATACTACGTGTTATCAACCGTTCAACACCAATCATCTCCCTTCCCAAGAAGGCTCTATTAAACAAACTGGTGATGATGGCCATGGGTCTATGAAAAATAACTTTGCATTGGCCAAGATGTTGAATTGCTCATCTTTATAAAACCGTTGCCTGTTAATCCTCTTATGTCTCTTCCCGCTGTCTGTTACAATAAGTATATGTCGTTTCTCATTGGATTGTTTTGTATTTTATTTAGTCTTTTTTTAGTCTTTCTCTCTCGTTGTGTGTATCTTGGAGGACGATTCCCTTTGCGTTTACATTTATGCCAAACATCGCAAAGGAAACTGGAACTAGCTCCTCTTTTCTTAAACTATTACGCTTAGAAGTATACTTGATGGTCGAGAAAGGGCTGCCATAAGAAAACAGCTGAATAGACACGTCCTCCCTCGTCTTGAGACGCCAAATGCCCAGTGTACACCAAACAGCACGATCACAGAGAGGGTGTTGAAGTGAGTGATTGCGCCCCAACCAGCGCCCGGCTTGGGTTTTCACTCGGTTTTTGCCCGTCCGAAACTATTTAGTTATGTAATCTGTACACAGCGCTCCAAATCGGAACCTCGAGTTCCTCATCAACCCTTCCCTCAATCATAACCAAAAACCCATTCCGAACATCTATCATCCCGACCATGATCTCACAAGCCATCTGCCGAAGCTACCGGGTATATACCTATGGATTCCATACCTTTCGAGTCATCTTTCCCCTCCCCCAAAAGAAATGCAAACAACTGAGCTAATTATTGTCCGATTTTTCAGGTTGTACCGACCCTTCGGCCCTCAATAACCTGCTCCAGCCGGTCACTGGCGCCTCAGCTAGTAAGGAGGTTCGCTTCTCAAACCGACCAGAAGGAGTATGACGTCGTGGTAATTGGTGGTGGTCAGTCAAAAAATAAATCAAAATAGCTTTATCACATTCATCTTGATCATGTTATGAATGTATTTGCTTTCCATAATGATTCATATGACAGGACCTGGTGGATATGTTGCGGCCATTAAGGCCGCTCAATTAGGCCTCAAGACAGCCTGCGTTGAGAAACGAGGGGCGTTGGGTGGTACCTGTTTGAATGTCGGTTGTATACCCTCTAAAGCCATGTTAAACAACAGTCATATCTATCACCAAACACTTCACGATCTCAAAAACAGAGGAATCGATGGTTAGTGAACATCAATCAATTATCGTCCTTAGAAACCAGGATAGTGTCAGTGCCTCTCAAATGAACTGACTCAGTGAACTACTTTTAACTACACGTTCTAGTCGGTGATGTCAAGCTAAATCTTCCCAATATGCTTAAAGCAAAGAACAAGGCGGTTTCCTCTCTTACCAAGGGAATCGAAGGACTATTCAAAAAAAACAAAGTCGATTACATCAAAGGACATGGCGCATTATCATCAACAACCTCTGTGACGGTCGATTTGATTGACGGTGGAAAGCAAGATCTATCGACCAAGAATATCATCATTGCCACCGGTTCCGAGGTTTCTCCGTTCCCAGGTGGAGCAATAGAGATTGACGAGAAGCGGGTTGTCTCATCGACTGGTGCACTTGATCTTCAAGAAGTCCCCAAGAAGATGGTCGTCATTGGAGGTGGTATCATCGGATTGGAAATGGGATCTGTATGGAGCCGGCTGGGGGCGGAAGTGACGGTTGTTGAATATCTTGGGACGATCGGTGGTCAAGGTATCGATGGCGAGATTGCCCAGAGCTTCCAGAAAATCCTAAGCAAACAGGGCATCAAGTTCAAACTGAATACCAAGGTCACCGGACTCGAAAAGATTGACGAGCGAAACCACCATGTGAAAATCGAGTCGGCCGATGGTGCGAAGACTGATCAGCTGGAGGCAGATGTCGTCTTGGTCGCCGTTGGACGACGCCCCAACACGTCCGGGCTGAACTTGGAAGCAGTAGGCGTCGAAGTAGACCAGAGAGGCAAGGTCGTGATCGATAGCCAGTACAGTACTTCAGTCCCCAATATTAAATGTATCGGTGATGTCACTTACGGACAAATGTTGGCGCACAAGGCCGAGGAAGAAGGCATCGCAATTGCTGAAATGCTTAAAACCGGCCATGGTCACGTCAATTACGATGTCATCCCATCCGTCGTTTACACTCATCCAGAAGTGGCTTGGGTGGGTAAGACTGAGGAGGATCTCAAGAAAGCTAATGTGAAATATTCAATTGGAAAGGTCAGTCTTCTTGCGGTGCTGGTGATCGTTCCTCTGGAGGTTACCTTACTAACATACTGATTGCTTGGGTAATTTCTTAGTTCCCATTCCTAGCTAACTCAAGAGCAAAGACCAACGACGACTCGGAAGGAATGGTCAAGTTCCTTACTGAGAAGGAAACCGACAAGATCCTAGGTGTTCACATCATCGGACCCAATGCTGGTGAGATGATTGGCGAGGCCGTCTTGGCGATGGAGTACAGCGCCAGTGCCGAAGATGTTGCTCGAACTAGCCATGCTCATCCTACATTGAGCGAGGCATTCAAGGAAGCGGGTCAGTCTTATTTACTACATCTTTAAGCCTCCGAGGACCGGGGCAAGTACAATGACTGACCTTTGATCGATTGATTTATTGTATTTTAGCCATGGCTGCAACTGGCAAAGCAATTCATTTCTAGGTTATATGACCATTGGCTAATTGTGAAAACAAATCCTTTGGTATACATACTTCAGATTGCAATTCAGTCTCTCTCTCTCTCACCTTCCTTGTCTCCATTCTATCTGCGTATTTGTTACATAAAAGAGTGATGCCAACAAAAAGACAAAAATTTCTTGAGTTGAGTTCTTCAGTCCATCACCATCTACTGATAAGGATTGAAAGCTCCTTGTGGAACAAAATCTTTGTGCATCCATCAAAATGTCAATACCTTTTTTTTTTTTTTTTTTTTGAAAACTTTCTTATTCTTTTTTTCTTATATTTAGTTTTGTACCATCAAGTTTTTCTGGTATCTTCACTATCTTTGCTCTCTTTTTGTTCAAATCAAAAATTTGATGTATACCCTCACTAGGCCTGTTCATGTTGGGTGTTGACTACCAGAATTTTGATTACAAGCAAATATGTTGAACTTGTTTGTAAGCTGAATGACTAACTCCCATGGCCATGTTCAGCAACTATTTTATCCAGCAACAGCAGCTCTATTTGATCCAGCAACAGAAGCAGCTTTGATGAAGGAGATGAAACACCCCTATTTGAACAGGGCCACTGTCTTTATCAATTCATTTCAGTTTATTCTGGGCTAACTATAATCTTAAGGCTCTGGGTTGTTGGGAAAGGTTACAATTAAGGTTTTGGCCCTAGGGTCTGATGGAAAGGCCCAAAATTAACTGAGTCCCTTCCCTCTGGGGGGAACTGGTGAATTCTACCTAAGAGGTATGCCAATTTTCCATACCTGCTTGTGATAAGGCTCTTGTATGGTGTTGTATCCACCTCTACAATGACATGCATCTAGCCTGTCAACAAACTAGTCTCTTAAATTATTTTTGTATATAGTCTATTTCTTCCTCTTGGCTGTTTTTTCCCCCATCAGATCCTTCTCCAGAAATCCAGATGACTGATGACCCATTATTATCCATGCAGCTTCCCATCAGCATTTGGAATACCTTGAATTTGGTTCAATTTTATTAGCCTATTAAATTACAAGAACCCCTCAGACAGATCTCTACAAATCTTCACAGGGACAAAATTTTCCTTAAAAGTTCATAATATTATATCTTTTCTTGTTACATTACTCCTAAAAGAGTTTTGATTTAAGACTTTATTATCTAAGAGCTGTCTTGTTTTAATAATTTCTTTTGAAACAAAAGACATAAGGTGTGAATTCTTTTGAAACTAAGAATACAAGTTGTATATTGATATAATTTGCTATAGTCAGGATGTCTCTGAATCAGTAGCAGGCTGACAGAAATAATGAGAGCTAAGCAAGACAGAGATGACAGAGTAGACGGTAGTAAAGGACTAAAATATGATGATCAGTATATGAGTGACAGAGCAATGTTGTTAATGAATCTCACCAGGCAGAAGTAAAATCAGGACAAGTGAGTGATTTGAGATCAGAGAACAGGTAGAATAGAGAATGAGAATAGAAAGGGAAAGAATGGGAAAGAATAGGATAGGGTAGGAAGGAATGAGATCAAGGAGAGAAGGGACATTGAAGCAAGGAGATATTGAAGTGAGTTTTGAGGTTTTGAAGAGAAGTTGAGATGAGTTTATATTTGAAGAAGTGTTGTTAAATGTTGATTGTTGAGAAGTTCTTAACAGTGGAATAGAAAAAGGAGAAGATTGGTTAAAAGAAAGGGGGAAAGGAGTTGAGTCGTGATTGAGTGAATTAGTGACAGGTAATGAACAGGAGTCTTTAAAATAGTCAAGCAATTTTACAACTCCTACTAGTTCCCAGAGAGGCAGCCTATTAAAGCACCTTTGCCTCTCAATATCTGTTCCTCCAAAGAGTAGTTCCACACTGGAAAATGACTGCAATTAATTCCAAGATATTGGAAAAGGCTCTGGTTTCAAAAAAATTTACCTGCAGAGAGAAACCAGTGCATCTCTGAAGTAAATAAAAAGTCCAGCTGAGAAATTATTGCCTGGTCCCAAAACAAGAAATACAACGGTGGGCCTGCTACGCTAACATTAGCTGTAGCGCAGGGTAAGGTTAGCTTTTCTTGCTACGCTGACACAAAGTAACTGTTAGCTGAAGATTTTTTCAGCTAACACTAAAAATGTTTTGTCAAAAAACAAATAGCGGGTAGCGTAGCGTTAGCAACATCAAAAAAAAAGTTAATGCTACAGAAATTTTGTGTTAGCTGATTTTTAGCGGTGTTAGCTGGAACAAACACTACACTAACTGTTAGTGTAGCACTCTTGTCAGCTACACTGACTGTTAGTGTAGCTCTCTTTTCAGCTATGCTAACTGTTAGCATAGCACTCTTTTCATCTATGCTAACTGTTAGCGTAGCACCCTTTTCAGCTCCACTAACTGTTATTGTAGTGCCCTTTTGTGCTACACTAACTGTTTTTCAGTGCTATATTTGCAGGATTATAGCAATCATTTTTTGTCTTGAGGCTTTGATGCTTGTAATTAGTATTTTCATCCCTCTGATAATTCAAATCAGGTCCCCAGAACAATGTCATCCTGAGATCCATCATTTAATATCAAAGGCATTTCAATAAAAATAAATCAGACATCAAAATAAGGAAATCATCCTAAATTTTGAGGCCCAATGAAGGTCATTGAAGCCACATGGAGAAACAATTTTCTTTTGAAAAAAAATAAAAAAATAAAGATAGAAATTTAAAATAAAAAAATTGGAATAAGCTGTGTTGATTGATGTACTTGTGCAAGCACAGGATTTAAAACAAAATTTTGATTGCTTTACTTTTGCAAGTACAGCTTTTTGATTGCTTTGCTTGTGCAGGTAATATAGGATCCTAATTGGGCAGAGTGGACCAGCTTTGACCTCAGAAAGTGGAATTTATCACTCCTGCTATACTATAATAAGTAACTGAAACATACCTAATCAGTGTCACCCTCATTGGTAAGTAGGATTTGTGATGAGGGTGAAATTGATTAGGTATTTTGCAGTTACTTATAGTATAGCAGGAGTGATAAATTCCACTGTCTGAGGTCAAGGATGGTCCACTCTGCCCAATTAGGAGCCTGTAATTGCACAATCATAGCAATCAAAAAGCTCTACTTGCGCAATTGAAGCAATCAAAAATTTGTTTTAACTGCAGTACTAGTACATTGATCAAAACTGCTTATTTCCAGTTTATTTGTTTTAATTTTCCATCTTTAATGTTTTTTTTGGGCATTAATAAAAAACCCCAGTTTTTCTGCGTTTACACCAGGTTTTACGCAGTGGCAACATCCAAATTGCTGCACAGTACAACCGGTTTTCCGCATTTACACCCTGTTTTTTGTATTTATTTTTTTTGGGTGGATTTTAATTTTTTTTCAAGATTGTAAATTTAATTATTACACTTTCAGGGGTGTAGAACTTAATGGTAATTTTTATCTTTCAACAAAACCATGTCTTCTATTTTTTTTGGCCAATCCACCCGGTTTTGTCAAACAAAAATCCCCACGGCTTAATTTCCAGGATTTCTCAACATTTTAAAGTTTTTTGAAACACTTTAAGGGGTGTAGAATTCAATGTGACTAACAGTTTTTTCTTCAAATCATTGGTTGGATTTTTATGATTTTTGGACTCATTTTATTTCCAAACACCTTCACATCTGTCTTTCAAGATATTCAGGGAGTTTTTAAATGGATTAATACACTTTAGAGGGTGAAAAATTCATTGGAAACAAATACTGATTATAAAATTAACTTGCATCAGATTTCATGACAAAGAAATGGAAATATAATGATACACAGAGAGAAAACTGGGTGTAAACACAGAAAAACTGGGCTTTTTATCAATCCCCCCCCTTTTTTTTCTTGGGCATTAATAAAAAACCCCGGGTTTTCCCCGTTTACACCCGGTTTTACGCAGCAGCAGCGTAAATTTTGTTGCGCAGTACACCCAGTTTTCCGCGTTTACAGTACCCGGTTTTTTTATTTATTTTTTTGCAGGCAAATTTTTATGGTTTTTCGAAGTTTTAAATCTTTTTGTTATACTTCTAGGGGTTTACAATTTTATGGTATTTTTTATTTTCCAAAAAAACAACATCTTCTATCTTTTTTTGCCCATACACCCGGTTTTTTCAAAAAAAATCCCCACGGCTCAATTTTCAGGATTTCTCAAAGTTTTAAATCTTTTTAAAGCACTTTAAGAGGTGTAGAACTTAATGCAAAAAACAGTTTATTTTTAAATTTACTGGGGTTTTTTTTATGATTTTTGGACAGAATTTATTTCTAAACACCTTCATGCCTGTCTTTCAAGATATTTGGGGAGTTTTTAAATGGTTTCATACACTTTAGAGGGTGAAGAATTCATTGGAAAGAAATACTGATTATACAATTGACTTGTTATCAGAATAAAATGGAATTTTTATCAGAATAAAATGGAATTTTTATCAGAATAAAATGGAATTTTTATCAGAATAAAATGGAAATATAGGAAAATAGACAAGTAACTATTCAACATCAACAATCTTATTAATCCTGGCAGATCTTCTTATTGGAGGGAAAAGAACTTTTTCCAAGGTCCAAATTGGGCTGAATCCACTCTTTCCACAACAGAGCTTCCTCTTCAGCCCAATGTTGCCAATATGGATCAATCCTAGGGGAAGGCCATATTTCAGCCTTAAACGTGAAACTGATGAGATGAAGAAGACTGGGAATGACTATGAGACATATTGGAAAGTAGGTGGTGGGTGGAGAAGAGAGAGGGAGATAAATGGTGGGCATTAGGGTGGGCATTAGACCAGAAAAAAAGACCACAGGTCTTTTATAAGTGTCAGCCATCAAGTATCCATGAGCAGGGAAGGTCACCCAATACTTCAGTGGGGCCTGTGCTTTTCCATCCCAAGAGAGTGCATTGATTAGATCCTTGTGGTTTGAGCCCCATATGTTATTTAGAATCCAATGGTTTGAATAAAACTTAGAAGGGGTTTGATTCAAGTTCGTCTTTCATTTTTTTTCAAATTTTCATCCATTCGTCTGAGGAACATCCCATGCTGACCGCAGCGGCTTGAAATCCACAATTCCCATTGCCTTTGGCATTGGTAATTGTAGAGAGATGTTGGATGGCTTCTTTGGGATGAATATGGTCTTTGTACTTGTACTGAAGGATGAATTGGGAAAAGTTTAATTTTATATAAAAGGAACACTAAATAAAAGGAAATTACTAACCAAATAAACAGCCACATTATTGTAAGTACTCCAACTGAGTGCCTCAGACATATAGGTGTTGGGATTAGAGATTGAGCTGGTAGTCATTGAGGTCTATGAAAGGGGTAACCAATAAGAAGCTCAGAATTCAAGATCTCTTCAAAAAAAATTATACAAACTCACATCAAAAGGCCAATAAGCATAATTTTCTGCCAAAGTGTTTTCATCTGTCTTGGTCCTTTTAACTGATTCAAATTTCACTTGTTTAAGTATTTTTCCAGACCTCTGATGTATCAAAAAATCATTTAACTTCAGCATAATGTACTCAAGATGGAAATAAAAACACTTCCAGTCTTCAAATTTCCTCCTTCATGATCTGAGCCCTGTTGAATGATATCATCCACCTCTGGAAGCTCTCCACTTGATTCAGACTCCTCCTGACTTTCCTCTTCTGTTGAAACAGCCTAGAAAACACAAGGAGAAAGAATTAGATGTGATATTTGGGTGAAGAATAAAGATGAATCATTACCTCTGATTCCACAGATTCATCCCTCTTCTTAGGCCTACCACGTCCTTTTGTCTTGGCCAAAGGTTCCTACAAGTTCACAAGAAATAAATAACCAAAGAAAAACAGACAAGAGATAAATGAATGAATACCTTGTGTTCTGTCACCTTCTTCCTTGGCCTTCCTCTTCCTTTCTTCTCCAATTCTGTGTAGCCTGAAGGATCCCTTTTTGTTAAAGTAGTTGATTTGTGTTTCCTTTTTGTGCCCTTTGGTCTTCCTTGTCCTTGGTGATCCTTGCTAAAGAGAGGTTCCTGGATGGCCACTGTGGTGTAGTTCCCTTGAAAGAGCTTCTTGATTTCGCCAATGTAGAATTTTTGCTTGCCAGGTTGAAACATTTGGAATTCCTTAAAGAGATCTGTCAAGAAAATTTCCTCATTATTTTCTTTGGTGGGAAGTAGACCGTCACTTGATCCATCATTGTTGTCCTCTTCAATGAATGTCTGCTCATAAATGGAGGCAAAAAACAAATTAGAACTATAAAACTATGAAAGAGAAACAGAAACCAGGAAATTATATTAGCCAACTCACTTCAAGATCCTTTTTAACATGCCACTCAGAATGGAAATTGCAATGGGTGAATTTTCTGCCTAGGCCTTTTGCTTTGTGAACTTGATGAATGCAAGGGATTCCCATGTGAGAAGTGTAGTTTCCAGTGCAAGTGGTAGTTGGAGGTTTAGAAATGTGATGAGAATGGATGATCTTCAGGGCATAGTGGGAGATGGTGCCATTTAGATCACCAACACAAGGGGGGAGGCCAGTGAGGAGTTTGTATGAGTGCTGAGAGGATTTGATGTATTGTTTGTGAAGTTGATTGGTAAGAGCTTGGTGGATTTGTTTGACAACAGCAGCAAATGAGGCAGTGGAAGAGTTGATAAATCGTTTGATGTATGCATGAAGACCTTTGACTCTAGAGGTGATAGTGTTTCTGAAGTGGGGTTTCTTGTTGACAAAACAGGCTACAATTTTTTCTTTGGAAGGGAGGATGTTGGAGATGATGTAGTTGGCAGTGGGTGGATTCCAAGTCATAGAAAGCTGAGTGAAGTTTTTGTGATAGTCAGAAACAGTTTTAGAATGGAGTAATTGATTACAATGGTTTCAAAAGGTGGACCATTCTTCTTCAGAGTTGAAATTTTTGTAGCAGTTGGATTGTATATTCTTCATAATGTGCCAGGAGCAGAGGAGATGTGAGGCATTTGGAAGACTTGTTCAATTGCTTTGATTAGGGCAGCCTCGTTGTTGGTGACTAGTACGGATGGAGATTGATTTTCCATTGAGATGCCAAGCTGATCCAAGGCCCAAGAGTAGTTGGCTATTTTTTCAGCAGAAAGGAAACAGAAAGCCAAGGAAAAAGATTTGTTTGAAGAGTTAATACCAACTACGTGAAGAAGGGGCATTTTAAACTTGTTGGTTTTGTAGGTGCAATCAAGGATGATAGTAGTGGGAAATTGTTTGGCCAAGTCAAGGGATTTATGATGAGCAAAGAAAAAAGTGGTCATGTGGCCTTCAGAGGTCTTGATTGTGTGGTAGAATTCATGATGGCGGATTTCATGAACGAGAGCTTCAATGGGTGTATGTCCTTCAAGTTGGGTGGATCTCAAGAGGTTACAATGATTGTAGATGGTGTTGAGGGTGACAGAAGAAGGGAAATTGGTGTCTTGCAATAATGCAGTCTTAATAGTTAACAGACAAACTCCAGAATGGGTTAATTGGGTGACAGTGGTTTTTTGTTCATTGGTTAATCGGCGATGGACGGCATGGATTGAAGGATCTTCAGAAGCTGGGTGGTTGTGGCTAGAATCTTTAATCTTGATTTGGAAGTAGCCTTTCTTTGTATAGAAGTTTCCAGTAAGTTTGAAAGGACAGGAAATCTTCTTAGTCTTCCCCAATTCAGTACCATCTTTGGGCTGAAAAACCCCAGATCTGTGACATTGATAAGTGGATCTGTTCTCCCCATTTTCAGTGGAGGAATGGGTTATGCAGAGGGCATAGCCATGCTTCTTGGCCCAAGTTTGGACAGAGTTATGCATTTCCTCCTTTGTTTGATATGTTAACTCAGGAGGAGGAGCAAGGTTGGGTACTTCAGGAGTGGTGGCAGCATCTTTGGCAAGGAGGAGGGTTGATGTGAGACATGATGGATTTTTGGGTTTTTTTGGATTGGGGGAAAGGTTGAAAAAATCTTTGGGGTATGGAAGATTCTGAGGTGGCGTGGAGAGGGGAAAAAAGATGTTTTTTGGTGTTATTTTCAGTGGGTTTGGGTGGAAAATGGATGAGGAGTGGTGATGGAAGTGAAAATGGGTGGTGGGAGGAGTTGAGAAAAATTGAGGGAAAAAAGTGAAATTGGGGAGTTGGGTCGCAGAGAGGAGAAAAAACGGGGATTTTTGGTGTTTTTTTTATGTGGATCAGTTGAGTGGTTGATGATTTAGGGGGGGGGGGGGGGTGTTGGTTTTTGATTGTGGTGAGTGGTTTTTGATGTGTTTGATGTTGGAAGTTGGATGAGCATGCCTGGGGAGTCTGTGTGCATCAAATGCCACCCTCCTTATGCATATTGAATAAAAAATTGAAATTAAAAAAAACTGGGTGCGCGTGCGGAAAACCGGGTTTGCTGCGCAGCCCGCATCTGCGCAGAAAACCGGGTGTAAACACGGAAAAACCGGGTTTTTTTATTAATGCCCTTTTTCTTTTTCTTTGTCTTTGTCTTTGTCTTTTCTTTTTTTTTTTGCAAAAACAAACTGTTTCTCAATGTGGCTTTAATGACCTTCATTTGGCCTCAAAATTCAGGATTACTCCTACTCACAGTGAGCCGTTGAGGCAATTTGCACTGAGCTATTACATAGCTGCGTTCCCTTGTTAACACAAAGGTGCCAGCTTCTCCACTTTCAGCGTAGAGAAGCTTAATTCCATTGGCCTCACCGGTTATAGTAAGACCTTAAAAACAGACTGTAATACTTTATATAGTATTATTATACTAGTCTGATATTTGACCCCGCATCACATAAGAGACAGGGGCTGACACTGATGAAGAAGCCAACAACAGACTGTTAAGTCAATGTAAAGGACCTCTTGAGAGTATAATGAGATGTAGATTTCCCTCATTAGACGTAGACTTGACAGTATTCAGTAGTGTACTTAATGAGATGGTAGTCCTTAATGGATGGAATAAAAATTACATCAGAAGTAATCTTCCTGAGAGGAAAGAATTCCAGAAAGACACTACCAAGAATAACCCCACACCTGAAGCCCCCAAGAAAACTGCTACTCCTGAGTGCTTTAAGTGTGGTGAGAAAGGTCACTGGAAAAATGAATGTACCAATCTACATAGGAAAGTAAACATGGTAGTAATGAATCCCCAGTCAGACTCTGAAGAAGATACCCAGTCCCAGTTTTAAATAGTTACTAGTGAACCTGCTGATGAATACTTAGCAAGAATCTCAGTGATCCAAGCTGACATTGGGGATGAATGATCCATTAATTCTATACATGGAGACTCTAATTTACCGCAAAAATGGGATTCCTCCATGAAGATTGGTCATATATCTAATGCAAAGTTGCTTACCAATAAACCTGAAGTAGGTATGAGCTATACCATGGGTAAAACTAGTTATACTACTGTCTTGTTTGACAACAAAGAAATAAAAGTCCTCCTTGACATAGGAGCTTTCTGTTCTTGTGTCAGTAGTACCTTCCTAGATGAATGTTACCCCAAATGTAAAGATAACTTGATTCCTATTCCAAAAGCCAAGTTTAGTAGTTGCAATTCATCCATGAAACCTATTGGAGTAGTATCTATACCTCTGGTTTTTCCTCACTCTAAGGGACTTAGATTGACAGTTGAATTTGTGGTGTTACACAATGCTGTGTGTGATTACTTGATTCTAGGTAATGATGCTTTCTGTGCATAGATATTTTTCAGAGTAAAGACAGATTCTACACTATTGGGGGAGAATGGAAAAGAAAATTCCAAATTCACAACATTAACATCAAGATACCAGATTTCATTAACAATGTTGAAATCCAAGAAGACCTAGTATCTTTTAAGAAAGAATATCTATCACAAGCTGCTGTCAGTGACATATTAAATGAAAGCCAAAAAATGGAACTATTGAAGCCTTGATTTAAACACAAAGAAGCCTTCTGAACTACAGAAGAACCAATTGGTAAAATAAAAGGACATGTCATGAAATTAGAACTCAATGTTAACAAACCATATCCACCACAGCTGAGGAGACCCTCATACCTCTCAAGCCCCAAATCAAGAGAAGCTCTAGAAACTCACATTAAAGAGCTACAATAACTTAAAGTATTAAGAAAGGTTGGGCATAATGAACAGGTAGAAGTCACCACACCTGTAATAATTGCCCGGCATAATGATAAATCAAGGATGGTTGGAGACTTCCGTGTCCTGAACAATTATACCAGACCTGATTATTACCCCATACCAAGGATAGATCATTCTTAGCATAATTTATCAAAAGCCAAGTACATCACAACCATTGATGTACTTAAGGGATTCCATCAAATACCCATAGAGCCTGAGAGCAGAAAATTCTTCAGAATAATCTGTCATCTTGGCATCTTTGAGTACCTGAGGATACCCTTTGGTATAAAAAATGCACCCTCACATTTCCAAAGGATGATGGATTCTATCTTTGGCTCATTTATCAGACATAACTGGATGATGGTATATATTGACATCATTACTTACTCTAATGATTGGGAAACTCACTTGGAAAAAATCAACATAGTGCTTCAAACAGCTATAGAAGCAGGGTTAAAAATGTCTATTAAAAAGTGCAACTTTGGATATGGAGAACTCAAAGCACTAGGAAGATTAGTCTCAGGCCTCTCATTAGCCATAGACCAGAATAAGTTAGCTGCAGTCTTAATGAAGTCTATGCCCCAGAACAGAACTGAAATTATGTCTTTCCTAGGTTTCTGTAGGTATTACCGTCAACATGTTCCCAATTTTGCTAATGTAAGTAAAAATCTTTATGAACTTTGTAATCAGGATACTATATTCAAAATGACTTATGAGAGAGTACAAAGTTATTAAGAATTAAAGAAACTCCTTACCACTGCCCCAGTATTGGCCCAACCTGGCTATACTAAGCCATTTATCCTCTACATTGATGCATGTATAGATGGTTTGGGAGCAGCACTCCACCAAGAATTTATTATTGAAGATAAACCCATAGAGAAACCCATCTTATTTATCTCAAGACAAACTAAGAGTACTGAGAAAAAATACGGAGCAAGCCAAATGGAATGCCTAGCACTAGTTTAGGCTGTAGAAAATTTACATTATTACTTAGAGGGATCTAATTTTGTAGTGGTCACTGACTGTACCGCAGTAAGGAATCTAATGAATATGAAGACCCCTAATCAACATATGCTCAGATGGCAAATTGCAATCCAGCAATACAGAGGACATATGACTATTATTCATAAGTCAGGAGCCAAGCATAAGAATGCAGATGGTCTAAGTAGGTGGGCTTTGCCAAATAACCCAGACAATCCAGCTTATGACCCAGAAGATGAAGACATATTCCCCATCCTAGGAATACATGTGTGTGACCTAGACAATGCCTTCTATGAATTGGTCAAGAATAGCTACAACAAGAATCTTGAGTTTTTGAAACTAGTAGATATACTTAGAAATGATAATAGTTCACCAGAACTAACTGCCAGTCAACCAGAAGAATTAGCCAAATATTCAAAACTTGGAAAGTTCACATTTTGGACGGACTTCTATATTTCAGGAATAGACATTCAAGTGTGCTAGTTCCAAGTGACCCTTCCCAAATAAACAACATTCTGACAGAATGCCATGATAATGTAAATTCTGGACAATTTCTAAAGAAAGAACAGTAGAAAGAATTAAACATACAGCATGGTGGATTAATTGGAAAGAACAAGTACACAACTATATCAAATCATGTGATGTGTGTCAAAAAGGCAATAAACAAACTGGTAAGAGATTTGGGTTACTACAAACAAAAGATAGCTCAACCAACTGATAAGTGGGAAATTATAAACATTGACTTTGTGACAGGCCTACCCCCAGGAGGATCTTTCTCATATAACTCAGTACTAGTAGTAGTAGATAGATTCTCCAAGAGGGCCAGGTTTATACCAAACCATAAAGATGATACTGCTATGGAAGTAGCCCTGCTATTTTGGAACAGAATTATGGCTGATGTAGGCATACCAAAAATTATAATCAGTGACAGAGATCCCAAATTCACATCAGAATTCTGGAGAAATCTACATGATATGCTAGGTACTAAATTAGCTTTCTCTGCAGCATACCACCCTCAGACAGATGGTCTAGCAGAAAGAATGATACAAGCTCTCAATTACATGATGCGTAGATTTTGCTCCTTTGGATTTGAGTTCAAGAATCATGACAGGTACACTCATGACTGGGTTAGTCTGCTCCCAGCATTAGAAATTGTGTATAATAGTAGTAAAAATTCCTCCACTAAAGAAGCTCCATATGTCTTAGAGAGAGGATGGATACCACATATGCCTAAAGATACTTTAAATGATAAATTACCACACTTGCATCCTACAGCCCTTGATTTTAAGAAAATGTTAGATCTGACCCAACAACATGCTAAGAAATGCGTAGAAGAGGCAGTAGAATAAAACAAGGGAAGATAAGATAAGAGTCATAAAGAACCTGAATTTAAGATAGGAGATGAGATCCTTTTATCAACTACTAACTTCAATAATTTGGGAGGCAGTAGGAAGCTGAAACCCCCATTTATAGGCTCCTTTACCATTAAACAGCTTCATAGAAAAAATGCTGTAGAAGTGATAATGACAGAGGAATTATCAAGAAAGCACCCAGTATTCCTAGTCAGTCTGGTTAAACCATAACAATCTAGAACTGAAGAGGAACCAGTTACCCAACTACCAGTTCCCCTAATTGAAGTCCCACCTTCTGGACAAATGAAAGTACACAAGATCTTGAAAGATAAAAAAGAAAGGATAAAAGGAAAAGATCCAAGGATCTATCTGATCAGATATAAGAATCAATCAGCAGATAAAGATGAATGGCTACCAGAAAATAATATCCCTGATGGAGCAATACATCTAAGATATTACAGAGCAACCAAGAGGTCCTCTTGAAATTTTTTCCTTTTAACTTATTATCCTTTTATGAAAACTATAGAAAATACCTTGCTTTTTTTCAGGAGACTTATCTTGGTGGTAGGGAATGTCAGCTTGCTACTATGACAGGGGCGTTGATAAACGCACGCCAACGGCGCACGCCAATTTTTTTTGGCGTGCGGGGCCTACACGCCATTTTTTTTTTGGCGTGTAGGGTCTACACGCCAAAAAAAAGGGGGGTGTGAGACCCGCACGCCAAAAATGGGGTGAGAGACCCGCACGCCAAAAATGGCGTGTGGGAACCACACGCCATTTTTGGTGTGCGGGTCTCACACGCCCTTTTTTTTTGGCGTGTAGACCCTACACACCAAAAAAAATTGGCGTGTAGGCCCCGCACGCCAAAAAAAATTGGTGTGCGGGTTGGCGTTGGCGTACGCTGTTGGCGTGCGTCTATCAACGCCCCTATGACAGAGCAACCTGTCACAAGAATTTGGAAAAACATTGATAAAATAAATACACATAAAAATATATTAAATCAAATAATAGTTGGAATATTATTTAATATTCTAAATCTACGCTAAGTTTAACCTAGGGTACCTCAGTTACAGGTACCCTTAATTCCTACTCCTTGACTATGTAAACTAGCATTAAATATTTAGCAAGTACCTTTCAAAATAAAAGGCACTTACATTAATGTATGCTTATATATATTTGTATATATGCTTCAACCCATTTCCAGTCACGTAAATGAGGTTTTGTGTAAATTAGGGGAGATGGTGCAAATCCACCGTGTTTTACTCCAAACCTGCATACCGCAGTCCGCATAACTTGAAATCAACCCGCGTGACTGGGAGCCCACTCCGAAGTTGGACTACAAGCCCCTGCCCAAGCTTTAGACCCCTTAAAATCTCCCCGCGTGGCACGCGGACACCAGAGCCAATGAAATCAATATTAAAGACAACAAAAAGCGCCCTAGTAACCTCTTTACATATGTTACATATGTAATAAGGATTACTGAGGACTAGAATATGCAATTACATTATTTTGTATTATTTTATACAATAGAATAATTGCAGTAATACTAAACAACAGTACTAAAAAATACTGTGGCTTATTATAAAATATCAATAAGCCACAGATACTATTAAAATACAACTCAGTACTAATGAACCACTGACTGTAATTAACATATTAATAAATAAAATATGTAAATAAACAATACGTATTAAATTTGGTGACTTATACTCAAGACATGAGCTGCTGCAGTGTCACCAAGAAGGCCAAAATTTGGTCCAAGCTCCCACAAGTTGGCCATTCATACCCACAGGGTCCCCAGAGGGATCTCAAGACTATTTAAGGAGCTCTTCAACCGCCCAAAGAAGGCTCCTCATGCTTTAAAATAACACCCAGACACTTACCCACCTTTTATCTGATACCAATATCCATAAATAATCTGGTAAGTCCCTTAGTAGTATTCCTTTAGCCCTGTCTTCCCCACCAACACTTCAGTTACCATCCAGCTCCATCCACAAACTTTCCAAGCGCTCAAAACTGTCCTTTTTTAACTCAGAACATCCTTGAGTTCCCCTAGGATTATTACTAGTAAGTAATAACCCTTCCTTCTTGAGAATATTACCCATTTCTTTCCACTGGGATTTAAACAACCCCTGTTCACAAAAGGCCCCAGTTTTCCAGGTCATTAAATACTCTGCATTTACGTGTAATATACCTTAGAGGTATTAAACCACCCCTGATTAATCAGGCCCCTCTGGATTTAATTATATTAAATTTATTTAATATAATTAGTATATCATTTCCTCTTATTTTTTACGTTGCAATTCCCCATATTATCTTGGGAATTAGACTTTATATTTACCTCCCAGATTATTTTACACTGCAAAATAAACTGGCTCAACTGCCTGCAGTTGACATGTGTGAGCTCTGAGGAAGCCGGTGGTGTTACTCCAACCTTTCTCAAAGTGTAAACTCTACTAAGCTTCAATGCACAGTCACTGTGCACATTGCACAGCAACTGTCAGCTATGTGTATGAAACACTGGCTTATTACCTATAAATAAACCAGGTACTGGCACTGTGCTGAAAGGTTATCTGAATAAATATGTATTTTATTCTCTCTATAGTGTCCAAACTATGCACAGAGGATAACCTAAAACTCCTTATAATTGTAGATTTGATATACAAACAAATCAATTGGAGAAGACCAATAGCTAACTGTGTAGGTTTGGCTATTCTTTGTTTTTTTGGGTAAGATATAGCAATAAAAATTGCTATTAAGCAGCTGGCAAGCACTTAAGCTGATTGGCTACTGTCAGAGGTGGTAGTATTGCAGCAACTGCTTTATAAGGAATAGATCAAGGCCAAGGATGGGAAAATTCTAAGTTAACTTGAGACTAATTCCAGTAATAAAAGGTTGGGTTGGATAAAGGGAATACACTAATCTAATAGTAGGAGGAGAATATTCAGGGTACTTACTAATGTAAATTCTACTCTAATGTATTACAATTCAGATTGTACTATGATGTAATGGTAATTTTATTATATTGAGTACAGTATTTTCTATTTCCCCATGACCTCATGACATGTATGTATAACCAATCACATCATGGGACAATTCTAATAATAGAATAATACTGGGAAATTACCACACACTTAGGTAATCTCCTTCTTATTAGCATAACTTTAAGTTCTTATAATTATACACATAAGTTTTATTGTCTCTCAGCTTTTATTACAATAATTTATAATCTATATTTTTTACGGTTATTCCATCTCCTACTAAGTACCTTCTGAGATATGGTAAAGTAATAGAAGGAGTAGGAATTTTGTCAGGGAGGGTCTTAAGTGACAGAGTCCTGAATGTAAAGCTCTGTGCTGAGAGCTTAATCTATCTGCATCCGGAGTGGGGACGGGGATTTATTAAGGCAAGATACGCCGCCGGTGTCTTCGTACAAGCTCTCGGGGAGGAGGTAACCCCGGCTAGCCACACCTCTCTCTGAGAGGGGCTGGTAGGTTGATGATCCTACAGGGTCAAGAGACCCAAACTGAGAGAGAGAGAGAGAGAGAAAAAGAGATATAATGTACCTAACCAATAACTCGAGAGTCAGGCTAGACAAGTTGAGTAGGGTGAGGAGGTTATAGATGTAAAAAGTAAATGAATAATTTTAGAGGTTTAGAAAAAGCCCCAATCACAAGTTACTTTGACTAATAGTCAGTAACAGTAATGGTACCGGGCTTTGTTTTCCAAAAATTCTCTGGGGAACCCTCCTCTTTCAAGTTCCCCTCTTAAATATATCTTTATGTGGATCTAGCTTGTCTGCTTCTTCCTTCTTCCTTCTTCTTGTCTGCCTTTAAGCGGGCATAGTCAAATCATCCTTTGCAAGATCTGTCCAATGATGATTCTAGACCGCCTGTGCGCTTCCTTCCTAGGACTGCGCATCCGCAACCAGGCGCGTACTCTGTCCTCCTGACGGTCTTACCCTGGTTTCTTGTTGGCCTCCCGCGCTGTCTAGGTTAGTAGGGGGCTGAAGACTAGTGGGAGGCTGACAAATTTGGTGGTGGTTTGAGTGAGGTACCCCACCTAATTTTGTATGAAAAGTTTATTTCTGTAATAATGTTCTAGGATATATTATTATTAATACAATATTGTATTATTTTTTACATTAAAGTCAGTGTTTAGGATACTCTGGAGTATCTCTAGGGCTAACAGCAACTGTGCAAACAAAGCTGCATATGTAAACAGGTGGAGATACACTGGCAGCTTGGTTGGAGCATGCTGGATGTCAACTGCAGGCAGTTGAACCAGTTTTTTTTGCAGTGTTACTCTATCAACTTGTAACTTGCACCACATGTAGCTAGAAGGATTCTTCCTTGGCATCACGTAGGCTGACAGCTCTCCCCAAAATGCCATTTTAGCTTAAGCTTAACACCCAACCGGAGCCATTCAAGAGACAACACTTTCCTCCAGGATACAATGATCAAGAACCCAAAGCAGTAGCCCATTTTGTAACTGAGGTTAAAGACACATTGAAACATGTGTGTAATAAGCTTTGGAACGTTCTCCTTACCGGGGTGATTTCATGTGAAAGCACACCACCACTCCCCATTCCATCCATCCTCACCTTGTCACACAATGTCTGGATTCAACTGATGGGAAAGAAAACAGGCCTCTCCCAAGCTCAAATCCATGCCAAGTTAACGCCTCTTTGGAGAATCCAAATTGCATATCTCTGATTAGCAACCATCCAAAACTACTTTGATGCCCGAGCAAGACACATATCTCAATGGGATACAATTGAAATGGAACTCCGTGCACTCAGAAGGCTCCTGGTGAATCATACCAAACAGTAACCCTATCATTATGGTTACCCCAGCGCACCAGATGGTCCTAATAACCATGATCTTCACCTGTAACAGTTGGCATAGACTTTTGTCTGCCAAAGTCCTTTGCATGTTTGGATACGCGCCCCTTTTATTGAGTATCAACAACTTGGACATACTTTGTCCTACTCATGAAGAGGTTAACGCACAAATGCAATCCCGGGGTGATTGACTTCGATGTTCTCAAAATTCAGCATACTTTTTCATTCAAGCAAACTCCCACGTACTATGTCCTATTGCCATCCAGTTGTCCTTCACATTAAATACCTCTATGCACCAATTACAGATATATGATATTTGGCAAAGATTCAACTTACTGAATTAGGCCCCCGGGCCCAGCCTAATTGCCACATATTGATTTTTGTTGCGTTCAAATCATGGAATCAATCCATCTGTGCAACCTGATGCCACCCTGCAAATGCAAACCAACTGGATTTCATTCATGCAAGTCTGATCCCATAGTCTACAACTATTTAGATCACATTAATTTGCCGACCCTAACCCGGTGCCAGGACGCGACAGGGGCCGTTGCCCGTTGTCTTTTGTGCTGTTACACCCAGGGAGATGTAGTTGTCCCTGTGGGGTTGTCAAAACCCGCACGGGCACGCTTTGGGTGTGAAATTCAGGGCGCCGTGAACACAGCCATTATGATCAACTCAGTGTGTACTCGTTCCCACAGGGGGGCGCCGCTGGCCTGTATCCTAATGGTCATAGGGGGGTTCACGTAGGCCTAAATCTTGCTGATTTTCCATCATAGTTTGCTTGCTTATGCACTCTGTCATCATGAACTTTAAAAAAAACATGCATAAGCAAGCCCTCCAGCAACGTCTAAACCATCAAACCTCTGCTGATAACTTTATTTTATTTTTTTCATGTGTATGTCATATGTATGTGGTATGTATGTACGTGAATATCCATACATGTGTACACTACACATACCCCTTTCAACTCGGCTCTTCTCAACCAGAACCAAATCCTTTCCCTGGTCTCACAACCATACGGACGGGCGTTGATAGACGCACACCAACAGCGTACGCCAACGCCAACCTGGACGCCAATTTTTTTTGGCGTGCGGGGCCTACACGCCAATTTTTTTTGGCTTGTAGGCGTCAGCCGGGAGGAAGTCCTCCCGGCCGACGAGGCTATAGAACCTCGTCGGCCAGGAGGACTTCCTCCCGGCCGGCGAGGCTATACAACCTCGTCGGCCAGGAGGAAGTCCTCCTGGCCGACGAGGTTGTATAGCCTTGTTGGCCGGGAGGACTTCCTCCCGGCTGACGAGGTTATACAACCTCGTCAGCCAGGAGGAAGTCCTCCTGGCCGACGAGTTTGTATAGCCTCGCCAGCCGGAAGGACTTCCTCCTGGCCGACAAGGTTGTATAACCTTGTCGGCCAGGAGGAAGTCCTCCCGGCCAATGAGGTTATACAACCTCGTTGGCCAGGAGGACTTCCTCCTGGTTGACAAGGTTGTATAACCTCGTCAGCCGGGAGGAAGTCCTCCCGGCCGACAAGGCTATACAAGCTTGTTGGCCAGGAGGACTTCCTCCTGGCCGATGAGGTTGTATAGCCTCGCCGGCCGGGAGGAAGTCCTCCTGGCCGACGGGGTTGTATAGCCTCATTGGCCGGGAGGACTTCTTCCCGGCTGACGAGGTTGTATAACCTCGTCAGCCGGGAGGGGGCTTGCACACGTAATCGAATGGGACGTCCCATTCGATTATGTGAGCGGGATCCCCACACGCCAAACACTTGGCGTGTGGGACCCGCACGCCAAAAAAAATTGGCGTGCGGGGCCTACACGCCAAAAAAAAAGGGTGTGTGAGACCTGCACGCCATTTTTGGTGGCGTGCGGGTCTCACACGCCCTTTTTTTTTGGCGTGTAGGCCCCGCACGCCAAAAACAATTGGCGTGCGGGTTGGCGTTGGTGTGCGTTTATCAACGCCCCGTACAAACAATTGACCTCCTTCACCATCATCAACCAAATCCTCCAGGAACCCCTTCTCCCCGCCTGGCACTGTACCGCTTGCAGCGCGTAAGGCTCACAACCGTCAGTGCCATAAAGGGAGTTGTGTGGTTCCTCTGAACGATTGACTTTGACCCCGTAATCAAGGATGGTGAGTTTTCCTTCTGCTCTGTGGTGGTTGACTTGGCTGACTGTATGTATGTTGGCTTTTTGATACACTAGGATCCAAATCCCAACGCAGATCATCAGCCAACATCAGGTTTGAACCACCATTTTCAGGGGCGTTGATAAACGCACGCCAACGGCGCACGCCAACGCCAACCCGCACGCCAATTTTTTTTGGCGTGCGGGGCCTACACGCCATTTTTTTTTGGCGTGTAGGGTTTACACGCCAAAAAAAAAGGGCGTGTGAGACCCACACGCCAAGAATGGCGTGTGGTTCCCACACGCCATTTTTTTTTGGCGTGTGGGCCCCGCACGCCAAATAAAATTGGCGTGTGGGCCCCGCACGCCAATTGTTTTGCGTGCGGGTCCCCCCTCGCTCACATAATCGAGTGGGAGGGACCACTCGATTACGTGAGCGAGGCCGGCCGTGCGGGTCCCCCCTCGCTCACATAATCGAGTGGGAGGGACCACTCGATTACGTGAGCGAGGCCGGCTGACGAGGTTATACAACCTCGTCAGCCGGGAGGACTTCCTCCCGGCCGGCGAGGCTATACAACCTCGTCGGCCAGGAGGAAGTCCTCCTGGCCGACGAGGTTGTATAGCCTCGTCGGCCGGGAGGACTTCCTCCCGGCTGACGAGGTTATACAACCTCGTCCGCCAGGAGGAAGTCCTCCTGGCCGACGAGGTTGTATAGCCTTGTCGGCCGGGAGGACTTCCTCCTGGCCGACGAGGTTGTATAGCCTCGTCGGCCGGGAGGACTTCCTCCTGGCCGACGAGGTTATACAACCTCGTCGGCCAGGAGGAAGTCCTCCCGGCCGGCGAGGCTATACAACCTCGTCGGCCAGGAGGAAGTCCTCCTGGCTGACGAGGTTGTATAACCTCGTCGGCCAGGAGGAAGTCCTCCCGGCCGACGAGGCTATACAACCTCGTCGGCCAGGAGGAAGTCCTCCTGGCTGACGAGGTTGTATAACCTCGTCGGCCAGGAGGAAGTCCTCCCGGCCGACGAGGCTATACAACCTCGTCGGCCAGGAGGACTTCCTCCTGGCTGGTATAACCTCGTCAGCCGGGAGGAAGTCCTCCCGGCCGACGAGGCTATACAACCTCGTCGGCCAGGAGGACTTCCTCCTGGCTGACGAGGTTGTATAACCTCGTCAGCCGGGAGGAAGTCCTCCCGGCTGACGAGGTTATACAACCTCGTCAGCCAGGAGGACTTCCTCCTGGCCGACGAGGTTGTATAGCCTCGCCGGCCGGGAGGAAGTCCTCCCGGCTGACGAGGTTGTATAACCTCGTCAGCCGGCCTCGCTCACGTAATCGAGTGGTCCCTCCCACTCGATTATGTGAGCGAGGGGGGCCCCGCACGCCAAATAAAATTGGCGTGTGGGCCCCGCACGCCAATTGTTTGGCGTGCGCTCCCACACGCCAATAGTTTGGCGTGTGAGAGCGCACGCCAAACAATTGGCGTGCGGGGCCCACACGCCAATTTTATTTGGCGTGCGCCCACACGCCAAAAAAAAATGGCGTGTGGGAACCACACGCCATTTTTGGCGTGCAGGTCTCACACGCCAATTTATTTTGGCGTGTAGACCCTACACGCCAAAAAAAAATGGCGTGTAGGCCCCGCACGCCAAAAAAATTGGCGTGCGGGTTGGCGTTGGCGTGCGCGCTTGGCGTGCGTTTATCAACGCCCCATTTTCAGCACCTCAATCATACCAATCTCCAAGGGCAATAGAGTCTTCCCCAGCGGTTCAAGTGGAAAATAGATTGTCGTTGGTTTCTACTCAGCAATCATATGTAGCGCCACCAGTTCCTAGACCACCATCTCACCTATTTACAAGCCCAACAAACTCTGATCACTGCATTTTACCCCCCATATTGCAAGATTTGCCAAATTCTTTCAGCCTATCACAACATTCCAATCTCTCACTTCTCCCACAATTTTCTCATCCCTGTCATGCGACCAACCCAACGTACAGATGGGGATTTGGTTGATCGAAGCGCAAAGGGAACTGGAGGATGAGTCGAAGCTATTCTTTGAAGAAACTCGAAGATATCTTCAAGTCGAAGTAATTCTCGAAGATAACTTCGAGACTAGCTTTGAAGATGCGCTGTGAGTAATAAGTACTGGGCTCAAATCAGACTCGGATTTAATCAGGGTGATGGCTGATTAAGGAAGGTAACGTAAAACAATATTATATTAATTAAGTGAGGAAAAGGGAATGTAGAGAAAAGTACAGTTGCTTTTATAGGCAAATATTGACATGATGCTTTCGTGAAGATGAGTAAGGAAAGTATTTACTCGTAGTTAGAGTTACACGAGTGATTTGAAAAGGAAAGTCAAATGAAAGCATAATCGATGATATGACAATTAATTCGAAGATACAAGACAGAGATTCCCAGGTGATGTAATTGGTAAGTGCAAGGCTTGATTGAAAGGTTTAAGCGCCAAGCTGAGAGTCGAGGCACGCGAGCTAGTCCGAGTAAGGTTATTGGGTAAGCGTCGAAGAGCCGTCGAATCACTGGAAAGGGAAATCTTCAAATCAGGGACCGGATTGGATAATGAGTTTGGATGAGTGTCCCGTTGATTAGGTGTCACGCATTTGGTCCTTTGAAAGTTCGAAACTGAGTGTTGCATTCGAAGTTCGATGCATATGGAAATGCTGAGCCGGGTTTGGCTGAGACTGATAGTTGCAGCGTGACAGATGCCCGGGTATAAAAGCCAAGCTCCTGCGAAGGTCGAAGGTAAAGAATTCCCACCATCTTACTTCCCACACACTACTTTACTTAATTAAATCGAAGAAGAAGAACAGAAAAAATACAGAAGAAAACAAAAAGAAAAGGAAAAATCGAAAATGTCAGAAGTCAAAGTCATCGATCGAAGATGCCAAAGATGCATTTGACAGAACTTGACGTGCTCGCCAAGTACCGCGACAAGAGGGGATAGGTCAAAATGTGAGATGTGTCAAAGAGTTCGGGTGCCCTGTTTCTTTGAACATGGGTTTCCTTTTGGTTCGGAGGATGCTTTGCCCATTTTGGCTATAAGTAGTCGTGCCGTTTCGACCGCAGTTCCCCCAATACCACCACCATCCAGATCGCCTTCCATCGTCCAAATTCGAGGTGCTCGTCCAAGAAGAGCCATCACTCGAGTGAATTATCGGATACCGAATTTACTTGAGACGCCAGAATTGGAACAACCGGGAGATTTAAGTAAGTGACAAAGAGACGAAAGAGAAGAAATGTAATTTTTGAGATTGCTGATGATAATGAATTTGGTTTATTAGCGTTGTTAGGGCCGTATCGAAGATACACCACCATGACACCTCCTCCACCACCGCTGTATGACGAACCGGACCCAATTGTTTTGCTTGAACAACATAACAATCCGGAGGTGACTTGAGTCATCGAAGGGGCCGTAGGAAGAGTCGAAGCTATTGTTGGAACAATCATCGAAGAAGAGAGAGTCGAAGAAAGAGAAGTCGAAGAAGGAAGAAGAGTGGAGGGAGAGGAGAGGAGAGAAGTGGAGAATGGAGTCGATGAGGAGAGAAGAGTGGGAGAGGAGGAGAGAGGAGTGGAAAATGAAGATAGGGAAACCGATGCTCGAGTTTTAACCAAAGGTTTCGTCGAAGGAAGTAGTTCGAGGAAGCGAATTTACGAGGAAGAGTTGGAGAGGGACGAAGGTTGGTCCTGCAAGAAGTCGAGGACCGAAGAAGCGTCGAAGAAAATTAGTTCGATCTTCGACGAGCATCAAATGATTCAGGTTCGAATTGCGAAGCAAATGTCGAACTTGGTTGTAGGAAAAGATATGCGGGAATTTATGTTATTGGTGAAGGATTTGAAGGAAAGTTGGGAAGAAGCTGAGAAGAAATTGAAGGAAGAAGATGAAGAAGAATAGAGTGTTTTAGTATTTATTATTTATTATTTATTAGTTATTAGTGATAGTTTATTATTTTATTTTATTTTTATTTTTATTTTATTAGTTTATTTGAAAAATTTATTGAGAGATAAGAAACATTTGACAATTTAAGAGAGTGTTTTAGAAAAGTTATGAGAGAAAGAACAAAGAGAGAAAGAAAGGAAAAAAAAAGGGGAAAAAAGTGAAATAGAATGAGATAGAGTATTAAGAGGATTGCCGAGGTTTTCGAGGATACGTGGTATGGAAGTCTTGAACCAAGGCGGGAGAGTTTCGAAGATGTTGAGCTGGCTCCCAAGAGGTTCGATCTCCGTCGGACTGGAATCCAGTCCATTCGACAAGATATTGTAGTTTGCCTTTGCGTAGTCTTGAATCGAGGATACGACTTACTTCCCACTCGAGGTGATCTTGAACATTAACAGGTTCTGGAGGGGTATGAGTCTTGCCCGGGAAAAGATCCTTAGCTGGCTCTAGGAGTGATACATGAAAGACTGGGTGGATAGCGCTCCACTTCGAGGGAAGGGTGAGTCGGTAAGCATTCTTTGAGATGATTGATTCGATGGTGAAAGGACCTAATTTTCGTTCGGAAAGTTTTTTGGCGGGTCGAGTTGATCGAATGTTGCTGGAGTCGAGCCATACTTTGTCGCCGATGTTGTAAACTGGAGATTCGAGTCGAAGTTTATCGGCTTGAATCTTGTATCGTTGACTGGCTGCTTCGAGGTTAATTCGAAGTTGATCTTGAAGAAGCTTGAGGTTCGAGAGATAATCGGAGGCTGGAGTTGAAGGTGAGAGGTGAATTGAGTCGAAGGTTGGATTCCGACCATAGAGTGTTTGAAAAGGTGATTGTCGAGTTGAGGAGTGAGTGGCGTTGTTGTAGGCGAATTCGGCTAAGGCAAGCCATTGGCTCCAGTCGTCCTGCTGATAACTGACAAACATTCGAAGATATTGTTCGAGAATTTGATTGACTCGCTCGGTTTGACCATCTGATTCGGGGTGATAAGCAGTTGATAAGTTGCGAGTTATTTTGAGTTGTTGACAGAGCGAAGTCCAGAAACCTGAAACAAACAATGAGCCACGATCGCTGACTATATTATCCGGGAGACCATGCTTGGAGAAAACATGTTCGATGAACAATTTCGCAAGGTCTAATGAGGTACAAGTAGTCTTGGTTCGAAGAAATAGAGACATCTTCGAAAAACGATCCACTATCACTAGGATAGCGTCATGACCATCACTAAGGGGAAGTTGAGAGATAAAGTCCATAGAGAGAGAATGCCAAGGAAATGGTGGAATTGGAAGTGGCTGAAGCAACCCATACTTCCGATGCTTCGAGGATTTGTTCCTATTGCAAGTATGACAACGGTTTACATAATCTTTTACATCCTTGACCATTCCTGGCCAATAGAAGTCTCGAGCTATAAGTTGGTAAGTCTTATCCTGGCCGAAGTGACCAGCTAGGGGAGAATCATGTCTTGATTCGAAGATATCAAGTTTGATTTTAGGATCATTCGGAACAACAAACCTGCCCTTATAAAGGAGCACGTCATCTTTGTCGACTGTATAGTCCTTCGAGTCTTTTCCTCGAAGTTGTCGACAAACAGGGTCATCCTTCTGAGTTCGAACTAACTCGAGGAATTCTTTGCTGAGTTGTCCCAAATGTATTGAATTAAGAGATATACCAGGGGAAGGAGAAGAAAATATAGTTCGAACATTAGCAGGGTTATTATCAGCGAAGGCTCTCCCCTCCGAGGGATAAACGTCGTCTCGACGTGACAAAGCATCTGGGACTACTGCTAATTTGCCAGGTCAATAGTTTATAGTAAAATTAAACTCGGAAAGAAGTTCAGACCAACGAGCCTGCCTGCGAGTAAGAACTTTAGTGCTCGTAAAATATTTAAGAGCATTATGGTCAGTCAAAATCTCGAAAGGTTCGAGTAGGCTGAGCAAATAAGAGCACCATTTTTTCAAGCAATGGACAATTGCAAGAAGTTCCTTATCATGAATCTCATAATTGAGTTCAGCGGATTGTAGCTTCCTTGACTCGAAAGCTACAGGGTGAATTTGCTTCAAAGAAGCGGAGAATTGAGATATAACACCTGCAATGGCGTAGTCACTTGCGTCAGTTTCAACAATGGTTTTACACATCTCACTGAAGTGAGCCAAAATTGGTGCCGTAGTAAAAGCTTTCTTGAGAGTATTGAACTCCCGTTCAGCTTCGACTGTGAAAATGAAAGGAGTATCCTTTCGAAGGAGATTAGTAAGGTTCACTATGGTTTTGGAATAATTCTTTATAAATTTGCGATAAAAATTAGCAAAGCCAAGGAAACCTTGGAGTGTTTTAACACTCGAGGGCTTGGGCCAGTCAAGGACTTTTTGACATTTGTTCGAGTCCATACTGATACCATCAGTAGAGATGACTACCCCGAGGAAATGAAGCGACGAGTTGTGAAATTCACATTTCGACAGTTTGGCGAAAAGGTTATTTTCTCGAAGTCTTCGAAGCACTTCTCTGATATGAGAAGTGTGTTCTTCGAGGTTCTTTGAGTAAACCAGAATATCGTCGAGGTAGACTACTACGTATACTTCGACAATGTCAGCGAATATATGTTGACAAGGTTCTGAAAAGTGGAGGGAGCATTGCAAAGCCCGAAAGGCATTACAGTATACTCATAACTACCAAATCTGGTCCTCATAGCCGTCAGCCATTCATGACCTTCGGCAATTCGAACCAAATTATAGGCACCTCGAAGATCGAACTTCGAGAAGTGAGTAGCTCCATGGAAGAGAGTAAGGAGGTGAGACATGGGAGGAACTGGATAAGCATTCTTTCGAGTGACATTATTCAGCCGTCTGTAGTCCACACAGAGTCTGAGGGACCCATCCTTCTTCGGGACGAAAAGAACAGGAGAACCTGTATTCGACTTGCTTGGTCGAAGGAAACCTTTTCCTACATTTTCCGCAATGTAGTCTCGAAGTTCAGCCGATTCTTGCTTCAAGAGAGAATAGACTGGGCCAGGCGAAGGTGCCGGACCTATGAGTTCAATCTGGTGATCATATGGTCTTCGAGGAGGGAGTTTCTCCGCTCTCGAAGAGGAAAAAACATCAGCAAATTCATGGTAGATGGGAAGAAGAGTCTTTCGGATGGTTTCGAGGTCTTCGATCTCATCATCTTCTTCGAGGCTTGGAATAGTCGTCGAAGGGGGATGTGAGAGGATCAGGGAGTACAGAAAACCTTTAAATGAAGGTAATTCCTTCTCTTCGAAGAAGGAAGTGAGAGATAAGTTAGAGCAATAAGCAATTACCCCGTGATCTTTCGAAGAAATGGAAGAGGGAGAGGCAGGATATTCGAAGTCTCCTGGCGGAAAAGTGTCATCTAACTGAATGACATAGTCGGGTAAGCTGTTTAATTCTTTTTTGACTGGGAGAGAGAGTTAGTGTCTGGAGATATTTTGGGTCGAAGGTTAATTACTCCTTCTTGCCAGTTAACATCTGGGTTCCAATACACCAGAAAGTCATGGCCAAGGATGGTATCATCCATCCCTTGGGCATCCAAGACCAAAAGATCCCATTCGAAGCTGGGGAAAGATTTGAATTGAAAGGTCCACTTCGCCTTCTTTGAAACCCAGAAACTGGGCTCCTTCGAAGAACTTACCAAGAAAATCGGGAATCTTGATGTCTCAGTGAGCTGAAGGGACTGTTGTTTGGCAAATGTCGAACTAATAAAAGACACATTAGCACCAGAGTCGAGAAGGACCCTGTATGGTTGATTCGAAGAATCAAATAAAATAAATCTCGAACTTGGAACACTCTCAGTGGTCTCACAAGCTCGAAGGTTGACTCGCGGAAAGGTAGAAGATAAGTAGTTTTCTTTGCGAATCATAAGAGAACTACTCATTAATTTTTGACAACTTAGCTGCCTCACGGGCTGCTCTTTTAGCACAAGCATCCAATTGATGTTTCCCACCGCAATACATACAAAGTCCCTCCTTTTCCCTTCTCGCCTTTTCATCCGCCTTGAGGACCCCGTCGGTGTTGAGCACCTTTGAGATCTCTTGAGGAATCCTGGTTCGAGTTTGTTGGGGGGTTGTGGTCGAAGGTTTTGACGTTGCAGGATGGATCTTTTTTGAGGTCGAATTCGAAGATTTCTTCGAGGATTGATCTTGCGTCGCAGGAGTGGAGTCGATCTTCTTGGTTCGAGATCGGTCGTGATAGCAGTTGTCCAACTCGATAGTGCGATCGATGAGATGTTGGAGTGTCGAGAGTCGATGACCACTGACCGCAAGCTGGTCGGTGATTTGAGAAGGTAGGCCTTTACGGAAGTGAAACAGAAGAGCCGCGTCGTTCCAGTCGATGTGAGATTGTAAGACTCGGAACTGGGCAATGTAGGTCAAGGCTTTACCGTTCTCCTTCATCAAAAGAGAATTGAGTTCGAACTCGGCATTGCGAACTTCATTAGGATCTCCGAACAATGTGAACAGCTGTTGTTCGAACTTTTCCCAGTTATTGAGGATGCAGTCCGGTTTGGTGTTGTTCAGCAGTTCGAGGTAAGGTTCGAACCATTGTGAGGCTCGGCCACTGAGATAAGAAGAAGCATAAAGTACCTTCTGTCGATCGAGGGAGAAGGTTGCCGGGTCGTTTGAGAAGAGAATTTTGCAGGATTGAAGAAAACCTCTTAGTTTCGAGGATTTCTCGCCGTCGAACTTGTCGGGAGCTTTCATTCCGGGTGTCCAAAACTTGGGAGGTCCATTCCCTCCTTCAGTCTTCAGGGCCTTGATAAGGGATACCAACATCGAAGTCGGTGATTCATTGGCCGCCCTTTTGGGTTCGTTAGAACCTGAAGGGTTTTGAGGTGGTGAAGGAGGTGGGTCCCGTCGCCGAGGTCGCCCTCGGTTGATTGGTTCCTGAAAAGTGAGGGAGTCCTCCAAATCAGAGAGTTGCCGCAGTGGGTCAAGAGGCGCATTCTGATTTCGAGTCGAAGGAGGAATTTGTTCGATGGAAGGTCGATTGCCGATGGGAGTTGCGGGGGCTCGGCGTCGGTCAATGTCATGGTCCAGAGGGTGTTTGGCCGGACCTTGTGACCTAGTTCGAACTGGTGTACGTTGCATCACCAAAAGAGATCAACAGTCGAAGAAGTTGACTGTTGAGCAACAAGATATAATAGAGAGAAAGATCTATAAACTTGTTGTAAGACTTAATTAATATACTGTCATGCGACCAACCCAACGTACAGATGGGGATTTGGTTGATCGAAGCGCAAAGGGAACTGGAGGATGAGTCGAAGCTATTCTTCGAAGAAACTCGAAGATATCTTCAAGTCGAAGTAATTCTCGAAGATAACTTCGAGACTAGCTTCGAAGATGCGCTGTGAGTAATAAGTACTGGGCTCAAATCAGACTCGGATTTAATCAGGGTGATGACTGATTAAGGAAGGTAACATAAAACAATATTATATTAATTAAGTGAGGAAAAGGGAATGTAGAGAAAAGTACAGTTGCTTTTATAGGCAAATATTGACATGATGCTTTCGTGAAGATGAGTAAGGAAAGTATTTACTCGTAGTTAGAGTTACACGAGTGATTTGAAAAGGAAAGTCAAATGAAAGCATAATCGATGATATGACAATTAATTCGAAGATACAAGACAGAGATTCCCAGGTGATGTAATTGGTAAGTGCGAGGCTTGATTGAAAGGTTGAAGCGCCAAGCTGAGAGTCGAGGCACGCGAGCTAGTCCAAGTAAGGTTATTGGGTAAGCGTCGAAGAGCCGTCGAATCACCGGAAAGGGAAATCTTCAAATCAGGGACCGGATTGGATAATGAGTTTGGATGAGTGTCCCGTTGATTAGGTGTCACGCATTTGGTCCTTTGAAAGTTCGAAACTGAGTGTTGCATTTGAAGTTCGATGCATATGGAAATGCTGAGCCGGGTTTGGCTGAGACTGATAGTTGCAGTGTGACAATCCCCAACAACTCAAAACAAACTTCAACCCTTGAAAGGTGTGTTCCTTGGCTCCAGGAACTACTAGTTCAGCGATTCAACACAATAGTTTGTTTGATTCAATTGACAATGGTAAGTTATAATTCTCACTTGCATTATTCTAAGTAGAAATGCTAACTTATTTGCATAAGTTTCAGCTCCTGCAGACAACCAGTGACCACAGCCACAAAAACGCCTAACCTAATCGCAACCAGTAGCCGGTGATCAAACTACAAGCCAAAAAACCCAAGAGAAAGAGTTGCTCAAAAGCTCCAAAAACCGGCGGCCCAACGACAGGAAGAAGAAATAATCAATCTCAGTCATCCCGCTTGAAGGCACCCTCCAAGAGTTCATTGGTCCATTTTGACCAAATGGACTACAAGGCAATATGTACCTATGTTGAAGATGTTGATCATCGTCATGATCTCTTTGGACACAAAAAAGCAACCCAGATTGGCACTCCCGTTGTTTCTAAAGCAAGAGCCTGGGATTTGTTTGCGCAGTACATGAACACGACCAACTCTCAACTGGAGCTCACTGGTTGGAACCTTCAACAATGCTTCACCACGTACAAGAACAAATACCGTTGAGCAAAGGAACTTGAGAACTCAACTGGCGCTGGCATTAGTGATCAGCTAGGATTCCGAACACTGGCTGAATATCAAGAATTGATATGTCCGTGTTACAATTGGATGGATGTGATCTTTGGAGAAAAGTCAAACATCAATTCCATGTGCATGTTTGACTCATTGGCTTCAATTGAAATCCATGACATCCACATCAGGGATGCAGACGTGACCAACAAGGACAAAGCGTTACATGAGAACAACAAGAACTCTTTGACGGTTTCTCCTCTGACCCCCTGCACAAATTCTCCCTCCTCACATAACATCATCTCTAGTCAGTCACAAACCTCTCAACATAATATTACCAGCCCTCAATCACCCAATTCTCCACGCCTTGGGAGGGATGATGACGAGCAAGATTTGGTGCAATCAGCTGCCCCTACCTCACCAAAATTTTCACAAAGCTCCAGTACGAGCTCGATAAGACAAGCTCCACCAACACGCGAGCAAAATCTCATCCCCAATGTGAACCAAAACCCTTTGGCTACAACTACTAGCAGTCAGTCGTCCAGGACATCCTTGAAGACATCATTGTTGGCGGGTGCATTAGAGAGCACAACCTCAGCTAGATTGCAAATTTTGGAGAGGCAGCTTGCAATCAATCTCAAACGCTTTGAGCTTGATGTTGAAGACCGCAAAGAGGCCCGCATGGAACAAGAACAAGATTGACTTGATCGTCAGTCTGAAAGGGAACAAGACCGCATTGATTGGAGGACCAAGCAAGAGCAAGATTGTCAGGACCGTCTTGCAGCACAACAACAGCTGATTGATGATCAAGAAGGGCGCTTGAAAGCTGTATCTAATTGGCTTGCCAAAGGGAAATCTGTTGCTGAAATTCAGATTCTTGCTCAGGCAGCCTTTGGTTCATGATCTATGTTGGTTGGAAAGAGTTGAGATGTTGTTTTATTTCATATCTTCATTTTACTTCTTCTTTTGACCAAATAAAATCATAAATAACAAGAAAATAGATAAAATAACAAATTAAAAAAATACTCTTTCTGGGGTTTTTTTTTCTTCAGAAATGCACAATTGTTTGTTGATTAAATCTTAAAAAAACCAAAGCTTGTTATTGAGAGGTTTAGAGTAGAGCTACAATCAGTCGTCGCGTGCAAATTGAGGGTATTTATGGCCCGAGGTAGAGAGACGGCAAGGGTTTTTGAAGCCAGGATTCTTTTCAAGTCAAGATATTGCTGCTGAATCACGCAAAGTTCAAACACCACCAACTTGGGGATGCAGTTGATACATAAATACATAAATAAATAGATTGGGCTCCAAATATTTGACCGCAAAGCAAAAGCCAACAAACATGAATTCTCTGCTACCTAATAACGCCAGCAGCTTGGCCTATGTGTGTTATCTATTTCAAGGCTGTATTTGGTTTTTGAACTGAAAACTAACCTCAAGGTGTATTTGTATGTATGTATTTACATTATTGAGATACCGATTTTAAAAAAAAAAGAAAAATCAAGAATTCCATGTGAGTTTCTAGATAGACTTGAGCCTCATGAAGATTTCTTTTCAAGCTTGAAAAGAGCCTTAGGGCCAACATGTGTGTTATATATACTACCTCAAAAATGACAGGATCAGTACAAGGTCTTATGTATACTGTTGAAAAGATGCCGGACCTCAAATAAGGATGTAGTTATTATAATCAGTGTCACATTGTTATTCTAAGTAATACATAAATTTAACCTTGTCAATCTAGTAAGTAATGGTGTGCAAGACACCAGTTTTTTACCAGAGTTTGATATCTCTATCTTCCTTGCCTGGGTAGATCTTCTGCAGGTAAGGCAACATCTTGATGTGGTTTGTTTTCGGCAACATCTTGATGTTCTTTGTTTTCCTGTAGCTCTTCCCAAGCGTCTCTGGTATTCAAAAGCATGTTGTGGAGTATTATGCACGTGTACACCCATTTGATATAGTGTAGCATGTGATGACCTGTATAAAGCAACAATCAGAGCTCTTTTGGTGATGCAAATCTATTCTTGAGCATCCCAATGGTGTGTTCGTTGCGAACTCGCGCCTTGGCCAAGCAATAATTAAACTGGGAGTTGGGTTGTTTGTAAGACAGCGGGGCTTTGTATTCCGGGATAATTGTTGGACTGAGTGGGTATGCTGAATCTGCAAGAAGGTATTGACCTACCAAGCAAGGAATAAAAATCAATTAAAATTTGCATTTGGCATTCCAAGATTCTAGATTATATATATGCCTCACCTGGCGCAAAGAAATTGCCGGGATTGTTGAAGACTTCCATTTTCTTGTAAATATAGCTATCCGCACAAGATCCAGGCCAGCAGGTGATGAAAACTGTGATGTTCTTGTCACAATCACAGATAATCTGAGCATTTAGAGAGTACCTCTTTTTCCTGTCAAAAAAGACTTCGCCATTGGTGCCGGGTTTTTGATAAATGGGGAAGGTTGTTCCATCAACAAACACAACACAACCTTCAAAACCTTCCTCCTTCATGACATTAGAGATTTCCAATTGGCAAGCGGTATCTGGCCATTTGAAATAATTGGGGCCCAGTTTGGTTATTGCCTGGATGACCCAACAAGTTACCTTGATCACAGTTCCTCAACCAACATTGAGATTTCGTGAGAATTGTCCAACAGATGCACTGTTTCCGCACAAACCAAGCCTCTCCAGTGCCAATGCCAGTTGATGTGGTACCGGAAGTTGAGGTTGCGGCCCGGTGCTTTGAAAGATCGTGTCTGAAGCAATCTTAGTGTAGAGAAACATAAATCCATCTTTTGATGTGCGTACTTCCTGTCTAAATTCGTAGTCCGGAACTTGAAACAATTGAGCAATGTTGTATTCCTCACGTGGGACTAAACGAGCCGGAAGAGAATTCAGATATTGGTTGGTAACAAAGATTTGCAAGACCTCTGAAATATCATCCAAAATAGTCAGAGATGAGTTTGAGTTGTGACAAGGATTTTGTTGAGCAGTGATGAGATTTTTTTGCCTTTGAGAACGGTTAGATGTAAGTTCTTCAAAGCCTTTGTTGAAATAGAAATAATAGAGAAAAAATAAATCTTGGATTGTTGATTGACGGGTGGAGGTCCAGGGCATGTTGATGAGTTGATGGGGTTGGGTCTTGTTGGCACTTGAGAACAGTTGGACTTGGAGGAAAATTGAAGTTAAAGGGGTTTTTTTTCCCTTTTTTTTATTTTGTTATTTATTTATTTGTGGTATGTATATATTTATGTACATACATACATACATATATATACATATGTATGTAGAAAGGAGTGTTCAACGTGAACGCTCCTGCTGGTTTGTCTTGCTCATGCAAGGCAAATTCTGCTGACAACTGTTGCATTGGGCTGCATAAGCAGACCGGTTGGTTTTAACAAGGTTTCACTGCTTATTTCGAAATAAGCAGTAAGTGAACCCCCCTAATGAATGAAGCAAGGATGCACCTATCCCGGTCATTGTGACGCAAAAGCTAAGGACGAGACGGGGACCATTTACTCTGGGCGGGTGTGTCACAATTGGGCCCCGCTGGTCCCGCTGTGTAGCGCAGGGGGCTACGTGCTACTAAATGGGTGGCTTGTACCCGGTCCTACTATACTTCGGCTACACTGACCCGCCTGTCAGATTGCCAAGCAAAATTTGATTCTGATCGAGGGCCAGCAGGCCTGTCCGTTTGCTGGCAATCTGACAGCCCGCGGGTCAAATTGCCAGTGAGTTGGCCTGCGCGTCAGATTGCCTAGCGAAACCCAATTTCGCGCAACTTCCGTGTAGTCAGTAGTATCTACGCTAGTCGAGTGCATGATCATTCAAAAACACAACAGGAATCCCATGTCGAAGGTTTCTCGAAGTGACACATTAAAAGTGCGTCTGTGGTGCAAGTGATGTGGTGATTGTGGAGGAATGGTGAAAGAACAGCCCCACCAGGTCATTCTCTGGACCATGCTACCAACCACACTCGATCAAATCACTCTTTCTAACTCACCTTTGTTACACTTGGTAAAAACCATTAGCCATCACAATTGTTTTCAAAACAACCTAGTCTAGTTGTTAGGCCTTCTAATTATTAAATAAACTCAAAAAAATATTTCAAGCGGTCAAAAATACATTCAAAAGAATATCCGACTATCGTAAGCCAACTCATATGTTTTTTCGTCATTTTTTCAGTCTGGCTACCAGATGCGCCTTTAGTTTTTGAATACTGTGATCAGGGCGTTGTGTAACCTTGAAGACCCACTTGGACTTGATGATTCTTCGCTTGGCCGGACCTGGAACCAGTTTCCACGTATTCATACCCAGCAGTTAAGCGTGTTCCTCATCAGCTGCATTGAGCCATCTTGCTTTGTTTGGTGATTTGAGAAGCTGACACCAGGTTTTAGGAGTATTGACGTTTTCAGGTGTCATTGCATTCTTTGACCATTGCCTGTAGCAATCTGGAGCTTCGCGTTCCCTTTCCAAGCAATGACGAGGTGGAGGAGATGGCTGCTTCAGAGGCGGTGAGGAAGACAGCGGCTTTGGGGGCGGGGAGGGAGATTTGGCAGGCAAAGACGTCAACTTTTCAGAAGAACTCAAAGGAGGAATAAATCTTAAGGGAGGGAGAGAGATGGGACGGATTTCTGGGGAAGGAGGTTCACCGGGAGGGGAAGAGGAAAGAGGAGGGGACAAGACATCGGAGGTTGAGGAAGAGTCTGAGTCGGATGAGATCTTTGGAGGTGTGCGTGGAGCGTTTCCAGGGGCGTGGATTGAGGCCACCAGACGTCAATCAAAACATGGTTGGAGTTGGATGTTCAGCGGCGGATCCTCTTGTGGCAGAGCTGGAGTATAATTATTGTCTTGAGCAACGGGGTTTTTGGTGGATGAATCAAGAGAAGTGGGAGATAAAGAGATAAGCAGGGGTGAAGGTGATGAAGGGAGAGAAGAAGATAAAATTGGCGGCCAAGAAATTTCAACTGTTATTTTGGAGTGAGAGGGAGAGATAAGCTTGCTACCATAGTGGAAGATTGTGTCGTTGAAGATGAAATCTTGCAACTTTACCACGGAGCGTTTGTCTAGATCCCATAGCCGAAATCTGTTGCCATCAGAAATATACGAAAGGAGAATTTAGGCTCGTCCTTTCTGGTCTAGCTTTTTCTGATTTGCTTTGGCGGCTTTGTACCACACTAGACACCCAAAGGGGTGAAGAGAATTGATATCGACTGATGGAAACCCTAGGATGGAGTTTGGTGATTTGAAACCTAGCGGAGTGTGGCAAGGGAAAAAGTTATATCCAAACATAAAGTGTTGAAGGGTGTCTGCCCAAAAGGATTTAGGCAGGTGTGCGCTGAGGAGAGAACATTGTATGAAGTTGCTGATGGTGTGGTTAGTTCGTTCAGCCACTCCATTTAGTTCTGGCAAGTGAGGTGGACCAGGTTCATGTTTAATACCAGCTGATGAGAGATATGAAGCAAAAGATTTTGAAACATATTCACCATTGTTGTCTGTTCTGAGTGCAAGGATTGTGTGAGAGCCATCTTTCTCAAAGAAGGCACGAAACATTTTGAAACATGGAAAAGCATCACTTTTTGATTTCATGGGGTAAACAACTAGGGATTTTGAACAATCATCGACAAAAGTAATGAAATATGAATAGCCTTCACGCGATTTCACCTTGTAAGAGCCAAAATTGGAATGAATGAGCTGGCTGGGTGAGTTCAATTGATGTGGAGCACGAGATTTGAAAGCTTTTTGATGCATTTTTGATTGGACGCAGACGGGACACTGTTGAACGGCCATATTGTTCATTTCTGAAGGGGAAATGTTGTTTTGTTTTAGCAAGGATTTGAGGGACTTGAGTCCCAGATGGGACAGGCAATTGTGATAGCCCAGAAGAGACGTATTGGTGGAATGGGATGAGAAAGAAATAGAGTAACATGAGCTCACGGGCTCTGACGGTAGGTAATATTAAAAAGTTTGAAACAACTAAGAGATGTATTGCATTTGTTAGATAGCTATCTTATAAGTAGTAACAAAGAAGTAATGTAGAGACATTTACCTAAGAGCAACTCAACTAGAGGTTTTCTCAGAGAATAGAAGAAAAAGGGAGAATAGAAGAAAAGGGGAGAGAGAATAGAGAATGGAAGTGGATTGGACAGCTAGTCAAGTATTTGATGAAGGTTCTGTTTGGGTAGAGCAACCGATAAAGCAAGATAGAAAATAAGAGATCTGGATAATTGACATAAGACATGTCAATATCTTTGTTGCTGTGTTTCTTAAGGTCTGATTGACTATCTGTTAAGATAGCGACTTACAGTGATTGATCTATTCTTTACGTTTCCACGTTATCACTGTTCTGGTCTGGTGTCTGGTGAGCTGTTGTCTACATAATGTTTAAATATAAACATTAGTTTCAGTTCTTGTTTAGATCTAAGTTGTCTGCAGAAAGACAGACGGCTTACCAGTGATGGAGTTGAATGTGATTCTTCTTAGAAGGCTGGATTGTTTTTTGGGTGTTGATAAACGCACGCCAACGCCAACCCACACGCCAACCCGCACGCCAATTTTTTTGGGCGTGCGGGGCCTACACGCCATTTTTGTTTGGCGTGTGGGGTCTACACGCCAAAAAAAAAGGGCATGTGAGACCCACACGCCAAAAATGGTGTGCGGGTCTCACACGCCCCTTTTTTTTGGCGTGTAGGCCCCGCACGCCAATTTTTTTTGGCGTGCGGGTCCCACACGCCAATTGTTTGGCGTGTGGGGATCCCGCTCACATAATCGAATGGGAGGGCCCATTCAATTACGTGAGCAAGCCCCCTCCTGGCTGACGAGGTTGTATAACCTCGTCGGCCGGGAGGAAGTCCTCCCGGCTGACAAGGCTATACAACCTTGTCGGCCAGGAGGAAGTCCTCCCGGCCGACAAGGCTATACAACCTTGTCAGCCAGGAGGACTTCCTCCTGGCTGACGAGGTTATACAGCCTCGTCGGCCAGGAGGAAGTCCTCCCGGCTGGCGAGGCTATACAACCTTGTCGGCCAGGAGGACTTCCTCCTGGCTGACGAGGTTGTATAACCTCGTCAGCCGGGAGGAAGTCCTCCTGGCTGACAAGGTTGTATAGCCTTGTCGGCCGGGAGGACTTCCTCCTGGCCGACAAGGTTGTATAGCCTTGTCAGCCGGGAGGACTTCCTCCCGGCCGACGAGGTTATACAACCTCGTCAGCCAGGAGGGGGCTCGCTCACGTAATTGAATGGGACCTCCCATTCAATTATGTGAGCGGGATCCCCACAGCCGGGGCTCGCTCACGTAATCGAATGGGCCCTCCCATTTGATTATGTGAGCGGGATCCCCACACGCCAAACAATTGGCGTGCGGGCCCTACACACCAATTTTATTTTGCGTGCGGGGCCCACACGCCAAAAAAAAATGGCGTGTGGGAACCACACACCATTTTTGGCGTGCGGGTCTCACACGCCCTTTTTTTTGGCGTGTAGACCCTACACGCCAAAAAAATTGGCGTGTAGGCCCCGCACGCCAAAAAAAATTGGCGTGCAGGTTGGCGTTGGCGTGCGCTGTTGGCGTGCGTCTATCAACGCCCTCGGTTTTTAGGCGGCTGATTCTTGGCAAGTCATGAAAGTATCTTCATCAATCTGCCTGAATCTAGAGCATGAGAATATCATTCATCAGCCTTGTGGTCTACGTCTGGGACTGCGGAATGGTTCTCACCAATTCTTGCAGCGAGTTTCTTTTCTATTGCATTTGCATAGGGAAAGCCCCTCTTAGCTGGCTTCTTGGGTGTTGATTAATGCACGCCAACGGCGCACGCCAACGCCAACCCGCACACCAATTTTTTTTGGCGTGTAGGGTCTACACGCCAAAAAAAAAGGGCGTGTGAGACCCGCACGCCAAAAATGGTGTGTGGTTCCCACACACCATTTTTTTTTGGCGTGTGGGCCCCGCAGGCCAAATAAAATTGGCGTGTAGGGCCCGCACGCCAATTGTTTGGCGTGCGCTCCCACACGCCAATTGTTTGTTGTGCACTCCCACACGCCAATTGTTTGGCGTGTGGGATCCCCTGCTCACATAATCGAATGGGAGGGCCCATTGGATTACGTGAGCGAGCCCTCCCGGCTGACGAGGTTATACAACCTCGTCAGCCAGGAGGAAGACCTCCTGGCCAACGAGGTTGTATAGCCTCGCCGGCCCGGCCAGGAGGACTTAACCTCGCCAGCCGGGAGGAAGTCCTCCCGGCCAACAAGGTTATACAACCTCGTCGGCCAGGAGGAAGTCCCAAAGAACCTGCTTTTAACGTGCCAGGGCCTAGCGCGGGCTCATAACCTGTTGAGCTAGACAGAGACTGAGACAGCAGACACGAGGCGGGGTGAGTAAATGATGTTTGTGGAAGGATGAGTTTATCATTGCACACATGAGTGGAAAAGAGAGAAATGAAATAGAGACTTACCTGAGACAGCAGACACAAGGCGGGGTGAGTGGATGATTTTTGTGGAAGGATGAGGAAGAGATCCTTCCACTGCTGCTGTCTCAGGTACACTACATACAACTTGTGATATGTGAGTAACATGAGAAAGAAATGTGAGAAGCAGAGGAATGAAAGATAAAATAAATAACACCCCAGTGAAATCTAACACTAATACTAATGTAGGTCATGACAAAGGTGCTGATATAAGAGCTGCCTTCCTGACTAATGCTAATGGGGATGAGTGCAACACTAAGAATGAAATAGAAGGTGTGGCTGATTTATATCTATTCTTAGGAGACTAATACTAAAGTGCTTGCTGACCACACACACCAGGTGAGAGGAATGGAGAAAGGGGAGATAAGTTGTATAAAGTATATGTATATATAGTATAATGTGGGGAAGGGTTTTAGCTTCAGGAGTCAAGGTGGGCCAAGAAAGAGAGGGAGCAATCTTCTTATATTGAGGTCAAGCTGGTATGTATATTTATATATTTTATAGGTTGATGGGGACTCTACTATATATGTATACTAGTATATGGGATCAAGAATGCTGGTATATGTTGGGGATAATTTAGTAAGCTGGGGGTCCATATAGTAAGTCAGGGGGTCCATATTGTAAGTCAGGGGGTCCATAAGGGAACAGGAGGTAGGAACAGGTGTCCTTATATATCTGAGAAAGAAGGGAAGCCATCAGGCTGGAGGAAGGAACAACAAGGCTATGACATGTAGCTTGTGGGAAAAGGAAGAACATGACAGATGAGTAGTGGGAAAGTGACTTATATGAAATAGTCATGATAGTGACAGATGAGTAGTGGGAAGGTAGAGTTTATGTACAGTAGATATGATGCAAGATGTTACTGAATAAATCCTAGTCATGTGCAGTGTATGTTATGTAGTGTCTATGTATTTTATATAATATTTATTATGTATCTTGGTTGTGTAATATATCTACTTATAATATGTACTTATTGTATACTTTAACTTGCTTTACACTGTAACTTGCTGGATTATTCTTGGTTTGCCTGTAAGTCTTGAACTATGAGGAATTTAAGGGTGGTTGTAGTGAGTGACTAGGGTTAAAATGGGGTGTAGAATCTGATTGTGCAATAATAATGATGACCATGTGTAAGGTTTGGGATTTATATGTGGACATATGTAAGTATATGAGGTTTATGAATGATAAGTAATCTTATAAAATATAGTAACAATGTGGAATGGATCACCACAACAGTCAGCTCAGGACAGGCCTGACATTGTGACACGTGTATTCAACTCCAAGATGAAGAAAATATGTGATCAAATCTGCAAAGATGGAATTCTTGGAAAAATAAAAGGTTGAGCACACATCATAGAATTTCAGAAGAGGGGCTTACCTCATGCCCATATCTTAGTCATCCTAGAAGCACAATACATACCCCGCACTACTGAAGACATTGATCAAATTGTGACTGCAGAAATCCCAGATCAGCTTTCGAATCCAGCTCTTTACCAAGCTGTATCAAAGCATATGATCCATGGACCCTGTGGACTGTACAACCCAAATTCACCATGTATGGTGTGGTAATCCATACCTTTTTCACATACAATCATCAACAACTTACATTTCCTCTCACATATACTTCATTATTATTACATAATCAGATTCTACATACAAAACTACCCCTAGTCACTCACTCAAAGTACCCCTGATTTCCCTTTGGTTCAGAAGTTATTAGCATTCTTAGAATATTACCACTTATAACCACATAACTTTACCAATACTACAACCCCATAGGATATTATACAAGGTATTGATTTATAAATATACAGTACATAAATAAAACACAGATATTACATACTTTTCTTTAGTTTATATCTTCTTTGGTATAAAGTTGTACAGCACAGTCATTTATATTACATAGTTACATCTTCTGCCTTTATCATCCTCTTAGGTTAATAGTCACATTACATTCCTTATATACATAGTTACTAGCTACATTGGCTCATCTTTCTTACACTATCACTACTCTCTTTTGGTTGTATACCTCTGAACACATTTCCCCTTTCTCTTTACTGCCAGGATCAGCCATCTTGTGCCCTTTTGTATAAGTAGAACTCCCCTTAGTTCTATGGATTATGCATGCACCCCCCCCTTTTTACCAAAGTACAATTTACATTTACACTTACCTTTAAACCTTTTACATTTACTTTTGCATCAACCTTTACCCAAATAACAATCATAAACACATACCCCATACTCTTTCTCAGTGCTTTTCTCACTCCTCCTAAGGTCCCTGCCTCAGATTGATTAAAACAACCTAAGTTCCCATTAGTAGCAGCAGTCTAAGGATTAGTAGAAATATAGCCACACCTCTTTTCTTTCTTTTTCTTAGTGAAACCCTTTCCCCTCAGCATTAGTCAAGAAGGGCAGCCTCATCAGCACCTGTAGCTTCAACATCTTCTACTTACTGGATTTGTTGTCTATTTCCCCTTCAAGCTCTTTCCTGATCATTTAGGAGTTCCACAATGGTCAATGGTGTTTGCTCAAAGAAGTACCCAAAACAATTTTGTTCTGAATCATCAATCAATGTCAACTCCTACCCACAGTATAGAAGACGTCCAAATGGAAATACAATACGTAGGGGTTAGAACAACTTCATAATTGAAAATTTTTGGGTGGTGCCTTACAATTCCTACCTCTCAGCAACATATCAGTGCCATATAAATGTTGAAATTTGTGCAGAAATATCCGCAGTCAGGTATCTCTACAAATATATATACAAGGGACATGATAAGGTAGTTCTGGATGTTGGGGAAGGTATTGATGAGATCAATAGATTCAGGGACTCATGCTGGGTTGCCGCTCCTGAAGCTTGCTGGAGGATATTCTCTTTTAACCTATCTTCCACCTACCCATTGGTCAACAGATTGGACATACATTTGCCCAATCAACATCAAGTAATATACCCTCAAGATGAATCATTGCAAAACATTATTGAAAGGGCTTCAGAACATTATACAATGCTCACCAGTTACTTTGCAAGAAACAGAATTGACCCACATGCCAGGTTATTGAAATACTCAGAATTCCTTAGGTATTACACATGGCATCCCAGGACAAAAGAATAGAAGCAAAGGTAACACGGTAACTCAATAGGAAGGATTTATTCTGTATTTCCATCAGACCCAGAAAGATGGTATTTAAGGTTATTGTTGAATCATGTCTGTGGATCTACTTCCTTTGAAGATCTCAGAACTTTCCACAGCACTATTCATGAAAGTTTTTGTTCAGCTGCTTTAGCAAGGGGTCTCTTGGAAAATGATCATTATTTGGAACAAACAATGGCAGAAGCTGATTCTTCAATGAGTTCATCTTACTTGAGAAGACTATTTGGTATACTATTGGCAACATGTCAAGCTTCAAACCCTGTCCTCTTGTGGATTTTTTCTTACAATTCCATGACAGAAGATTGGATCCATCAAGGCTGTCAAGATGATGCCCTCATGACAAACCGGATCATTGAAGTAATCAATCCAATTCTACTCCAGAATGGTCTGCAGCGGATTGTTTTTCATTTCCTGATCTTCCAAGATATAATCCTTCAGCTGGAAGTAACCAACTAGTAAGAAATTGGATGTTGGATGAAGAGCGGTCAAGCTTTAATGTGGATCAAAGTCAAATTGATAATGTAAATCAACTTAACCAGCAGCAGAGGTTGGCCTGTGATCAAATTCTCCATGCCAGCAATTCAGAACATCCACAATGTTTTTTTATTGATGGGCCTGGTGGCTCTGGAAAAACTTTCCTATACAATTGCTTACTTGCACATGTAAGATCAACTCAAAGGATTGCTCTTGTATGTGCCGGTAGTGGTAAGAATCATTTTCATGACAATTTGAACATACATATTCCAGCTAATTTTTGTTTCTATCTTACAGGAATTGCTGCCATGAACATGCCATATGGAAGGACTGCTCATCTCACCTTTGGAATTCCTCCCAGGCTATCACACCATTCAGTTTCTTCTATTGCCAAAAACTCACAAAAAGCAGATGTCCTCAAGAAATCAAAGTTGATAATATGGGATGAAGCACCAATGACACACAGGCATGCACTTGAATTAGTTGATAGATTACTCCAAGACTTGATGAACTCAGATCTACCATTTGGTGGAAAGGTATTGCTCCGAGGGGGGGACTTCCGTCAGGTTTTGCCAGTTCTGAGGAAGGGATCACATCCTCAAATTGTTAATGCTAGCATTTTCAATTCTCACTGCTGGAGACAATTTTCCCAGAACATAATTTGTCTGTCCATCAACATGCGTGCAGCTGGGGATCCTCACTTTCAGCAATTTTTACTATCTGTTGGGAACGGAGAAGGTATCACTGATTTTTCAAACAAGATACAGCTGCCTGCTTCAATGGTAGTCCATGGTGGATCCCACGAGGAAAATTTGGATCGTCTCATTACACAAGTATTCCCAGATATTTCCAGGTCTTTCTCCCATCATGATTACTTTTTGGACCGGGCTATTCTTTGCTGCAAGAATATTTCAGTCAACCATATAAATAACAGGATCTTGCAAGATATTCCATCAGAAGGCAGGACTTACACAAGCTATGATTCAGTGGAAGAAGATGACCCCCAAAACCTATACTTGCAGGAATACATAAATAGTCTAACAATTTCAGGCTTTCCACCTCACATTCTGAAATTGAAAAGGGGTGTCCCAATCATAATTCTGAGGAACCTTGATTGAACAATGGGACTTTGTAATGGGACTAGATTGATTGTGGAAAACCTGGGCCCAAATGTTATTTATGCAAAGGTAACTTCAGGAAATGGAGTCAACAACTTGGTGGCCATACCACGCATTCCCTTCATATCAGACCCTGATGAGTCTGGATTACCTTTCAAGCTCATACAGAAACAATTCCCTGTAAATCTGGCTTTCTCACTAAATATAAACAAATCTCAAGGTCAGACAATTGGAAATGTTGGTATTGTACTTCATGATCCTGTATTTAGTCATGGACAACTCTATGTTGCATTGTCACAAAGTAAGTCCAGCCGTACTACAAAGGTAGTAGTCCCTCAACCTGAATCTGGGCTTCCTTCACATGAAACATCAAATATTTTTTACAAAGAGGTTCTTTCAAGTGTCCAGAGGCAATAGTTATATTAATATTTTTAGATTCACATCCTTTTTTGTTTGTTTGTTGCTTCAGAATTTCATTGCTTTTTGATTTCAAATGCAATTTCATCTTTGTCCTTATATTTCCACAAATAAAATATTGTACACTTGTTAACCAATAACAGATCACCAAAAAAAAAAAATCAAATTCTGATGGAAGAAAAAATCTCTCTCTCTCTCAAAAAAACAAAAAAAAAAAAAAAAACAAAAAAAAAACAAGTGTGTACTTTTCCTTCCTCCTTATATACAAAAACTTCTACTCTAATATGTATTTCTTAACTTATGTCTGTATTTTCCTAACAAAATCTTATAAATCCCTAGGGACAGGGTTAATTAACCCCTGCTGTATGATTGAGAAGTAGCCTCTTATTGGATGGTCTAAGCTTTTTTTTTCATCCTTTCTGTCATGTGTAATTACGTGATACATAAACGTAATTCCAAGGTTAACTTCGATTCTCACAGAGGAGTAAAATCTTGTACGTGGTGATTACGTGTCTAGAGTTGGCTAATCTTGAATGTTCTATTGAATTCTACCACTAAATATGTAACGGTATAGCAGCTGCGGTGGAGACGCTCTGAGAGTTTATTTTTCCTAATCCACATCTGGTCAGCCGCATGGACCACTGCATCGAAACCCAACTACTCTAAAAGCACTCTTAATGGAAGACCCTTGCCCATCATCAGGTATGTCGTTCAATGAGCCTTATTTATTTCTTACTCTTGAGGAGCTGAACTAACCTTGATATATACACTCAGTTAAACGGAAATTACTCGATTCAAGTCCAGTTGAACAGGAGGATGATCGACCATCCTCTCCACCTTCAGCCAAACGGCGAAGAATCGACGAGAGAACCGCCGTTGAAGGGCCGACAATTGGTATTTCTTCTATCGACTCATCGGACTCCTTACCGAAATCTTCGTCCGCAGAACCACCTCCTATACACCTCCCCGAGAGCTCCAATAAGGTCATCTGGGTCGACATTGGGCTCAATGCTGAGGAAACGTATTGGTGGCCTGGATTAGTTTTTGAGACACATCTCAAGACTTATGTGGCCTTGATGGCGAATTCGAAGAGTACACGGTAAGTATCTCGAAGGTCTTCATAATAAGAGGAAAGGCCTAATCTAACTATTTGAGCACCCAAACTGACTAATGATCTATTATTCTCTTTGTTAGAGTAGATACCACTCCCAAATTACTCGACTCGCTCAAAGCTACTAAGCCATTCAAAGCGTATTCAAGCTTTGACCCAGTCCTAATGAATCCCATCTTGAAGATCAAAGGATCGTCCTCCAAATATCCTAGGAGGAAGAGTCTAGAGGAAGCGTATCTGATTGCTCTAGAGAAGCATGCGATCTACGTGTTTGAAGAAGCCGACGACCTACCCGAAGTCTCTGCATGTATGATTCCACTCTCCCAGGAATCGAGGGCAGTGGTTGGCAAGGTGTTAACACCCGAACTGGATAAGGCACCCAGTGATGAGCCAGACGAGTTGGATGAGATATTGGACGTAGCTGATCAGGAGTTGGAGATCCCAGGTGAAACGGTGGTCTGTCGAATGAATGGACGAAGCCAAGATTATTGGCCGGCTCGGGTGATGAGTTATGTGGGATTGAAAGCTCAAAGGAGGGGAGTTGGTCAAGCTTATAAGAAGACCGTCAGATCGGAGAAAACCTATCGGATTCAATTCTGTGATGGTAGTTATCTGGTGGCACCTCGATCATCCTTCTGGACGATCGATCAAGATGAATTCTATCGAGTCAAAGTAAATAGTCAATGGAATTCTTTCACTGATTTTAAAGTTTTTTGAACTTTGACGATCCCATCATTTTTCCCCTCTCCGCATACAAAGTTAGGCCAAATCAAGACGCGAGAGGTTAAATTTGAAGAATTGAAACCGCAGATTATCAAACAATTAGACCAGTTGGATCTGATCATCAACGGCAAGTCCAAGGATCCCAAGCTGATCATCAAGCACGAGAACTTTTTAAGCTCACTCAAGACTCGGGGTTCGATACCTAGAGATGTTAGATATGGTAAATATAGTGAAGAATTGATTCATGAGGTGGGAGATTATTTAAGAGATAGGTATCTTGTGCTCGATGAAGGGGTGAGTGGTGGTATAAACTTATATATACTGAGTTTGTTATAAGAAACTGATGATGAGATTTTTTTTTTGAAAATGGTGATAGGGATCATCGAGTAGGATGATGCAGAGGGTAGATGGTAGGTTTAGTAGATTATCAGAGAAGGAGAAGAGTCAATATATCTTTGATATCCTCGTACCCGAGTTGATTTGGTTGATGACGGTCAGCGATTATTTGGAGGATGGACGAGAGAGGTTGATGGTTGAGGGGGGTAGTGAGTCGTCGTCGTCGGAGTTATTGTTGTTGTTGGAGGAAGAAGCTAAGAGGTTAGCTAGGGTTGAGATTGATGAAGTGGATCTGGTGGATAGAGTGATAAGTTTACGAGTCCAACGTCAGAAGGATATTGATATCCAAGGGGGTGATCCTAATTCACATAGTAAACTTCGTCAGACTTATAATTCAAGAAAGAGTAATAGTTAGTTAGATGTTGATTTACGCAAAATATAAACTTTCTGCTTCAACAACCGAGTTCCGAATCAATCCAGCAAGGAGGAGTCAGTTGAGATGAGACACCACCCCCCTGCAGTTACCCCTTGTTTTACTTATCCTCTTACTTGCTTCAAACTTTTTACCATCGATCTAACCCTAAGATAGCCCCATCGATAAAGTTTTTTATTTGTTTCATTTCATTTCTTTTTTTAAGATAAGATCTCACCCACCTTTTACTAAATAAATCCACCAATCACCATCCCATTTAATTAATTATGTACAACTCCTTGCTTCACTCAATGAATATACCCGAGATCAATCGTATTACTGGGGGAAGTGAGGCAGGTAGTAGTCTATCTGGTAGTGAGAGCCTCGAGAGTCATCTCTCACTCGATAGTCGCTCTCAGTCTAACAACAACCTACACTCAATCAAAACTTCTCCTCCCGGTTCACCAATCGAATTCCAACAGGAAAAAGTTATTACACACTCTCAGGCCCATCGACGACTATTTAAACCTAATAACACCATTTCCCACCAACAACAACTTAATAATCCAAATCGACCACAATCAGAACTTGGCTGTCTCCATCCTAACTTCTCATCCCCACCATCTCAACTTCAATCAACCAATCTCAACTCTCAAACCAATTGGAACAAACTATCAATCCTTAACAGAACCAACATGAAACCATCCCAATCAGCACTCCAGCTACTTCATACCCTCCAAACTCACCCTCATTCACTCAACCTCCTAACAACCCATCTAGACGACGACGATCAACAGATCCTGAGTAATAGTCCTGTGGTAAGCTTTTCTCATTCTGCCCGTTGCCATCGATCCACATCAATCTGTTTACATGGCTGGCTTGGTAAATAAATAAATACATACCCTACATTAAATATTGAATTTATTTATTTACATACAAACTACATACCATCTTTTGAATTGATCAATACATATTATTATCCACATCGTTGTACAAAAAGTCCTGAGCTGAATTTTTTTCTCTCCTATTTTTTTTATTATTCTACAAAAGCACTTTCCTCACACTTCCAACCTCCATCGAGCCACATCCGATCGCGTCTCCTCAACCGTTAACCATCTCAACACATCTCAGCCACCTAGCTCTAACTCGTTGTCACCTTGGACCGAACAAACTAACCTACGACGACATCAGTCTATGAAATCAGACGGAAGATGGGGTACATCTACAACACTCAACAGTACTGATCATCTTCAAACCAGATCATCAAACAACTTGAACGAATCCATCCAACTCCAACAGGACTCATCATCTATCCAAAACTCACTCGATACCTTTTATCAGCTTGGCTCATCCTCCTCCCAATCAGTCTCCCTCTTACGCTCCTCCAGTCATCACTCTAACCCCTCTTCAAGCTTCTCTAACTCTATCTCCAATCACCCTTCTCCAAGTAGTACCCTTCCACCCTTCTCCGCTCAAACCACTGGCGTGATCACCACCATGAGTAGTCCAGTCGGCGTCCCCGGTCTATCCATTAACCCATGGAGCCCTTCGGTCGAAGAAGCAAAGAAACTTAGAGAACCTATGCTCAGGCAGGCTAGCCTCGATACCTTGGCTTCCAACAGTCCTAGTTCCAATCACTCTCATCCTATCAATCAATCTAACAACTCCGATCTATCTCGTTTCCGATCATCCTCCAACGATGAATCCCAATTCAGGGGGGAGTTGAACCTCTTACATACCAGCTTTGGCCGAATCAATCTCGCTCAAACCAAGAACGGTGAAGAACTTAACTCTCGTCCCATGTCCCATCGAATCTCTGGTATCAAGAGTCCACTCTCCACCTCAACCTCTTTAGCCGATCTAACCGAAACCACCACCGCCCCCCAAGTCGAAACTAACATCCTCCCACCACCATCATCCAAGAAACTCGCCCTTCCCCCGCTCGTCACCGATTTTTCCCGTGAGAATCTCATCACAACTGGTCCTCCCACCCAACCAGGTCATCAACAACCTCCTCCACCAGCAGCTTCGATCAAACGTCACCCCAACAACCTTTCTCTCCTCTTCCAAGGGCCCGCCAGTGCCGCTGCCTTCGTCCCTCCGATCGGTCATTCGTTATCTAGAAATATTAACGACCCTTTCAACTTTCAAGAGAAGCTCTCTCTAGTCGCCAGTCATAATACTGCCGCACCCGGTATTGGTGCATCCACCTGGCTCACCCAGAAGGAGCGTCTCGTCGGTGCATCACACTCTTCTCGTCAACCAACTAACGAATGGGGTGGCTCTCTACCTCATTCACCCAGCTCTCAACTTCAGACTGCCACCAATTCGGTGGCCAATCTACCTCAACAGATCCATCAGCAGATGATCATCAATCAACAACTCCAACAACTCCAACAACTCCAAGTCCAACAACATCAACTCCAACAACAACAAACCCATCTACTCAATTCTACCATGAGACTTCCAGCCAGTACTACCACCACCACCCCCATCAACGGCTTTAACTCCCCCGCGATCGCCAACATTTTACAACAAACTAATTCGTTCGGCTACACTAATATCTCACCAAGTGCCTCCCCCGGGAGCTTCTTTGGCCCCAGTAGCAACAACCCACATCTCGGCCGAACACCACCACCCCCGAACCCATCCCGATTGCAAACTACCATCACTGGTTTGCCAGGCCTCGGTAGTTTGAGTGGTACCTCTCCCCACGTCCTTCCACATTCTGTCATCGGTGGGCTTGGACCGATGAATGGACCCAATATGATCAACATGGCTAAGCAAATCTCCTTTATGAATCCTAACTCAGCCGGTCTACACGGCTCCAACAACCACAACATCCAAGAGCTAGCTCGCCAGAAAGGCTATAATCCCACCAACTTTGATATCTCACCTCCCTCGGCCAGATTTTTTGTCATCAAGTCTTATACTGAGGAGGATGTTCACAAATCACTCAAGTACGAGATCTGGGCTAGTACTGACTTGGGCAACAAGCGCTTAGATCGAGCCTTCCACGAGTCTCACGAGTCCGGTCCGATCTACCTCTTGTTCAGCGTCAATGCTAGGTGAGCATCTCTCTCTCTCTCTCTCTCTCTCTCTCTCGGGGGTGTTTATTTTTTTACACACGTGCTGATACTCTTTTCCCTTTTGACGACAGTGGTCATTTCTGTGGGATGGCTGAGATGCTAACGGCAGTCGATTATAACACCAGCAGTAAGGTCTGGGCCCAAGACAAGTGGAAAGGAATCTTCAAAGTCAGATGGGTCTTTGTCAAGGATATTCCCAACAACGCCCTCCGTCACATCAAGCTCACCAACACCCCCGAAAACAAGCCCATGTAAGCTCGTGGGGTTTTGACTCGATTTTTTTTAAACAAATCGTTGATCCTTCTTCTCTCTTTGTCCCCCTATTCTTCAGCACCTCTTCGAGAGACACTCAGGAAGTACCTCATGACAAGGGCATCCAAGTCCTCCATATCCTCTCTTCCTACCAATCCAGAACGACCCTCTTACAAGACTATGGTTAGTTTAGATACCCCTATATATATACCGCTAAGTATTTCTAACCAAGCGCGTGCGTGCTTCAAACAAACAATAGCCTGGTACGAGCACAATGAAACTCAGAAGAGTCAACAACACCACCAGCAGACATCCGAAATCACCACGGATACCGACTCTCCCGATCAATCTAGTCCGCCTAACTCATCCACTGCTACACCCCTCGCCTCTCGTCAACCCCGCCACTCGCCCCATCACCACCCGAACCCAAACCAGAACATCCGCAGGTTCACTCAGGCTAATGGTCATCCTGGACAATACGCCCCTGTGGCCGTCCAAGTTGCTTCCGGAATCTAATTCTTTTCCCGTTACTCTCAATAGTTTGATATCTGTATTTGTCCTCTATTTACTTCAATACACACACACACTTACGCACATAAGCACCTACACACTCCAACATCGCCTGTGAATAAACCTCGTCTCCTTTCCATCTTTTGTCTGTGTTGTTGTTTTCTTTGATCGATTGATTGGATATGTTGGGTTTCCTCCTCCCTTTTCATTTTGGACATTCCATTTTTCTTCTCCTATCTACATATTAACAAGAAGAAAAACAAACCGTCATCTTTCTTCATCAGCAAGCAAGCAAAAAACTAAAAAAAAACTAAAAAAATAATAAGCCACATTTTTTTTCTTCGTATCATATATATATAAAGAGAGAAAGGGATCTGTCTTCCCATACGAGTTTCCTGTGTTTATAAATCTTGTTCAATACGCCGGCTCCCCGAAGCTCGCCCAGGACCCTCCCCCCCCCTCTATCAATCTATCTATTTATAGTTATTGTTGTCCTCCTCCTCCTCCTCCTTCTTCTTGGTCTTTATATTCACAATTTCCCAAGATCATCTTCATCATCATCAAAAAAATAAAAAAAAGTTACAAAAAAAAAACAACAATTACTTATTTAATTAATTTCATCATTTTCATCCTGTGTCTTGTTTGATTTGGTTTGTTATCCTGTTTGGACGATGGATGGATTGAATAATAGATAGTTATCATAAAATAAAAAAATCTGGTTTGTTTCTTCTTCTGTTTTTCTTTTTTGTCTTTTTTGTCAAATAAATAAATAAATACATGAATTATATTTTACATACATAATATGTATATGCTCTTTGTCTACTATATATATTGAACTACTTGTGGGGTACATGTTTTTACACGTAGCTATAGCTATAGAGCTACCATGGCAACTTCTTCTTCCTGTTTCTTACTTACATGTCTGTTTCTTTCTTACTTGTCTGTTTCTTTCTTACTTGTCTGTTTCTTTCTTACTTGTCTGTTTCTTTCTGACTTGTCTGTTTCTTTCTTACTTGTCTGTTTCTTTCTTACTTGTCTGTTTCTTCCTCTTTTCTTGTCCATCATATTCATATCTTTTATCTTAGTAAATCAATCATCAAACCCAAAACAACAACTAAAAAAAAAAATATAAAAAAATATAAAAAAAAAACCCATTAATCATTACTACCATTTACTTTCCTATCATACTCAAAAAAGAAATATATACATATATTTTTTTAAAACAAAAACAAGATGTTTTTAAAAAAAATCAAAAAAAATTGTTGAGATTGTTTTGTCAAATAAAAAATCCTTCAACCTTCCTCAAATACCTATCATCCTTGTACTCAGTCTCTCCAATGTCACCATCATCAAACCTGTCCTTTCTTCTCTTTGTATCTAAGTATATACATACATATACTCTGGATATATCATCTATTCTTAACTGTTTTTTTTTTTGGATGATATGATTGGAAATTGGATATGGATTCACACTATGGAAGAATATCTGTTCTGATGATGATGATGGAAAGTGGTAAAAGTATTACATGAATATAGTGAGAATGAGATGGCGAGGAGATGAGAAAGACCAAGCATAAAGATCTTGTTTGATTTGGTTGATGTGGGTGGCTGAGTGAGTACTATACTCTAGGTAATATATAAAACTTTGGGCTCTCTCTAGAAGCATGGAACAAAAAACCCCCAATTCCAGGAAAATAAATAAATAAAATGATATGAGAGAGGAAGAAAGGAGATTGATTTTAGATTGATGATGTGGTTGAGCTTGGTGATATCTAAAAATGGTGTAGCAGTCATCTTTTTAAAAAGAGCAAGAAGGGGGGGGGGGAAGTCAACCTCCAAACATACGGGAATGAACAGAGAGAAGAACCCCAAGCGTCCCAGGTCAGATCAATCAATCAACTCCAACATTTCTTTTCTTTTTTCTTCTTATAAAATCTTGAGGTATCCTCATCTGCTATTTGAAACCACACAAACAAAGAAACTTGACCATGTGTGTCACTTGGAAAATATAGTCTGGCTCTTGCAACAACAACAACAACAACAACAACACAAGCATACAAGGAGTGCTAAAGATAATCATCTTGGGGGAGAAAGAAAGTGGTGGGAAAAAATACTGCTTGGATGTTGTGTAGCTGCATTTGTTTTTAAAAAAACAAATGAGTATGCATGTACATAAGCAGGATATCTCCATCAATAAATGATGTGATTTTTTTGGATTGGTGATGCACTTAAATATATGTCCACAAGCGAGCCACTCAAGCCTCTCAAGCCACATGCTATGTTGTGTCAGCATTACATTTCGTGGCTGAGTAGATGTATGTATGTTGATGTATTTTGGAGCTGGATTAGTTTGCCGAGCAACCTATTTACATACTCACCCAGCTTTCTATGAGAGTCGAAACCCAAACCGCTCAATAGGTTCTTACTCTTGAAGTAAAAATTTTGGCGGTGGAGTGAGCGACTGTGGGGATTGAAAAAGTTTGTGCATGTCCAGTCAACCAGTGGCAGTTCAACCAGATCTTCTGCTTGTCTCACCATCCAGCTTAAAAGATAACATTTGGTGGATTTGTAGGAATGGAGTTGGACACTGAGACAGAGTTTCTGGTTCTCTTCATCAGCTACACTCAACCTGATTTATTTCCAAGAAGCAATCCAGTCCGAAACTAGAAAGTACAGGGCTACACAACAACATGGCACCTCATATACAAGAATAAAACCCAAGTAGAAGTATGTCAACATGTTTTTCTTCTTTTCAGTTAAAGGGCCCCCACTTTTTTGGTTATTTATGGCTGGCTGAGAACATATGGGATTGGTCTAGAGATATCTAGCTTGGAAGCCTTGCGAACTAGGGTTTGGAAACTCTCTATAGGCCTGTACAGCTGAGAAAGTACAAATTCACAGCGGAAATACTTGATGAGCCATCTGAATCCTGAGTAGTAGATTTTGAATTCATGGTCTTGAGTGCTGCAAGGGCCCCTTCGTACTGCGACGATATGTTGCTTGCAAGTGATCCTTGATTGTTCCTGGTGTATATTGCTACTTACAAAATCACCTTGACCATTCAACTGTGCGGCCGAGAAGCAAGAAAACTGAAAAAAAAGTCACCCTGACACCTGGCGTCTGCAGCATCAACCGCCAAAGCCGCTGCAAAAACTCAATACCTTAATCGAGTGGTTGAACTGCATGATAGCGCTGGAGGGTAAGCATCCGTAGCACTGTGGCAGCTAGCGACCGGTTCCGATAGGCCTTGAGAAGTCTACTATGTTGTCATTGTGATCTTGAGCCAAAGTGACATGGTTGAAGTCGGGATGGTTCCACTTCTGGAGGATCAAGAAGTTTCGAGGCACGTCATGTTGAAACACAGCGACCGGGGACAGCTTGCAAGAATCAGGTTGTCACGACGTTGGGGTACTGGCTTTCAAGCAACCCGAGACAGTATGTATATACCGGTGTCAGCAGTCCTATTACACAACCAAAACTCTCTCGGTTGACACAATAATTAATGTGAATGAGGTTTGACAATCATCAAGAAAACTTGAGATGGAACTCGTCAATTTCAACTATTCTTTAATAAGAATAAAAGCAACCGATGCAGCCACACCCACTGGGACATTGGAGAAATGGTCGAGAAGAAGTCAGAGAGAATTGATTGTGAACTTCGGTCACAGTACCAGTGGTAGCTGAAGAAGCAGGAAGCGAGGTGGACATCCGATTTAATGCATTCTTATCTTCACTGGTTCTAGAACCAAGGTGTTGGTCGCCTTCTGGCCCCGATGAACGAGTCGAATGGTTTTTTAACCTGTCCAACGTTTGCTCTTCGGTTGCTTTACCCGTCGTGTTAGTTTTGATGCCTTTTAAACAATTTGAATGGATTCCATGTCCGCACTTCAAGCACCAAATCAGTGGCTCGAATTTAATCGATTCATGACTGATCGCAAATGTTTCGATAATTTCCGGAAAAACAATTAGATTAAAATGAATTAGTCTTTGATGTATCGAGGGGGGCATACAAAATGCATACAAACGAACCAAAAACAACATTTCAAGACATTAACTTGACACTTGTCGCATTTCAAATGCCTATAGCCAGTGTTGTTATTCTGGTTCTGATGATTATTCAATAGCATCTTCTTCTTATGATTGTTGAGCATCATCATCATTGTCAGTGATTGCTGGGTGCTACTGCTGTTGATAGACGGTAATGGATGACTAGGTAAAACCGAATGCATCAAGACTTTTCCACAATTGCCGCATGTTGGGTTCAGTTTTAGAATTCTCTGTGTTTTGTTATTAGCAGAAGAGCCATCGATGGTTTTAGCAAGTTTCAGAATGATGTTGAATGATCAATGTGACGACCAATCGTCACTTACCAATGATTGATCCTCAAGTTCTTTGGAAATCAAACAGGAAAACTTTTTTTTGATTTCTGAAGCGACAACCAAGAGGGAGGGATATCGCGTCAGAAATTTAAGATAAACCCTACCCCAACTTTTGAATCGATCTTCCAGCAATTCCTTTTCAATTCCAATCACTCGCAAATCGTGTCTAGTGCTGCTGTGATTATTATTGTGATTGGGCTCTTCTTCGTGAGTTCCATGAGCGGGATAATATGCTTTCAGGACTCCGATGAAATAGACTCCTAACTGAACATTCCCATTGATTTCGACCTCCTTTTTAACAAGTTTTAAAATCGACTCTCTCATCTGAATTTCCACCGACATTTTTTCCTCTTCATTTTTCCAATCTTCTCCCTTCTTCTCGGACAACAGTTTACCTACTCCAATTGCTTGGATCAAGCTACCGAGTTCATTAAACGAGGCTCCTCGAGCATGCATCTTGGCTGCAATACGATCTTTCGACATGCTTCTTCTCCAAGCAGGGTTGAGACGCCCATCTGGCGTTCTCTCAATTCCACGGTACGCAATCGATCTTCTAGGTCCTTCGGTATCTGGAGACGATATTGGTGAATCGCATTCGATCGCTAGGGTTCGCAATGGAGCGGGACGCCGACGAGCCGGTTCGGCTGATCCTTCGAGGCTGGTATTCGAAGTAACGTTGCTGAGGAAAGATGAACGCATCTGGGCCTTGGGTGTTGTAGCTGAGCTTGAGCGATTCAAGGATTGCCCTCCACGCAGCAGTTCACCGGAATCGAGTACAGAGGGTAGCGCTAAGCCTGAAAGCGAGAGCTTTGGGCGATGACCTTGGTCCTGATCACTTTTGGGGAGAGGGGAGCGAGTTTGAGATCTGTCAAGAGACTCTTCTCTTTTGGACCGCATATCTCCACTACAAGCCCTACTTCCAACAGTTGAATTTTGTTGAGATGCTTGATCCTGGCTGGGAGAGCGTCTGTCACACCTGCTTTCCAAGTCACCGCCAGATTGATTGTAATCCATCTCACCCTCATCACTACTTTCCTCTCTCAGAACTCTTCGCATCGCCATTGCAACGGCACGTTCGTCGTTCCCATTACAACCTAAAGACATGTCGTGTGCTACTATAAGGGCCGCCGATGCTTGGGGAGTGAACCAGAGCTTGACCGCCATCCATAACTGCCACAGCTCAGTTTGACCCACTAGGCGACAAAGATTAGCATTGTGCTCGCATACGCTTTCGAAGGAATGATCTTCAAATTTGTAATTTAACGCGAGGAATTCGAATTGATGAGGAGGTCGGAGTTCATCGATTGAGTGGACCATAGCAGACCCGAGTCTGCCCCCAAAAAGGCAGAAGGTTTCAGCTAGGTGGAGGCAGAGAAGTAGTTGGGATATGATTGTGAATTTGGAAGCTCAACTCTTCTTCAATATTTGAGCGGCTATCAACATTCTTAGTGCTGTTAGAAAAACAGAGTGAACCTTCCTTTGAGACAGCCATGGCCTGCGAGGGTAGCTCGTCGGCGTACTTGGCTTGGGATTGGCCAATGTCATGTTGCACAATCGCTGACGTCCGTTTATGAATAGTCAGCAGCAAATCAGCCGAGAGCCAGATCATACCTAGAAAATGAGGAGTGTCAGTTTCTTTTGATGGAAGGTTGAGAACATGACATTGAAGACATAAATTACCTGAAGCAGGGCCGTCCCGGCCCCGAACAATCATCTCGGGAACGTATGGACGCCTGATGTCCCATAGTAAAATTTCACTATGTCGCCCTCCCACGTGATTAGATTCGCTTACAACATCTGACCCTGAGCTAGCGCCGGTAGCACTTAGCCCTTTGTTGAGCATATGATCATCTGAATAATTGGAGCTGATGGCGGAGCTGGGACCACGCTCGTAATCTACAAAACCTTGTTGTTCAAGATCAGCCATGACAGAACTTGGAGTGATTACCAGCTGGGTAGAATATCCTGGACGCCACGCCATACCAGAAATCGGTCGGCCAACTGCTAAGGTACGCATTGCGGTGCTTGGTAGGATAGATTCGGACATATTCCAGATTTTGACAATACCGTCTGCACCAGCTGATGCCAACATGCTGTTGTATCCATCACTAAGCCAATCTAAACCAACACCAGTAGACGCATGGGCCACCCTTCGAGTAAGACAACTCTTTTCTTGACGTAGATCAAAGTGAGAAAGAGTCCCAGAGTCTGTAAGCACAAACAAATCAAAGGGATTGACGGTCCGGTCCGGGAAAAACCTGATCTCGTAGGCAGCTGGTAAATTCCCAATAGGTCACCTCAGGAGCGTCATGATCAGCTCACCTCAAGTGACGCACAGGGTCGGTGTGAGTAGTGAGTGTCATAATCGGCCTTGAACCTTCCCGGACATCCTAATAAGAGGATGGAGACAAAGTAACAGAGCGTGAGTGAAGTGATCGATGCTGTGGGGTTGATGCTACACATACTGACCCAAATCTTGACGAGGCTATCTTGACCGCCCGATGCGATCCAATGGCCAGTTGGTCCAGCAAATGTGATTTTGTTAATTGCACGATTGTGCGCATGATCGAGAGTGAGTGAACGATTTTGCTGAATGGAATCTTGAGTTGCGGGATGATTGATATCCCAAATGACGATAGAACCATTGGTACACCCGGTAGCCAAATGGGAAGTTGTACTAGCGTAACCCCAACCGAGATCAGATACTCCATAGGATGGCCCAAGTTCAGCATTGGTTTTGATGGCAAGTCGATCTTCGAAAGTAGTGCTTGAATCAAAGGAGCGACAAGGGAATGAAGGCCGCCTTTCGGTCCTGGCATGAGTACCTAGAGATGGACTAAAGCTAGAATGAGGCTGACGACGAGTATATTCAAAAGGTAGAGAATGATTCTGATTGAGGAGCTCGAGAATTCTGATCTCAGTCCTACTGGCGATGGCGACAAGTTGCTTGAGATGAGAATGATGGTGCGAATCTGGATGATGGTGGTGATGAGGATGGGTAGGCTGATGTGCACGGGCAACGCAAATCACGGGTAGGCCGACTCGGAGGGGGGGAGTTGGGTTTGACAAGTGGTGATGAGTATTATGTGATGATCTTGAGAGGGAATGAATTGACGTTGATGGTTGAGAGCTTGATGGATGATGCGGTGGATGTGACTTGTGATATTTGAACTGTTGTTGTTGTTGTTGTTGCTGCTGCTGGTGATGATGGTGATGATGATGGTGGTAGTGGTGGATTGTAGATGAGGAAAATGAATCTGGAGTCGAAAAGAGTAGATGTCGGATTAGTTTGGGCCTCGAGAGGGATGGACTGATTGAGAGATGACTGGAAGTTCTTTGCGATTGATGATCGGATAGGTCGATGGCCTGATTGATTGGGGTGGATCGATGAGCGGAAGAAAATAATAACTGTCCAAGCGATATCTGATGATTAGTATAACTCTTGTTGGATTGTATGCGGATATCTTCGTCCTACCTGTGGGTTTGTTATTGTTGTGCCAACTGAGTTTTCTATGTTCGAGGAGGTGAAGGAACGAGAGTGATGAGTGGACCGGTTGGGGCCGACTTGGTGATGAGAAGTCGAGCGAGTGGGGGCAGTGGTTGGTTTCATTCTTGGTAAAGACCGGCACTGGATCCTGAGGGTATACCAAAGGAGAGGCAGAGAAAACTATTTGAAATAAACAAATTCTATCATCGAGACTAACATAAACCAAAGTCATTGGTAACACCAAGAGCTTATGATGTATACCACGCAACCACTCAAGCGGAAAATATCAGATTCAATTCTCAATTCTTCAAACATGCGCGTGATCACGATGTCATGTACAGCCAGGATGGATGTGCTGCTGAGAAAGAGGAAGAACACTCTACAGACAAAACAATGCTTTGAAAAATCAAATCAGTTCACAGACTCATTGAGTGTTGTCTTGAGAGCTCGGATCGATCAATCGATCAGTAATCTTCTTCATCTCTGAAATCGCAAAATCCTACAAGTAACCAGAGCAGGTCAGCAATGCATTTTTTGGGGGTGAACAAGATAAATTAGCGCGTGCAAAATATGACAAAAAGCTTGAACTTCTCCCCTCGGGTACTTACCATACGGTCTCGTTCTCTAGCTGTTTTGATTTTTGGCGTGAGTTGAGAATTGAATTGTTAGAAAACGAAGGTTGAGTTAAAAATCAGAGAATCGCAAGAACAAACCCACCAGCTTGAGTTTCGAGAAAATGGATATCCTTCAACGATTCCCTTAAAATTTTCTCCTGACGGACTAAAGAATCGACCTGGTCATAACAAGCAAAAGTTGGTGGATTGTGTTTGGAGTTGTGCACGTTTAATCTGCTTCGTTGAAAACTTACAGCACCTGCTTCCACCCAATCGCTGAAGTCTTGGGCGATTTGCTGATTGGAGTTCATGAGCTCTATCAATCAACAGACGTTTAATGAAGGATGTCAACTCCTCGGGACAAGTTGTTAATGGTACAGACATACACTTGTTCATACCTTGGATTTCGAGGAAATCAGCTTTCATTCCATCCAACCAATCCTTGCTGAGTGAATGCACCTTGTCACGGATTAGATGATCAGGACGACTCCGGTCGTCCATTCTAATCATACACATGATTCATCCATGAAAGAGTCAAGATCATTCTCCAAAAAAAAAAGGATTCATAGGTAGAGATGAGCACATATACGTTTGGGTTTCTGTCGGGTTATTTAGACTTTCTTGTTCTCCTGACTTGGTATTTTCGGTGTAGATTTGGCCTGAAGCAAGTGGGGGAGTTTGCTTGAGAGGGGGGGATGAGGGAGCTTCTTGGATCAGTGGACGATGAGAGTCGGAGTGAGACATCTTGCGTTCAACTATCTATGATCTCAAGTGGTACGAGAGAGCTGTATGTACAGACAATTGATGGTTAACATCTGGTTATATGGGTAGGTTGTTGACCGCCGTCCTCGTGGTTGAACTCGTGGATGTATGCGCCGAGAAGGAAATGACGTCATACCCTACAGCATATGGGAGGAGACTTGCTTACAGTTTTCAAGTCTCAATATTTTTTTTCATATTCAAAAAACGATTAATCAAACAGATAATCAACTATTATCCCTTGCACAACAGTGTTTGGTAGTCGATGGCTAGTTAGGAGGGTTAGCGGGAGAAGAGAAATTGACAAATAACTTTGATAAAGCAAGAAAGAGGTTGGGACTTTATTTCTACAATGAAATCATCGGCCCAAGAAGCAAGATGTGATAGGAGTATTCCAGTAGATAGAATAGAAATGAGGAAGAAGAAATTGATATCTATAATTTTGGAGGTATTTTACCGGTAGCCCTTTGACATAAGATCCGAATATCAATCAGTGCTTGAAAAATATAATCCTTGAATTGACTGGCTGAAGTTCTAGGGTCCGAGTGTTTAGTTTCAATTCCGAATGTGATCCTAGAAGGAGCAACGAGATCTATTGATGATAATGATCGAGCAAAGAGAGAAACAGTAGTCTAAGTCTCAAAAGAAGATCTATCAGAGTTAGCACTTAACACTCAACAGTTGATCCCATATCCCTTTCCGTAGCATCCAAACCCGGTGCCTATAAATCTTTCGCCAGCACTGATCCCGCTAGTGCTCAGTTGCCATTCCGAGCTCTCGGCGAATAATGGATCGGTGAATAGCTCAGGCAAAGTACCATCCTCTGAGGGTCGATGCTGAAGTCGAAGGCCTAAGAAGTGGCGATCAAAGGCACGGCCAAGGCTGGCTTGCTTGGAATAAGAGTTGTGTGCTGAAATGGCTTGAACGAATAAGTTATAAACCAAATGACACTAATCAAACATAAAAAAAAAAAAATGAAGATTAGCTTCTGTCTAGCGATACACTATCAGCCCAGATCGTATGAAAAGCGAACCTACATCTTCTTCACTATCCATCATCGCTTTTACCCATGCATAACTCTCGCTACTGAGAGAACGGATGGTTTCCGTACGCCCATGCTTAAATAGCCTCGTGAGTCCAGTCTCATAGGTTGAGACCACCGTGCCCACTTGACGAAACCATGCCAACTGAATAGCCATTTGAATGTAAGCATCTGGAGAATGTCTAACTGGTTTCCAAATCATTCGGAGTCAAATCAGTATACCCGGCTTGGACCTAAGTGCACTTCCAAAAATTAATTACAAGAGCGTTTAATATATTCAGCCCCATACTGATCAAAAATGAGCAGGTCACAATCGCTGCCCTTGGAGATCGCTTCGACCGTTGACTTGGAAACTTGAATGAATTGAGAGATCCTATGATCGGTGACCCATTCCAGTTTCTTCCATCTAAGGCTTTCTGATTCGTGGCTGGCAGCTTTCACATTGGGATCACAGAGGCCTGGCCCGACACCTTCGGCTAGGACGAAATCGGTGATTACAGCTGAGATCAAGGCATCACTAGGAGAATGTTCACCAGAAACGGAGGCTCTAGAATTGTTTTCGACGATAAATGAGAAAGATTTATCGAACCATCGATTAAATCCGTCGTAGTTTGTCGAGGCTGTCCGAATGTGACCTTGCAAACCGGCCGGTCTGGTACAATCATCAAGACACAGGGCGAATAATCCGTTTTCAATCGTCGACAGAGAGTCCCTATTCACTGTCGTGCTAAGACTTAAAAGGTGTTCTCGAGCATCAGTCCATTGATCGCGATCCAATCCGGTCAGAGACCCTATAGGGACAGCAGCGGCGTGAAGAGTGACATGATTGACGATCGACCATAAACTTGCTTCGATCTGCTTGGCCGGAAGCAGAGAATGATCAGGGGCCAGGATATCGAGAGAATAGATGTGACCACGAGCAAGGATAAGGATGTGACGAGCGGTTCTCTTGGGTATATTGAGATGATCGTGTGGCTTGTTAGGTATTCGAGTGATTCCATAGAGGCTATCGAGGATCCAATGACGTTGCCAACGAGCTAGAAGTCAATGTGGGATGTGAGTTGGGAATGGAAAGAAATCAATGAAGGCCTGTCAGGCTGACCCACCAATCATACTGATGCATACAAAACCGACCTGAACGGGATGAATCCGGAATGATTTCTTGACTTGAATGGTCACATTATAAGGGTATTGAGATTCAAAAAAGGGAACCGCCCAGCTTCGCAAATAGAGTAGGAGGTTGAGGAACCAAATCTACTCACCGATCAAGCATCTCTTTGAAAGTCATGAATCGATGGATCAGCGTTGCAGCCCGACGGAGCTGCCAGTCGGTAAACCGGCCGGCTTCGGGGACGCTCTCGATGACAGAAGCAGGGATATCGCGATCGTGTTTGAGTAGGATCCACCAATTTGAATTGACGGGAAGTGGGGACCTGGCGGAATGATATGCGATCTTCATCCAGTAATTATCATCCAGCCAATTATTTGGGGAGCTCCTGTCGAGGTCGATCAGACGATTTTGTAATCGTTCGCCGAGGCCACCAGGTGCACATAGTTGGGAAGCCCAAGCTTGACGGCGTTGATACTCCTTCTCAAAATCTGCACCGCTTGACTGTAATAGAAGCGGAACGATTGACCGAAGATAAAGTTTGACAGATTGCTCCAAGGGCGGGACCGGTAGGCGTGGTAGCTCCCGCAAGCGAGTGGTCTGAGAATCCAAGTTATCTCTTGTTGTGCTCATCCGGCGAGCTAGTGGTGAGAAATATTGGAGACCAGAACGCGAAGTGCAAGAGCGGCCAATTCGCAAAGCGAACATATAAAAGCTGGGGTATGTATCCTTCTTCTCGGATAGAATAGATTGAAGAAATCCCGCCGATCAGTAACTACTACGGGTGCTGGATGAAAGCGTATAAAATTATTCACTCACCTATGTATTTTTGCTGGGGATGAACCACTTGGCGAAGGTGTCGGCGCCAATGAAGAAGGGTTAGGGGTCGGCGTATGACTTCCAAGGTGCATGTTGCACATGTCACCAACAGCCCTCTGTGACGCGTCAAAAGACTCCAACTGCGGATTGCATACTTGCGCCACAGCTAGATTCTGAATTTGAAGAATAGAAATTTTGGAAAATTAAATATTTATATGATTCAGTAATGATAATCTAAAGCATCACTTATTTATTTTCATCCAACCTATAAAATCTGAGTTATCTCTTTAAATCATTCATCTGGAAAAATGGAATTCAGGAAGAGTCTTTTTGCAGAGAAGATCTGGGGTCAGCTCTCCTTATTCGTGCGCCAGGGAATGCTTCCAGTGATTCCAAGGCACTTGCAATCATGTAACTTTCTTGAGTATGTAATCCTTCCACAGTGTCACAATAAAACTACACGGCAGATGAAAAACTTTGGAAGGTTCTCCAAAGAGTCTTTGAAAAACATCAGAGGTCGGCGCCAGCAACAAGGGACGTCGGGGAACCTTGGGTCGTGATGAGACCAACTGGTATTCGGAGGCATCTTGGATCCCCTTGGAAGGATCTTTGGGGAACCTCCAAAGGTTTAGTATCAAAGGGTGACTACTCCCACCAAATATTACTTGAAACAATTCCCAAGAGGTGAATCAACCATTTAAATATACCATCCAAGCTGAATCTATGTGTATAAGTCTGATCCATGCTTCCCCCCCAAAAAAAATCAGATTAAATCATCATACACAAGTATGTATTGATATTTGAATAAATAGATATAAAAGACAATAAAGTGTAGAAGCAAAACAAAAAAGCAGTAGGTCAACACAAGAAAAAGAACCTACATTTCACATGTTCATGTGTATGAAGAAAATGTTGGTAATAGGTAAGTTTTCTGCAATATAAACAGCATTTTTTTTTTCGCAACGCATGGTAGTTTTGATAAACAAGGAGAACAAGTTTTGAATATATATATAAATAATAAGATAGGAATAATAAGCAATGTAGATAAATATGGCAAGGAGGAATAGCATAAACAAGTATGTGGAAAGAACTAGAGGAAACAGCATACAAGTGATTTGTATTTAAATGTTAGAGTTTGTCTGGGGTAGATTCAGCAGTAAATAATAATCAATAATAGTTTATAGCATCGACGATAAATCACATTGAAGAAGAGAAGTATAGGATTGAGGAGGTAATTATGTATATTTTTTGAGGGAGAAAGAAAAAGACGATTGGTCAAGTAATTTGTGATAAGATGGTTGAAGACTTGTGGAGATAGATATATGTGGGGAAAGAAGCTGTTATTTTTTTTTTGACAAAACAAAAACGATGTGAGTACAAATGGAATGGAAACGCGTGGAGTGTTGTACACAAATACCCAAAGCATGAAACCAAAAAAAAAAAAGTAATATCAACGAGGGGAGATGATCATGTAGGTTTGTTACGAATGAGCACGCTACCAAAGCGTTGTTTGGTAGAATTAGACGAGATAGTTGAAGAAGCCATCGAGAGGTCTAAAGAAAACAAATGAACAGCGGTAAAAGAAAGGTGAGCAAGGGGATATTATCCAAAGAAGAAGGGATCGGATTTCAAACGAAGAGCAAGGTGTCGGGGAAAACGAACCGATAGGAAGAGTAGCCGGATGTTGGTCCCCACCCAGACCGGGTTCAGATGAATCTAGACAGCCGACCGCAAGCCTGGCTGAAGAGTCCTGATCGAGGCTAAGTTTGTGAGTGTTGTTAGATTTAGCTAACGGAAATCGAGCAAAAGAAGGGGCATGTTTAACGCGTCGACCATTGTCGGCCTCGGTCGTCGTTCCTGAGCCAACTCCACCTCCCATCCTCAACATACTTGCCTTGGTCATCCGAGGCTCGATTTCCGGTCGTCGTGTGGCTTCGACTAGGATCTTCTCTTGTCGTTTGTGACCAGGCACGCCCTGGAAGTAATCTACACAAACCAACATCATATGCTTTGTTAGACAGAATGTGGGTTTTTCTTTGGAAACAAAAGAGAGAGATGGGACTGACCAACTGATTGCCCAATACCATGGCTTGGGATTTTTCCATTGGGCTGAGTGTTGGAGGAAGAAACAGGAGGCGAACAGGGGGTGCCGGTTCTGAGCGCGGAAGCTTTAGTGGGTCTAGGTTGGGTTTTTGGGGCGGCGATCGAAGCAATATTAGTCTGAAGATTAGCCCTTCTGAATCCGTGACCGGGGGTATTTCCAAAGATTTGGGACTGGGTTTTTTTGAGTCGAGGGGCCTGTTGTGGGCTAGATGCAACAAGGTGCTGATCGGCTGGGGCGCCGTTGGTACGTAAGGTGGAGGCCTTGGTGGGCCGGGGTAGGACGGCGGGCGGGTTGAGACTGGCAACGGGAGCAACGGAAGCTCGGACGGAGATGGTGCTATTCGTTGCAGTCGAGCTCTGTGATGCCGGGGGCGGTCGGACCGGGGGCGTCCATGCTAGACCGAGTCGGAGCATCGCGGCCTTGGACATCTTCGGCGTCGGGATCGGCTCGGTGACTGCAGCGGGGATTGGTCGGGCCCGGAAGGGGTTCGAGGGTGAGTCGTGGGTCTTGATCGCGCTGGGCGACTCGGTCTTTGAGGAACGAGTAGAATCTATGATCGAACGAGGCAAAAAATACATTGATGGTGTCAGAGAGCAGACGTGTGTGAGAGATGGATGATGCTTACTATCGCTCGAGGTGTGCCTGTTGTGGGCAGACATTGGAGAGCCGAGTGAGGAGGAGGCAAGGGTGGAGGATGATAGGGATGAGTGAGAGGAGGAAGAGTCGATGAGGTTGTTGAGAGGAGGCTGGAGGCTGGTGGGGGTTTGGCTGAGATGTTGGGAAGCAGGAGTGAATGATGATTGAGTTGAGGATGGTTCCTGATGGACGGCGATGGATTCGTGGGAGATCAGGGAGTGGCTTGGGGAGGAGGTTGATAAGCTGGTCTTGTGAGGGATCCGAGAGAGAAGTTTGCGTTGCGAGGTGGGTGAATGGTCTTGTTCGTTGGTTTTGGGTTCGGCGAACTGAGTTAGTCGGATCTCTTCAGATGGCTCGTCATCGATATGAAATTCCTGGGATGGTTTGGTTTGTCTGGTGAGTTGAACTGGTTCGGTTGCCGAGGAAGCTGGGAAAGCGGTATGGTATGGTAGTCAAGGGAATAAGATAAACATAGTGTGAATTTGATATCGAGGTATTGCAGATCTCCCAGAGATGAGATGAGTTTTATGTGTATAATGTATACATGTATTTTTTTTACATGTATATATAATAATATATATGTATGTATGTACGCATAAATCGGTTTGGAGGAGACTTACGGGTGCACTTGCTGAATTTAAAAACCCGTTTAGTGGATTGAGCCGAAGGAGGAGTTTTAGTGGTAGTAGGGGTGGATGTGGTTGGTAGTAGTAGTGATGGGTTGAGGTGGTTGAGATGTCTAAAGCTGGGATGGTTGAGATGGATGGAGTTTGGCCAGAGCTGATGGATCATCTCGTAGACGGTCTCGGTTCGATCGGGTGCCCAGATAGCATTTGATCCGTACATGAATCTTAGTGAGCCCGGTCTGGCGGGTAGATTGGGAGAGGCGTGTTCGAATCCGACGAGGTCGTTCCATGCTTGGATAGCTCTTGAGCGTGAGAGTAGATAGATCGTATTAAGTCCTGGAGCCAATCCTCTGGAGTTTGCCGGTGGAGATTGGAGTTGAATGGATTCGATGATCTTAAATCGGGTGGCGGATAATCTGGTTTGGATGGTGGTTAGGATGTCATGATGTTGTTCTGTTTGATGAATGATGGCTATGGTCAGTTCGGGTGGGAGAGGGCTGGGTGAGTCGGGTTGCTGGTCGTTATCGGTTGTTGGTGGAGTGAGGAGTGAGTTGATTGAAGGTGGTAGTTGGTGGTGGTGGTATGAGTCAGTGGTGGTAGTACCTGATGGAAATTGAACCGTTTGAGTGTTAGAGTGGTTGTTGTTGTTGTTGTTAGTGGTCGTTGTTGTTGTTGTTGTTGTTGGTTTGTGTTTTTGATGATGATTCTTTTTGTGGTGAGTTGACCATTTGGAGGGTAATTGTTTGAGGTTAGCAAGTAGTGGCATCACTGGATCTTGGTGGATGGTGTTTGGTAAAGTGGATGGAGGGATGGATGGGATGGGATGGGATGGGATGGATTGCCACAGGGAGAATTGAACCTGTCGGGGACTCACCGGGGGTGTACACATGTATGATGATGCCTCCAGTACATCTGTATGATATTACACCCAGAAGCTCTCAAGATGACCACCACCATCATCGACCTCCGACAGTGCTCACTATGGATCTCGTTAGCCTCGATCCTATTCAACCCACTATTCTGGAACTTCATCGCTCGAAGAGGTAAAACTAACTTATCACTCACCCTCTGAGCTTCTCACTCATCAAACTTCATCTCTACCAACAGAACACTCCACTCGCTTCCTCTCCCGCTTATTCGGATCACCCTATCGAGCATGTTACTTCCTAGGTGCAACCATCTTTACGATCGGATTGATTAGAGACCACTTGTATGAACAACATTCCTCTAATCAAAACAAACAATACACCCACAACTAATCATCTTTTGCTTCTGGTTCTTCTTTTTAGTTATAAGCAGGCCTTAGAGAACCAGTCCAGCCATCCGATCCTGGACCAGCCGATCTTCCAACTGATCTCCAAAGTCTCCTTCACCCTTGGCTCCCTCCTCGTCACCTCCTCAATGTGGGCACTTGGCTTCACCGGTACCTACCTGGGTGATTACTTTGGAATCCTAATGGATCACGTCGTCCAGGGTTTCCCATTCAACCTCACCTCTAGCCCCATGTACAACGGCTCAACGCTCTGTTTCCTCGGTACGGCACTCAGGTGAGCCCCCTCTTCTCTCCTGACTACATTGCCCTCATTCGTTCATTCATTCATCATCTAATCTCCTACTACCTGTTCTATTGTATCGTATAGCTATCGTTCACCGGCTGGGTTAATCCTCACTGGAATCGTCTACCTAGTCTATCGAATCGCACTGAGTTATGAAGAGTCTGTTCGATCTCTCTCTCTCTCTCTCTCGCTTATCCAAATCATCCATCTGACTTTTTTCAATCCAGTCCATTCACAGCCAATATATACCGTCAAAGAGATTTGAAATCGAAATCCAAATGAAACCCTGAAATATCAGTCGACCGTCCATCTGCTTGGATGTTGCTTATCCATACAATTCTTCTAGAATATACTTTGACTCGATCTATCATCCCCGAGGCCCGGTAGTCAAGGTCAACATAAACACGCACTGTCATACTCACCAAAAAAAAAAAAGACTTTGATTTTACTAACTATTTTTCATTTAAGATTGTATCACTTATATGTGTATATTATTTCAAGGCATTTACTGGAAGCAGTACAAGTCATTGCTTGAGTCCGTAAAAAATGCAATAACCAAGACCCTGTGATGATCGTATGCAGCACTCGCCAAAGTATGACATGCCATCCTTTGCAAACCAAAATAGGCTATGGAAAGCTTCAGTTCTTTCTTCCTGCAATCCCACTGCAAACATGATTGTATCAGATTCACAAATCTGAAAACACATTGGTTTAGCAAATTTAATATTATATCAGACAAAACTGGTATTTTATGTACCACAACCCATATTATATTTACCTAAAATGAAAATCATGAGGAATATTCCATCAGCTTGACCTGTTTAATATTGCCATGACTGACTTCATGTCAGATTTGTTACATCTGATATGTTTTTATCCACAGATGTAAAAATATGATATAATAAAGTCAGTGATATTGATATGAAATAGGTTGAGTAGCTGCAATATCTGTCATGATAGACATGATATCAATTCAGTTAGATATAATATCAGTTGTGGTAGATACACTATACTTTTTGTCCAATATAATATCAGTTTTTTTTTCTACTGATGTAAGGCCAGAACTGGGAATCTGATACATTCATGCTGGCAGTGTCTAAGGCTAATTTTGGTGTTACACCATTCTTGTTTGTTTTTTAACAAAATCCATTTTAATCATTAGTAGTAGGGGGAATAAATGAAGCTCTTGAGCCATGGGTATAGATAAAATCTGACTTATTTTAAATCATCCCTCTCAAGGAAGCTATACTTTATCAGTTTATGACAGCTCTGGGGCTAATCCACTTGCTCAATAATGGACAATAGGCTGGAGGTTTGCAGCACACATCTGTAGCAGCAAGTAGCTGTGAGTTAAAAAACAAACAGACACAAGTCGGATAGGTGGAGGCACACCTGGGATGATAAGAAGAAACAGTTTGAGATAATACCACTTATGAGAACAGTGAGATAATAATTTTAGACATACCTGCAAAATGGAGTAATATGATTTGAGTGAGTTGGATAAGATTGACAAATATTAATGAAGATGAATAATGTACAACTGAGTGAAAATGAAGTTGAAATAAATAACTCTACATTAGTGTTTTCATGTCTCATCAACTGACTTAAATCTAAGTGTTAATAATCTGTACCACAGTAACTGAGAGAATACCATAATTAAGTCACCTCAATACTCAATAAATTAAATAAAAAATCAGTCAAAAATAAATGACTTCAGGATTTAATTTGACTGATTTCACTTTTCAGATAAGCCATGTTAGATTGGAGCATTATATGTCAGGATGGATCACTGACCATAAGGGGCTATGGCCAGGTGATCTTTTATGCAGATGCTTCTGCAACTGAAGGCCAAAAGTTCCAATACTGGGCCACCACAATACACCAAAAAAACAAGCTAATAGTAATAGCAGATTACACAGCCCTTTCTGAAGTGTTAAACCACTTGATCTGTTTGCATCATTCCAGAAGACTCCCTGATTTAAATGGCCCAACAGGAATTTTCTATCAGGGAGTTAGGACAAACTGGTTTCCAGATGCAGAGCCAAAATTTCATTTTGCAGACAGAACAGCTAACATGGTCTGCTTTGATGCATTCGACTGCTTCCCTTGCTTGGTTTTTAAAAATAGGCCTCCCTTATGGATCAGTCAAGTGGTACCATTCCAATCAGGGAGTTTGGACAATCCCCTTCCCAGCTGTGGAAATTTAATTTGCAGCTAGCTGATATCTGGCGCAGCATATCAGCCCAGTGCTGGCGGGTGTGACATCTGCTTTCCCTCTTCTCTTGCCAGTGTGGAACTCCTAAAAATATAAGGAGAGATCTTGAAGGGGAAACATAAAACCAAACTAGTAATTAAAATGAGTCGGGGCTAAAGGTGCTGGTAAGGCTTCACTTCTAACTAATGCTGAGGGGAGAGAAGATTTGTCAAGATTAGGACTCATGAAAAAGAGGCGATGAAGGGGCTTTGTTGAGGGAGCCTAAGAAAGGACCAAGGAGGACAGGAAAAATGAGTTTAAGGCTCAGACTCAATCATTAATTACCACTGACATTGGGTCAGTTTAAGTAGACTACTACAGGGAGTGTAACATTTGGTTGAGCTGAAATAAACAACAAGCATATGCTAATAACTACTAACATATGGAAGCAACATTGTTAAAGCAACAATGGAATTGGATGGCATTGTTACTTAACAATGGAATAAAACATTACAAATAGTAATGGATGATCATCAACATGATGTTGATGGAAAATAAGATGATAAAACATCACACATTGTGATGGATAAGATATGGTAAGAGAGAAGTGTTTTATTGATGAAAGAAGAAGAGAAATGATGGTAGAATTCTGACAAGATTCACTAAGAAAAAATAAATAAAAGAGGTGTGGCTTGATTTTTACTTTTAACTTAGCTGTATTCTCACTGATGAACTGAGTGTTTCACTTTGATATTATGGTGAGAGTAGAGGGGTAAAAGATTTTAGGTTATCTACATGTAACTAAAGGAATGGCCTTTGCAAGCCAAACAAACCCTGACAACATTGTTCAGTGTCTAGAGCCAAGGGCAAAATGAGCTGTTCAGTTTCTAACTCGAAGGGCAACATTAGAAACTTACATAATAGATTATTTTTCTTGCTTTTCTTTTGTTGCTTTTTTGCTTTTGTTTTGTTTTGTTTTGCTCTTCCTTTTTCTGTGTTTTTTACATACTTTTTTGGGGGGTTTTTTCACATTGTGCACAATTCTTCACGAAAGCAACTAACACTGTTGCTAACAAACAATAACACATTATAAAAACCAATCATGTTGCTACCAACCAAAGTACACATATTGTAGACTGTTGCTGGCAACCAAGTTAAATTATTTAATTAATGTTGCTACCAAAAACTAATTAATCAAACTGCTGCTACCCTTTCCCCAGCCATAAAAAGAGCTCTTGTTCACCTGAAATCTTCCATTCCCCCCAAGAATATCCCACTTGTACAACCATCATTCTTCAAAGCAATAATATGATTACCTACCACATAATCTTATTGCATTTTACTTTTCAGCTCCCATTAATCTACAATGAACTGGAATATTGATGAACTCAGAGGAGCATACAACAGGGAAAAAAAATGCTATGTTTTGGCAAGGGGAATTGAATTCTCAACTCAATCTTGCCACCACCCCTAACCCCAATCATTTCCACCATCCATCCTCCCCTGAACCTCATTCTTATTTTGTCAACTCTCACAAATCTCCAAGTCATCAGCACTTCCAAAGTAGTTTAATCAATAATCATCACCCATCCCATCATCAGCATCTACACAATGACCCCCAAACACACCATCCACATTCCCATCAATTCTCTCAACATTCTCATCAACTCTCTCACTAACTTCAATCCTCAAGGTCCCATCCAATCTCTCATCAAGTTCCATCCCCAACTTCCCAGAAAACATCTTATCAACTACCATCCCCAGTTTTTCATCAGAGATCTCATCATATCCATTCACTTACTTCCAATCAAAACTGCCATTCAACTCACTCCCCAATCCAGTTGAATCAACATCATATCCCATCACAAAGGCATTCATTGTCTCAAATCACTCAACTGATGTCTCAGAACCACACCCATGGAATTACCAATCAGACAAATAGAATTCATCAAACTCCTAATAAACCCTCCAGGGTTTCCATTTTCAACTTGGTCCATTCCCAAAATCTTTCTCCCAAAAATCAGATTAATGTCTACACCAACTCAACTGTGATAACTCCTCAAACCTTCCTCCTGTAGAGCAACCACCACACCTGAAGGATGATATTCCAGAAAAAAATTGGTAACAGGTTCTAAATCAGGTTGATCATCATTTGTCCTAGATTGGATTTGAATATCCTGCAGGTGCTGTTTTGGATGACCGTCCTGTAATGGATGAAAATGAAATCTATGTAGCTGAAAACATTCCCCAGATGAATTTTTGCAGGCCAGTTGGATGGTTTTGGAGAGAGGATCTAAGTTTCAGACCACACACACTGAGAAGAGAGAGGCAATTTCCATTACGCCAGGCCATACTATTTCAAGGCAAGACCAATGCCCTCTGCTGTTTCTCTGGGAGGATCAACATAAATCAACCACCCATTCCTCCAGATTTACTCCAGCTTTTCAAATATTCAACTCAAGAACCCTTGCCTCAGAACCCTTGCCTCAGAACCCTTGCCTCAGAACCCTTGCCTCAGAACCCTTGCCTCAGAACCCTTGCCTCAAGGAAATCAACTGATAAGTTCCATATGTTTGATGAATAGCAATTTTGCATTTACTTCACTTGGTATAAATTGTGCTACAAGAGCTGCTTTGAACAACCAAGGACAAGGTATATATACTTTCAAGGTGAAGAGCAAAGTTCACCACAACATTGGCAGCTTTATCCCAATGTCTCAAGAAGTCTCAAAATTCTTGCAGCTCTACATTTACAATAATGGACATGAGTTTGAAAATTGTCATATTCATGGTAAACATCTTCTCCCAGAGCTTATGGCAAGGATTCAAGAAATCCTTCACCGTTGCAATCCTCTCATACGCCAGTTTGAGCGTGTAGCATCTGAAACCATTCTAAACTGCTCAATAAGGCTTACAGAAACGGCAACAATTGTGGACCAAAGAGTTTATAACCTCCCAACAGGGGACCGAATTGCAGCCATCTGGGTAGAAGGTATTTATTTTTCACTTTCACTAAGTGGTCATCCTCTGAAATTTCTTACCTTGAAGGCAATGACCCTTTGACAAAAGCCACAAGGGATGCTATCATCAAGTATTGTGGGCAATCCCTTTCAAGAATATCTGAATTAGACAGAAAATATGATCCTCTCCATTATGCGCTCTTGAATCAAAATCAAGATCTTGGTTGGAGTCCTGGAATCAAGCAGGAAATGCCACTTGCAACTGCCATGAACTATTATGCTTATAAGTTGGCCTTCTGCAATGGATACTATTCTCTTCTACACTGGGCTGGTAGACCTTTCCAGCAATATTGTGTAGATCAATATGTGAAGATAGAGACTGAAAGGTTGCTATATATTAGGCTGAACCAATCTGATTTCTGTGTGGATACGTTTTATGGTGTTGTGGATGCTTATGAAAATGGAGCAGAAATGGGTAATTAATCAGGTATGATTTCTCCACAATAATTTCTCACTGAATTGACACTCTGCACTCTCCTACATTTTTGTTGTGGTATCAGGTAGAAGATCAGTTTTACCCACATCTTTGATTGGAGGACCATCTACAAAGATGGAATTCTTGGAAAAATAAAAGATCAAAAACATTTCACAGAATTTCAGAAGAGGGGCTTACCTCATGCCCATATCTTAGTCATCCTATAATCACAATATATACCCCACACTCCTGAAGAAATTGATCAAATTGTGACTGCAGAAATTCCAGATGAGCTTTCCAATCCAGCTCTTTTCCAAGCTGTATCAAGACATATGATTCATGGACCCTCTTGACCTTACAACCAAACCACACCATACATTTTCAATGGTGTTTTCTTCAAGAAGTACCCAAAAGAATTTTGTTCTGAATCTTCAATCAATGAAAACTCCTACCCACAATATAGAAGACATCAAAATGGAAATACAACACATAGGTGTCAGAACAACTTAATAATTGAAAATTGTTGGGTGGTGCCTCACAATACAACCCTGTCCGCACACCCATAAAACAAGGCCGTGCAGCTTGCAAACCCTTTTTTGGGTATCAGAACACCTTTAGTTGGGTGTGCTCTCTATTTGAAGAAGATATGTATTAATTACACAATTAATTATTCAAAAGATAAAATAAAAAACTTACCCTGAGTAACATGATATTCATGATAAAACAAAACCACCAGAATGAGAATCACTATCACCAGGATGAGAAGCATGGAATCTATAAGAGGGGGGGAAGAAGAATAAGAGTTTTGAAAAAAGGGTAAGATTTATACATAATTATACAGACTTACCAGGTGTAAAATTGAAACAATTTTCAAAGGATAATAGTCCTAATTTTTTAATTTGCTTCTCCGTAAAACTTGGGAGTTTTTTCTGGGAGGAATTTTTGTGGAAGTCAGGTGTTAGAAGTGTGTTGTTTTAAAAAAGAAAAGGTGTAAACTGACTGGAAAATAGTTTATCAAGGCAGTCGGGGTGTTGATAAATGCACACCCACGCCAGGGGCACACCAATCAAAATTGGTGTGTTTTTAAGCCCACACCAGCGTTCTTTGGTGTGTTTCAGCTGCACGCCAAGGTTTGGCCCGCTCATTGGCCAATCCTTGGTGTGCGGCTCAAACACACCAATTTCTGTTGGAATGTTTGGCCAAACACACCAATTGGCTGGCATGTTTGGCCAAACACACCAATTGGCTGGCAAGTTTGGCCAAACATGCCAATTGGCTGGCGTCTTTGGGCTGCCTTTGCATGTCAAACAATTGGTGTGTGTGGCACACCAAGTTTCATTGGTGTGCCTTTTGCACGGTGTGTGACACACAAATCTTCATTGGTGTGTGACAGTACGCCAACACTATGGCCTATGGGAGAATCCAAAGTCCCATGGCCATAATGTATGCCTGATCAATTGGTGTTGGCCCTGCACACCAATTTCTGACGTCAGAGACCTCCAACTTGGAGGTCTCTGATTTAATGGACAGTCTGGCACACAGGCTTGGCGTTGGGGGTTGTTCAAGTTGCTTGGGTTGGCTTTGGGGAGCTTGGTGGCGGTGGTTGATGGCAGGAATTCAGGGGGGCTGTGTTTGCAGGCCAGCCAAAATCAACCTCATGAAAATCATCAGCTTCAAGCGCAGCAAAGAGATAAACAAGCATTATTGGTTAGGGCAAGATCTCATCACCTCAAAACTTGAAACCTTAGTGCTCTGTAAACCCCAGACTCGACAAGATTCTCCGCTTTACAATCTCATCAAGATCAGGACTCAATTTGCAAGATCTCAAACCTTCTGCCCCGCTATCTTAAAAATCTAGTCAAGTCCAAGTTGCATCAAGTGCTTTATTGCTGTTTTTTCATATTTCATTTTTATCTCTCTTCTTATTTGTTGTTTGATGACTCAATTGCTGATTTACTTTCTCTCTCATTCTGCTTCTTATCTCTTGCTTCTTTACTTCCTTTCTACCTTTTAAAAAATTCCTCACTACATTTTTCCATCTAAATTAGTGGTATGCTTCACTTCTCTCTTTATTAAAATTTGTCATCAGTACTTTTCTGATTTCTTTCTGTTCTTAGTTTGGTTCTGTTTTTAAGCAATTAAATTGTAAATTTATTACAAACCATCAAATTAGGTATAATAAAATTGCATGAGGGTGAATTTAAAGTACTTTACATTACAAGAAAAACTCTAGAAACTGCAAGCAGTTGACATGCAGCATACTCTAGTGTAACTGAAATTGTAACTCCATGTGATTACATTTGACCCTTTCATGCACAGTCACTGCACAATGTGCAAAGTGACTGTGCATTGAAGGTTGGTTGAAGAAACCTTTGAGATAGACTTGGGTATCACCACCAGCATGCTTTGAGCTTCTGCATATCTACTGCTGGCAGTTTCAAGAGTGTTTGTTGTAGTTTTAGTAGCAATATTCCAATTTGTTTTGGTCAAAAGTGACTCATTATTAATACTTTGCTAATTATGGCTTGATATGAACATTTCAATACCATGGCTATTGAGCTCCTTATCCCTTGTTATCTGGATAATCTGGTTTTACTTGCTTTAAGTGGGTTGGTTTTTGTTTAGGCCCTGTTTGTATGTGGTTATGTTATATGATACACCTAATGCCGCCTTCATGTGGCATATAATTGGTAAATTCACATAACTTGTGAAATTATGTGATGTTTGGCAGTGATGTAGTGATGTTATATTCATCACATCATTGTGGCCTGTTTGTTTGAGCCGCGAAGTCAGCTCTAGTTCCCTGCATCAACCCAGCTCTGGAAAACAGAAAATCAATTCCATGAACTCATCATCGGATGAAGAAGACTGTTTGGAATGCTCAGGATTTGGAATGTCTTGTGGTTGGCTTTGACTCCAATTTGAAAGCAGGGTGCCATTCAAGGTCGCTTTGGATCATGTGTTGAATGATCCACTCATTGGAGTTGAAGGCGGAATGGAGGATGATGGGGCCATTCTTGAAGCCGGATTGAAGGAGAAAATGTGACAAGTTTGAGGTGGGGCTTGCCAGTGTCCGATATCACTCTAAATACTACCCCAGACCTGTATTTGGGATTTGGCAGGGGCTATATCGAGTGATGACCTCAAACGTGATGTAGGTCATAATTTTGGCCTTTTGCCAAACACAAGAGTGATATGATATGGGCCTCAGTGAGGCCTGGTTATACCAATGGGGTGATTATTACATAACATAACCGCATCCAAACAGGGCCTTATTTATTTAAATCAATATTTTAAGGCCCTGTTTGGCTGCAGCAATGTGATGTGATGTTGGACACTTATGTAATGTGGTCCACATCACTCGTGAATTTCAGATCTTTCAACATAACTGAAGTGTTTGGCTGCCACTCCAGTCATACACTCCGCACATCACTCCCAGACCCGAGATGTTTGGCTATCCAAAATTGTATACATATATAAATATGGATCACAATAACATTTTACCTCACCTCAATGACGACTTGCACAGCTCACCTAGCAATCCAAGCAATAGGATCGACTCTGACACCAAATCAAACCCTTCAATTGGTAGCATATCAACAACATCACTTGGTTCCAATCAATTGCAACCTCAAGATTTGGAAATTCAACTTATGCTGACCATTGCGGTACTTGCTCGTTCCATCTCAGGGGTCCAGAAAAGCTTGACCCCTTTGCAACTGCTCAAAGTAGTTTCAGCATTGGTGTGTGTTGGTGACTGCAAGGACTCCGATTGGTCTTCATTCATGTCCACATTGGATTGGCTTGATTGTTGAGTCTTGGACCTGGAGGTGAACTGAGTGCTATCAAACTGTGTTTGGGGTGTTGGACTGAGTGAGTTTTGTGGGCTCCATGGACTGAATGGTGGCATGACTGGTTGATGTAGATTTTGGAAGGGTGAGGTCAAGTTGTGTATGAGGTTGAGTTGTGTATGAGGTCAAGTTGTGTTTTGTATGCTGATATGACTCAAAATATACTCTCAGGGGTACTATATGGGATTTGGCAGGGATGATGAGGAGTGATGAGGAAAGTCGTGATGACCCTCATAACTTCCCAAATCTGCCAAACATGTGCGTGATACAATGTGGACCTCGGTGGGGCCCGGTTATACAAAAGGGGTGATTCTTATATCACATCACTGCTGCCAAACAGGGCCTAAATTTTGATGGATAATTGCTGTAAAATGCATATTCAATTCAAAATCACTGCTCATCTTATTTCCAATCGAATATTTTTAACCAGGGTACTAGTGGAACACCACCGGATAACATCCCCAGAAAAATACGAACGAATTAATTGAAACGATGTCAACGAGCGCAATCCTATTCTCAGGACTACCGGGATCAGCCGAAGGAAATCAAACGTTATCCTTCCATGAGCTATCGACATCGAGTCAAATCCACCAGCTAAAGACAGCTCAAAATGCAGCGTTCAGCCTATCAGGGACGATAAACCAGAGTGGTGCTGGATTACCTCCCCGGAAGACGGTAGCCTGTCTGCCCTCAATTAACACTCTCGGCTCGACGGTCCTCTCGATTTCCGGAAGAGATGGCAGGAACGGAATCCTCCTTTGGTCTTCTCTCGCCACTAAACCTACTCCCTCTCATCGTCTCATTCCTTCCGGTCGGGTAATCGTCATCTCCCTGAGTCCTTCCGGAACTTATCTGGCCACCGGATCTGCTGATGGTCTGATCATGCTGTGGGAGGTCTGCGTTGTTTTTTTAGTATTATTTTTTATGTGTTTTCAAGACAGATCTTTTCCTGACTTCCTTTCATCCATCTTGCTCAGATTAGCTCAGTACCGGCACCCTCCTTGCCAGCTTCGATGGCCATTACAAGTCGGTCACATGTCTAGCTTTTAGTGATGATGAAGCGGCCTTAGTTAGTGCAAGCGAGGATTCGATGTGCTCGGTCTGGTCTATCCCAACGTCAGTTAGGTCATTCTGTTTTTTTGTTTACTCGCAAGTGTTCTCTTACTGATCCTTTTTCTGTTATGTCTCTGTTTAGGTTACTCGATGAGGCACTCGATTCTAATCTTTCTCATACTCCTTACTCCATCTTCTCAGATCACACTCTACCAATCTCAGATCTTTGTATCTCCAGAGGATGTTTCCCTGATCTGAGAATCTTTACCGCCAGTTTGGATCAAACTATCAAGGTATCACAGATTTCCATCCACACCACCAAAACAAGAGAAGAAAAAATTCAGAGCTGAAGTTTCTTCCAATCATTAGATATGGTCGCCTCTCTATCCCTCATCGCCTTTACTTTCTACATTTGCCGTCCCTGGACCTGCTCATCACCTAGCAGTTGACCCTCTCGAGCGATTTATCATTGTCTCATATGCAACGATGCTAAACATTGAACCGGAAACGTCGGCCAATGGCACTTCCGCCTCTCAACCCCAACAATCGAGCACCATTCCCGCATCGACGGTCCGCATCATCCCGCTTTTCTCTCGACCCAGCCATGCAGCACCTCATGGCGGCGTATCACGGGTCCATGGACCTAGCGGACTGGTCCAGCAGATCGAAGCTGGAGACCAGGAGGTCACCTATACCAGTCCGCGATCCACCCAGATCACCGCACTTCATCTACCCTCCCCGATCGTCTCGAGCTCGGTGGTCCTATGTGGGCTTTCGAACGGGAAGATCGTCCATCTGTCGATGCCTTCTCTTCAACCACTGGGTCAGACGGTGCCTCACCCGAACGTAATTGGCGACGCGAAGGACCCGGTGGTCTATCTAAACGCGTTTGCCCGACCGGTAGACCTACTCCCGAGCTCTGTCGCCGACGCCCTCTCGGGCCCCGACCTTACCAGCTCCTCTGTGATCTCGCCCCGACCGGTCGGCGTCCTGGGGCGCGTCGTGGGCAGGAATGGTGACCCCCAGCGTGGCCCGGGGGCCCTACAAGCCAGCCACACTCAACGACCCTGTCGTGAGCTGTGCACAATGTTGAAGATCGAACAGGCCGGCGACCTCACGGCAGACGATGACGATCCATTCAGCCTACCCAGTCGCGAGACCCGACCGAAACACTCGACCCTCCATAGGCTGCTTGATCATTCTCACCAACCCCTCGTTGAGGACCACCAACTCAATTCCCAAACCGACTCGATCGAGAAACTTACCGCCGAAACGGTTCATCTGAGGTCTCAGCTCAAACAGGCCTTAGCATTCAACGACAGTCTGTGGGCAGGAGTTGTTGATGGCACTTTGGCCTTCAAAGAATCCACCCTTCCTCCGTCCTCCTGAACCACTCTACCATCTCTCTCCCATCAGAGGAGCAAGGCGTTTTGATTTTTTTTTTCTTCTTATGTACCCTCGGGTTTCTTCTGCTTTTCCAATGAATCCCCTTATTATCTTAGGAATGTTAAACAATCTTTAAAGGGCCAGAACTTCTTGGATGGGCATTGAACGAATATTTACGCATGCAAGTTGTCTTGTGTACATCTGCAGATATCCAAACACGACATTTATCTAAGAAATTGAACAAAAATACGTTTTGGCAAGTCATTTTCTTGAACACACTTCAAATTCACGAAAGTCTGGGTCAATTGGGGAAATATCACTTCTTCAATTAGTGCAGACTACATAAAATGGATAAATACACCTCAAAAAGGCAAGACACTACAGGCAGTTGACATGCAGAAGTACGAAGGCACTTTGGTACTTTTGCATGTCAATGCCTGCAGTTTCTTGAGTTTCTTTTGTAGCGCTAGGGTTACTGAAAGCATCAATAACAACAAAAAGAAGTCATGATGAGATGCAGGGCATTTCTGAGGCTCCATCATGGAGTGTCTGCATGGCCACACTTGTCAATCAGACGAAATACATTATGTAAAATTGTAGGTCAACACTTTCCAAAGCAAAGTAAGTGGAAGAAGAAAAAGTTATAGAAGAAAAAGGGAAAGACATAATAAGTGAAAAGAGTGAGTTTATCATGCACCTTATTGCCTCAGGCCCGCTTACATAAGATCATGTGTATAACTCAAATTTTTCAATTTTTTGAATATGACTCAACCGTTTGGCTACAACTCTATAAGTCATACACATCACACATAACCCCCAAGAACCGTTTGGCCAAGCATCACCAAAATGCCAGCAGATCTCAGAAGTGTCATCCCTCAGTCCAAAACTGAACAAGAACATGTCAGTAATCACTCAGAAGCCAAATCACATTCTTCAAGATCTAGCACCCAGTCCACAAACACCTCTTGTTCAAATCAATCGCCAAATTATGATGGTCAAATGCAAGTTACCTTGTTGGTGACGGTACTAATGACCCTGTACCATCTGCTCCATGCTATCACGAATCCATCCTGAATGATTGCATTGAGATTGTGTTGAAGTGCGTTGAAGTGCGTTGAAGTGTGTTGAAGTTGATTGAAAGTGATTGATAAATTGAGTGTTGAGAGGAACACTGCGGATATAACTCCAAATACAACCCCAGGGGTACTATTTCGGATTTGGCAGGGGTTATGAGCAGTGATGCCAAAAGCTGTGATGTACACTACAACTTTCAAAAGCTGCCAAACATGCGCGTGAAGGCCCGGTTATACAAAAGGGGTGATTATTATATAACATCACTGCCGTCAAACGGGGCCTAAAAAATGAAGGAAAAAGAAGAGAAAGAAACAATAGCCAAGTGCACTTGGATCAAAACCAGGCTCCCCTGAATCCTTCAAAAGTTTACGAGATAGAGTTAGGGTGCTTGACATGTGATGAAGGGATATCTTCGGGGTGATGAAATCGGTTCGGAATCGTTAATCTTCTCGAGTCTGAGTAATTCAGATTCGAAACCGAGTTTAAATATTGATACACGCATACGCTCATATGCATACTCCACAAAATCATCTTTTCTGAAGTCGGGATTACTTGTCAACATATTTCAATTGTACATATTGGAATTGTAAAAAATTGATTAGACTAAGACTACAATCAACCTAGAGGTTCAAAGAGTTTTCATTTGGTCTTTTTTTGCCCGACTTGATAATAGTGTCCGGCCACTATTGATGGTCAGAAAGATGGCGATAATGGCAAAGGTCAGTCTACTCACTCAGTGCTGCCTCTGGAAACGTCGTTCTGATCGACATACTTGTATGACTGAAGGAAACACTTACATTCCGTCAACCAGTCACTGTCGATCACTGTAAGGTCTCTCATCAACTTTTTCTTTGTCTCGGTAATCTCGTGATAGACAACAAATCCAGTCTCGGGTTTGCGATTGAACATAACCGAAGAGGGGTGGACAAACATGATCTTTCCAAATAAGTTGAGATTTGAATGAAAATGAGCGATCCATTTGTTTTATTCACCGCATCATGGTTGTGGGGAAACTTAGCTGCCGTTAAAACTTAAACTCACATTGCCATCTCGACAGCTCCGGTAACTACCATCATCATTCATCATAGCCACGTTTTTGAAGTAGCCGCTAACAAGACACTTTCTGACGTTCTGTTCGTTGTCACCGCAGCTCACCAGACCAATGCCGAACTTCTTGAGATATTTTATCAATTGTCCTCGAATATTGATTACTCGACTGAGAACCTTGAAGTTCAAGCGGTGCTTGACACACCACTTCGCACTTGATCTGCCTTCCTTGACGAAAGTGTTAAAAACGTTTAAATATGTGAAGTGGTCACCTTCAGACGCGATGAAGGGGTGATGCAAAATTTGGTTGATTTCTTCGGAACTTCCTCCGACAAAAACGTTCTTCAATGACACGTTACATTAGAGGGCGCCACCAGTTTAAAATGTCATTTAGGACACATGAATTAAATGTCTCACCTGGACAGATGTCATTGCCGCAATTGTTACGATCTCTTCGGAACAGCCAAATTTCTCTGATTCTAACAGCTTTATCAACACAAATCAGTTCAAGGTCCCTGGCAAGATACTTGGTTCGCGGAAATTCTAATAATCACTCACAGTCTTAGCCATCATGGGCTCCACCGGCATTTCGGCCATTTTAAGGCCCAATTCATTGGTTAAACGGCCCGATTCGTCCAGGGCCCCCAAGGCAAACAAAAATTCCAAGGCTCTTTCCACAAGGAGACTAGAGGGTGGGTCGACGAATTCAAAACCTTTGACCACATTATCGATCCCTAGTGCCTTGAGCTGCAATAGTACGGTGGTAAGTTCTGTCCGGCATATTTCGGGTTCCGTCTGTTGTGCGAGAGAATTGTAGTCCTCTTCGGTATAAAGTCTGAAACATTTCCCAGGTGAAGTGCGCCCTGCTCGACCCGTCCGTTGAATGGCTGAAGCTTTGGAGACTGGGCAGACCGTGAGCACATCAATTCCTTGATTGACGTCAAACTTCCGTAGCTGTGACAAACCAATCTAAAATCAATCGGCGGACAACTGGATTAAAGTTTCTGTAGTCAAAAAATTATGCTCAACTTTGACGAGGCCAGAATCGACCACATATTTGATCCCTTCGATGGTTACACTAGCTTCGGCCACATTGGTCGCCACGATGACTTTTCGGGCGTCCCGATTGCGGGCAGGTTGAAACGCCCAAATTTGTTCTTCCGGTGGCAAAGCGGCATGAAAAGGGATGATCGACATTTCCAACGAGCCTGACCGTAGCGCTTGAGATCGTTCGAGAAGTTGAGAGCATACTTCATCGATTTCCTCTTTGCCTGTCATAAATACGAGTACGTCGCCGCGCGGTTGCTAGACATGAAGCAATAGATGTTTCAACGATTGAAACTAATTTGATATACGACACACGTCAGATCTCCTTACGGTCAAATGAATTTCCATGACTGTGTTCACAGCTGCATTGATGTAGTTTTCCGTCGGTTGCTCGAGATAAGCTATTTCTACTGGGTACATCCTGCCCTCAATACTAACGATTGTTGAATTATCTCCCTCTCCTTGTAGAGAGGATTGATCATTGAAGTAGTCGCGCAGATGTTCAGCATCGAGGGTAGCGGAACAAACCACCACTCGCAAATCCTTCCTAATCGCTTGGATTCTAAATAGGTCGTTGCAGAGGGTAGGAGATGAAAATCAGAAGACTCCCTGGTGAACTGAACTGATTTGTCCTTACTTCTTTAATACACCTAACAATAAATCAGTATAACAAGATCGCTCATGGGCTTCATCGACTACCACCACGCTGTAACGACTTAATAAGGGGTCTAACAATAGCTCCCTGAACAGCATACCGTCAGTGAGATCTGAATGTTCTAAAATTTGACGTCAGGGCCATAAAAAGTTAGATTCAGTCTGAAAGGCGTATTGAACAAGTGCGCACATTTTATTCTTGTCCGTTTACTGGTGAGCTCTTCGAATCGTATGGCATAACCAACTTCTTCCCCAAGTACCCAGCCAGCTTCAGTGGCAACCCGACTAGCTAAGGTAGTTGCAGCAATCCTTCGAGGCTCGCATATCGCCACCTGGCGACCATCAGCAGTCCACCCAGCCTCATGAAGAAATTGAGGTAATTGGGTCGATTTCCCCGAACCGGTTTGGCCAATCAGAATAGTGAACCCGAATTTCTCGATCGCATAGAGTAATGCACGACGGTGAGCAAGGATCGGAAGCTTAAGACCAGGCGCGGCAGTGAGAACAAGGGCTGGAGCTCGATCGGCTGCTCGATCTAGAGAGCTACCTAAATGTATGGGGCGGACGTTTTCATCAGTTTTCGGGATAGAGATTCAAAGAAAGCAGCAAAGCTCACCAGGTGCGATAGTCCCTGGCTTCCAAAATGCCATCGTGTTGAAGCAAGTGGTGCGTTAGTCAAAGGCCACTGTGTTGTGACATAAATACATATAAGAGCATCCACAGTCGTTTCGATAAATTTTCATCAACTGTGGAACTCGTAGCGAGCTTGACACTTATTTTATCCAGAGTGTCCACACTCGCGGCTCGATAAGAGCATCTTTACCAATGCGGCTAGTTTGGTTCGCAGCTAAAATTTGAAATTAGCCAAGCTAAGAGTAACTCCACCGGGTTGCTATGTGGGGTTGCTCAGTCTATAAAAACATAGCCTAGTCCAAGCAATAACATTATCAGCTCTCCTCATAAAACAAAGTCCCCACCTTTTTGTTGTAATTTGACCTTCAGAAATTAAGCTCGAGAGAAACAGGGGGGGAACAATCTTTGAGGGATCTGATTGGACCAAGGAGCAAAGGATGAAGTAAGATAAAATGCTCTGACTTGATGATTGTATTTCTTATGGCACACAAGCCAGATTAAGTATCTAGTACAAGAGTGATCAACAAGTGGTTGAGGAAACAACTGATTATAGTAATATGCTAATATCTAACATATTGAAGTGGAGGAAAAGAAAGCATTGTAACTGAACAATGGAAAAAAAGAAACATTGTTATTTAACAATGGAATTTAACATTACAACATAGTAATGGAAGGGCATCAAAAATTTACTGATGGAAAAATAATTATAAGCATCACACTAAGTGATGGAAAATCTATATCTTAATGATAATTGTAGAATTGATTTGTGTTTAATTTTAAAGAGAGAAATGTGAGTGGAGATGAGTCCAGAATTCTGACACTTTTGAGTATCCCAGTATCTGTTCACAACTTCCCTTCCTTTTTTCTCTTTGCCAAAAACCCTTCACTTTCATTCTATTTAGACAGATTAGGCAGAAAAAAATGAAGCATATACTGGTTTCTGAACAAAGTAAGGGCATGCTGACTCCACATCTTGGAAAATTTTCAGGAAAAGCTCCTTTCTGAGTCAGAATTGGCGTACAAAATCATGATCATCATAAGTCAAATTTTCCAGAAGGTAATCCTTCATCAGCTTTGTGTGTCCTTCCGCATGCTGTCTCTCTTTTTTTTTGGGCAGTGTTTTATTTTGGGCTTAGGATTCTCCTTTGTCACTTTTGAGATCAAATTCTTATAGTGAGTCAATTTCATCTTCATCCTCTGTTTCAGATCCAAACAGGTCCTTGAGTAGGTGTTGTTGCTTGCATTCATGGTTCATGGTTTGTGGTAGCCAAGATTGCTACTGGTACAGTTGAGCGTGGTTGGTTGAGCTTGCTATTATACTTGGAGGTTGAGCTGAGACCGGTGTTGTTGAAACGGCCACGGTAACTTAGACCATCTCCACCGCGGGAGCTGTCTGGGTTGCTATATTGACTGTTCTGGGGCACCTCGCCGCAGTCTTAGAAACCCAAGGGTGAGTTGCTACACACCGCAAGCTACAATGTATCATAGCTTGGAGCGGTGAAACCCTTTGGGTGCTACCAAAGCGTCCCGGATGTGCGTGGGTTGAAATGACCGGGGGGGAGGGAGGGGCCAGCCATCACATTTTTTGCTGTGTGATATCTGGCCAATGGGGTGCTATTGGGTTGCTATAGCAGTTCCAGATGTGGAACTGCTATAGCAACCAAGTGATGCCAGTTGCTATTGTAGCACCCCCGGTGGTGTTGCTATATGGGGTTTGGAGTTACAAGTGTGACAAGTTGTGGTTGAGAAATGAAAATGAATAAAAACTAATTTTGAATAAAAACTGAGAGGAGTATAATATGAGTACTTGGAAGAAATAACTAGTCAGGCCTTCTCAGTCTCTATTAGTCAAGCTAGTATATTAATCAAGAAAAAACATATTACAAGAACCACAGATACTAAGAGGCGTTAATTCTATTAATCAGTTTTTAATAATCAGAAAGTGAATCAGAAAAAAGAATAAACAAACATTAGAACTAAGAGTTGTAAATACAAAAAACTTAGTATAAAAAGCTGAATTCTAGTCTGACTCAAGTTGATTACAGAAGTTGGATTTAAAGGATTGACTGTTGGTGAATTTTGGGAGGAACAGAAGAAGGAAAAACTCGCAGAAAGCTTACACTGTGATCTGATCTAGGACTGTACTGGGAAGCTTGGCTTTTCAAGCTTCCAAAAGATCACCTCTGCGCTTTGACAGCTAGCGTATGGATGTGCAATGGATGCAACAGATAAATATTGTTGGCTCAGCAAAACGACTGCACGCAGGTGCTTGATTGAGTTCACCAGTACAATCAACAATCTTTAAAGTCAAGAATACTTTGGAGGCCCAATTGCAAAGACATGATAAGGCTGCTTGATGTGAATAGTGAGCGCGGCTTTCCTGCCTGGAAAAACTGCCCAAGTGCAACAGCTGGTCAGTATAAAGGAAAAGAGAAGAAACCGACTGCCATTTTAGAAGACGTTGTCAATCAACACTTATGGATCTGGCACATCTTCTTTGGAACCGCTGGGGCACTGAAAGATATCAATGACATTCAACAATTGAAAATCTTTGATGATCAAATCACAGGGACTGGATGAGATGCAAAATTTGAATTTTGTGGTCAAAAATACAACCATGCTTATTACCTCACTGATGGCATCTACCCGGATTGGTCAACACTTATCTAAACAAAAGGGGTTGCTCAAGACCCTCCCTCTCTGCACTTCAAAAATCTGCAAGAGGCCTTCTGAAAAAGATATCAAAAAAGTGTTTGGGGTCTTACAAGCACACTGGGGTATCATCTCTGTACCCTCTTGCATATGGAATCCTCAATATTGAGGTACCTCAAGTACGGCATTCTCTCAGTTGCCGTGCTGCGGAACAGAACCGATTGGATTTGAGAATATTTGATGAGACTCAACAAACCTAATGTAGTTGTATTTAGTTCAACTTCAATTTCACTTTTGTTGTACTTCATTCATCTACATTATTCATTTGTCAAACCTCAATCAAACTCATTCTTCATCTTCATTTCGGTTCACAGGTATGCCTAACATATTAATTCTCTTTCCCTCATCAACATGTTATCTTACCTTCTCTCACTTCAACTCAGGTGTGCCTCCACCTGCCTCAACCGTCTGACTGTTCACTATAAAGCTCACAGCAAACTCGCTGCTATAGGTTAGTATCTCAATATTGTTGTACTTCACTTCATTCATCTACATTATTCATTTGTCAAACCTCAATCAAACTCATTCTTCATCTTCATTTTGGTTCACAGGTGTGCCTCCACCTGCCTCAACCGTCTGACTGTTCACTATAAAGCTCACAGCAAACTCGCTGCTATAGGTGTGCCTCCACCTACCTCAACCGTCTGACTGTTCACTATGAAGCTCACAGCAAACTTGCTGCTATAGAATCCATTACTCAATTGATGAATTCCATCATGAGGACTTGTGTTATCCTCCACAATATGATTGTGGAGGACCATGAGCATGACTTGACCAATAAGTTTGAACTACCTGGCTTGGTCAGTCTAGTTCCCCCTCAAACTAATCTGTACTCATTCACTGAGTGGAAAATTTGTACAGTTGAACTCAGATCAGGATTGCAGCATTGGAGACTTACCAACAGTTTAATAGATCTTAATTGGGTGTGTTATGGGGCAAGGAACAGGAATCAAGAGGAATGAATATTGATTTAATTTATGCTGTTGTTTATCTTGTTTATCTTAATTAGAACAATCAATCATAAAAGTTTTTACCTTTCTGATCTTTAGAGAGAGCCAAGGATTGGGTCAATGTAATTGTAGACCTCTGCATCCAAGTTGTCTGAGTTGGAGGCCTCTTCTTCATTGGAATGATGAGTTGAATCCTCATATTGATTGTTTTGATCATTCACCAAGGAATCTGACCGTTTATTTTCCAAGGAGCCCAACTGTGTGTTTTGCTTAGCCTTGTGGGCTGCTAATTTCTTTCTTGCTTTGAGTTGTTTGTGCATGTCCTGCAAAATCATCTCCTTTTGGAGTCGCAGGAATTCTTGGTAGGCCTTGTCCGGTAAGTCATTGATGTCCTTAAAAATTATCTCCATGTTTGTCTGGCTGACTTCAGCTTTTGCAATTGCTTGACAAATATCATTTGTTTTTTTCATTGCAAGTGTTTGTTCACGGTAGTTGCTTGACCGGTTCAACAGTATTTTAATCTTTTTAGAAGCATAATTGTCTTCTTTCATTGCTTGCTTGGTAGCATGAACACCTGGAGGACACTTCCAAGAACCTTCAGAACCCATTTGGGATGCTGAGGGTGATTGAGAAGGGATCAACACAGTGTTGGATTGAGTTCCAGGTGTAGATGGAGTTGGAGCCAAGATAGTTGCACCCAAATCTTGAGGACTACAATTTTCAAATAGGTTGATCCAGTTTGGTGATTCCTTGACAACCAACCAAGCTTGCTCAAATGAGAATTGTTTGCCCTCTTTCTCATAATCAGCCTTCTTAGCATCAGGAAGGAGATTGGTTAGGACAGAGCCAGACGGTTGGTTTTTTTCAAGCTTGCAATATATTGCCGAGAATTTTAATGAATCTTTCTGAATGTGCCCCCCCCCCAACTGCATGCCAGGACCAAAACAGTCAGATTATTATTGGAAAAAAAAGAACAATCACAAACCGGTTCTTGCAGTGGCTCCAATCTCTTTCAACACTGGAAAAGGTGTTAAAATCCTCAGCAACATGCTTCCAAAAATTGTCTTTTTTCTGGCCTGTTGATTGGATGGCGTCCTCTGAGATCTTGATCCAGATTTTTGCGAGTTTTTCATCATCTGGTGGGAGCCAGTTTGGGCCTCGTTTGGGTGGCATTGTTCTTTGGGATGGTGAGGTGTGTAAATGCAATTGTGTGGGGATATTGATTGGAGATTTTCAGATGTATGTAGCTATTGTGGCTAGATGAAAATTCAGCTTGTGATCTAACTGTTGATAAATTTAGTGACAGTTAGCTGAATTCAGAGCTTCCCACTAACAACGGTGGGCCAGCTACGCTAACAGTAGCAGTAGTGTAGCGTAATGTTACATTTTTTAGCTAAAATAACAAAAATTTACTGTTAGTGGGGAAATTATTCAGCTAACACTACAATATTTTTGGGGAAAAAGAAAAACTGATAGTGTAGTGTTAGCACTAATTCCAAAAGCTAGCTAACACTAAATGGAAATCAATGTGGCATTTTTGTAGCATATGTAGCGGGAAATAAAGCTACACTAGCCTTAAGCTTAATTTCATTCTCAGCTACACTAACAAATAGTGTAGAAATGTTCCTATTTACCCTAAATGTTAGCATAACTTTGGAACTGCAAAAAAATATAGTTGGTTTGCGGATAGGATGGCCGCGGCTATTTAGTGGAATGGATGGATATAAATCAAGCTCCATGTATGCCACACATTGCCATTGGGAATTAGACCTTGGTTGGGCTGGAAGATTTAAATTGGTACCAAGAATTGAATTTGCCCACAACGTTTTGTGCTGTTCAACTCCTTGCCTTCTTTTATATTCCTTCTTTGCTAACCTGCTTGATGGCATATGATGACTGATCAGCCATGGGTCACCAGGAAGATCTTCAGGTTCCCAGTGTCACAAAATATCCCGCAATCATCAAATTTCATTAATCATGATAGTAAAGAAGAATAATAAAAGAAATCAAAAAGAAGAACACAAGAATTTATTAATATAAGGTTAATCAAGGATAATATTAGAGAAAACCACACTGTCTTTTCCCCATAGTTTACCAGGTGGTAGGTAGTGGGTAGTGGGTGGCAGGCAGCAGGTGAGTGGCAGGAAGTGGGTAGCAGGTGGCAGGCAGAGGGCAGCAGGTGGCAGGATAAATAAGGAAATAATCAAAAAGAAAAATGAGGCCAAACACAGCTCCTTTTATAGCCAACTGTGCGCTATGGAGTGCACAAGTGAGGCTTCATCTTGATAAAGTTGGCTTATTTAGCGACTTTATTAAGATGACTGTGGATGCTCTAATGTCACATGTCTCAGACTCACTGCAGCACAGAATTTTGGTACAAGTACCAGGTCATGGGGCTCAAAGTTTGTTCATTTCATTCTACACCTTTAAACCACAGGTGCACCTGGATGACATCTGATTTGTCTTCAAGTCAAATCAATAAGAACAGTTGGCTTGAAGACAGAAATAGTGTGAAACCTCTTCCATCATAGCTTTCACATAAAAACAACAACCAGATTATGTAAGCATTCATCCATGTTTAGCCTTCATCTCCCTGCACCCTCCTAGCTCAGTAGAGACCTCAACTTTACCTTCTACTGAGCTAGGTGAGCTTTTGTTCCTTGTCTTATTCTTTCTCCTTTTTCATTCTCTTACTCTTAAATACTTAAGTTGTACTAACAAGTAGAGACCTCAACTTTACCTTCTACTGAGCTAGATACTGTGGTTCCAGAAAGTCTCTCCAAAGCATTGGCTTTGTCTCAAACCCTCAGTTCCAAACTTGGTGAAGAATCTAAACAAGATTCTTACAAATAGGTCCTGAGGTTGACTTCCAGACCAGTTTAAGGTTTAGCCTGGAAAACCAGGGATACATGCAGTCTTCAAGTCAAATAGGTTCTCAAGTCAACCACCAATGGTCTTTGAATTTGACTTGAGAACCACCAATGGTTCTCAAGTCAACCACCAATGTTTTTTGAAGCCAACTTGAGAACCATTAGTGGCTCTCAGGTCAACTTGAGGACCAATTTCCTTTAGTTCTCAAGTTTTCATACCTCCTTGCTCAGAGCAAGAAGGAAATTCACTTCCAAACCAGACTCCCTTACCTGATCAGGAAGGGAGTCTGTTAAGCTCCCTTTGAAGCTGCAAGCAGATCAGCCTGAAAACCACTCCAGTGGTTTGCAGGCTGATCTATAGACTTCAGGATTCCAATCTTCTCCACAAAGATTGGACTAAATTTGTTTTCCTCAAAAAATACACTTTCCATAATGTTGTGGATATACAATTCCTACTAGCCAAGTGGCAAAGGACCTTGGGGTCACCAACTTGGACCTCCTTATAAGGCAGGGTTTCAAGCCTGGGATTGACTTTTAGAAAATATATTTCCCAGCCCCTTGCCACAAAGTTTTTTCAAGTTTGCTTGGCAGTTGTCTCCAAGGTGGATCCAAATCTGCCTCAAAGACAAACTGGCTCACAAGAAATTCTCAAGGTGGCTTGACTCACTTGGGATTCAATGGATTCCCAGGTTGGCTTGAAGAAACAAATATGGGCTGACAGGTGGATTTAATGCAAAAAATATGCCTTCAAGGCTTCATAAAAAGATGTCTCAGGAATCTGAGTGCACCCATGGTGTACCAGATTTGACACCTCATAGGTTATGACCCCTCTTTCTCAAAAAAAATAATCCATAACTCAAAAACAATTAATCTATACTTTGCAGAACTTCACTTTGACCTGAATGTAATACCCTTTCAAATGGTAACTCATGTTAAAGCCCAAGACTGGTTTGACACTGGTCAAAACCCACGTTGTGTACTGGTGATCTCACTCTGTGTCCGGTTATGGTCTCTAATTGGTGATACCATTGCACTAACCTGTTCAGAACCTGTGTCATGTGGTGAGCTCACTCTGTGTCCAGGACTGGTCTCCAATTGGTGAAGAAAAAGAGGATGGAACCAGCACCTGTGGGACAAACTAAATGAAAGCTAATGTGGCTGTCCAAGAGCATCTCTACCGCAGCTTCCAAATCAGGGTACTAGACTAACTATAGCACCCCAAACCTCACTTATCAGCTCCACTGATACTGCCAACCCCAAACTAAATATAGAAATCCAGCCCTTGGCTGCTATCATAGTAAAATTATCAGAGCTCAATAGCAGTCCATGGTAGCAGGGGCGTTGATAAACGCATGCCAACGCCAACCCGCACGCCAATTTTTTTTGGCGTGCGGGGCCTACACGCCTTTTTTTTTTGGCGTGTAGGGTCTACACGCCAAAAAAAAAGGGCGTGTGGGAACCACACGCCATTTTTGGCGTGCAGGTCTCACACACCAATTTATTTTGGCGTGTAGACCCTACACGCCAAAAATAATTGGCGTGTAGGCCCTGCACGCCAATTGTTTGGCGTGCGGGTCCCACACGCTCACGTAATCGAATGGGCCCTCCCATTCAATTACTTGAGCGGGGGATTTGTATATCCCATACACATAATACATACATGTATTATGTGTATGGGATATACACATCCCCCGCTCACGTAATCGAATGGGAGGGCCCATTTGATTACGTGAGCGAGCCCGAGTCTGTTTCCGGACTGGGGCTCGCTTATGGTCCTGGTTTTTTTCAACCAGAACCACAACAAACACCGCCCACCGCTCACCGACCCAGTCAAAAAAAACGGTGAGTCTGAAAATCCGAAAAAAAAAAAAAAAAAAAAAAAATAGAATAATAAAATAAAATGAAATAAAAAGAAAAAATAAACAAAAAATGAGAAAAACCCCAAAAAAACCAAAAAAAGGGATTTTATGGGGTTTAATTTTGTGGGACAAAAAAAGCCCACAGGCCCAGGGCTCCAAGACCCAACTGGCCCAAAGACAGGGCCCAATGGCCATAAGAAGGGGCCCGCCTCTGCCCATCACCTCCAGTGGGCCCACAGGCCCACTTTGATGCTCCAAAGGGGCAATAAAACATTCAAAGGGGCCATTAAAACCCCCCAGGCAGCTCAAAGGGCCCCGTATAAGCCCCAGATGCACTCCATCCCCCCCAAAAGTGGCCCATCCCAAACACATCTCTTCCTATTTCTATTTTTGTTCATCGTAAATATAGTAACACGTGCTGACATACTCTCCCATTCAAATGCTAACAGATTCCGGACAATTCACCAAATCAGCAGCAAAAGATGTCTCACACCGGTGATTACAACTCTGCAAGCAATCAGCCTCCACGCCCATACAGATTCTATGAGGTCGACCCCAACCATCACCCTCACGCCCCACTTGGCAACATGTATCAAAATCAAATCTCTGCGTATGGAAATTCACACGTGCTTGGCCAACCTGCAGCTCCAATCAATCAATCAGGCCACCTAGCAACTAACTATGGCTACCCAAGCAACCAATATGGCCAAGCCCCCAGCCCCTTACTGTCCCCTCAGCCCACCCAGCCAGCTACAGCTTCACAGACACCAACTACAGAGTGGCAATCCAGCCAAACCCTGTCCCCCCAGCTCACCCAGTAACCCAGCCTGTGTTCCGCCCATATGAGGTACAATTGCCTCAATTCACCCACTATCACAATCGACCTCCAGCCTCTACCTATCAGCTTGATCCAGCCCAACCATCCTATCTGGCTCAGCCAGCCCTCTACGCACCACCTCATATAACTCAAGCCCCACCATCCCATCCGTTTCCGCAATCCCATCAAGCACCACAAATCTCAAACTACTGGCAGCCGGGACCCCAACCAATGTCCCACCCGGCCAACCCATTCACTCTTGGAGCCACTCACTTCCAAGGCCCGCCAACCTCTCACAATTTCCCTGTTGGCCAACCATCAGTGCCTGCTCCGCCGCAGACAAATCAAATCCCTTCAATACCTGTCATGCAAGATATGCAGCCATCTCTGGGGGAAATAACCTCCTCTGCGCCATTTAGCCCTCAAATTTGGCCACCTGCACAACCAAGTCCTCAACAGTTTCCCCCAGCAACGTTCAGCCCTCAAGTCCTTCAAACTGTGGCTGAAGGTGAGTTTTCAAATACTTCTCCACTTTGTTGTCATATTACCAAGAACTAATGTTTACCTACTCAATTCCCCAGTCAAATACCCAAGGATCACGGCTACATCTCCTGGCGGGTATCAACCTGCACCACCCAGCCCTCAACTGTTTCCCCAAGCAAATTTCAGCCCACAAGTCCCTCAAACTGTGGCTGAAGGTGAGTCTTCAAATACTTCTCCACTGTGTTTTCATCTTACCAAGAACTAATGTTTACCTGCACAATCTCCCAGTAAAATACCCAAGCGTCACGGCTACATCTCCCAGCGGGTATCACCCTGCACCACCCAGCCCTCAACTGTTTCCCCCTGCAACTTTCAGCCCTCAAGTCCCTCAAACTGTGGCTGAAGGTGAGTCTTCAAATATTTCTCCACCTTGTTTTCATCTTACCAAGACCTAATGTTTACCTAGTCAATCTTCCAGTATACCCGCTCAATCCTTTAGGACGTTCACCGCTGGCCCCCGCAATGTTACCCGCCGCCAATCAACCGCATAAAGTGTTGATGAAATCTGAAGATGTACAATCTTATGATTATTCAGTTGGCAGTAAGTTCTTCTAGTTTCTTAATTCAACCACTTGAGGCAGACTGGCTGAACTGCTTGTGTTTCCAGATGCAATGGATGCACCACCCAAATTCCTTTTCACATGTGTCACTGATCTCAAACACTTTGTCACCACATGGGCCCACGAGCATGGTTACGCTCTGAAAGTTTGTGCTTCCAAGCGGGACAAGAACATCTACTTTGCATGCACAGTTGCCGGGGAAGACCAAACCTCAGTTGATGCTATCCGGTTTCGAGAATCTAGGAATAAGCGACTGGGGTGCTGCTTCAAAATATCCGGCCACAAACCGACTTCAGTAAAACTCAAGGATGCACCATGGGAACTCCGATGCCGAAAGACGATTGAGCACAATCATGGTCCAATCGATCTGGAACATGTAGTCATCCACAAGAAGCTCTCTGTTGAAGGCCAAACTGAGGTTGCTCGCTTATTGTCTCTCGGAATGCAACCCCAGGCAATCGCTAGACTCCTTACTAGCAGTGAGGGAAGGTTTGTAACCAACAGGACGATATACAACACAAAGCAGGCACTGAGGGAAGAGAAGAGGGCTGGCAACACCCCAATCGAGTACCTCCTACGTTGCCTCAACGAATCCAATTGGACACACAAGGACGTTTACGATACAGACGGCAAGCTCCTTTACTTGTGGTTTGCGCACCCAGGATTGTTGCTTCTTGCTCGCAGGTTCCACCATGTGGTCAACATTGACTGCACTTAAAGCAAAACCTGAACAACTACCCCCTGCTGCATGTGGTTGGCCAAACTGCAACCAATCACAGTTTTTCGATTGGTTTTTGTTTGATGCGAAACGAGAAGAATGAGGCCTACTCATGGGCTCTTGATAAGTTGAAGTGGGTGGTATATTTGACTAATCACCTATTCTCATCAGAAACTGACTGTACTCCGGTGCCTGTGTGATACCCATAGATCTAAATGGGACGCTGACCACGCGCCAAAGGTCTTTGTGACAGACAGGGAATCGGCACTGCGTAATGCTATCTCAAAGCACTTTCCGAATGCAACCGCGAACTTGTGCATGTGGCACATTGATTGGAACATTGTGACAAACTGCAAGCAAGCCTTTGCTGGCAATGGCAAAGAATGGGCCAAATTCATGAGGCTCTGGCATGAGGTCGCACATGCCCCCAATGAGGACACCTGCAACTCAGAGTGGGCTCAACTGACACGGTACCTATTCACTCGAACTAACGTCTACGAATACCTGTACAAGAACGTCTGGAGCGAGCGACAGAAGTTCATGAATGCGTGGGCCGGAATGACACCCCATCTAGGAAATCTGACTTCGTCACGATGTGAATCTGCCCACAGCTGGCTGAAAATCTATGTGACGTCGGCTTTGTGCAACTTTGCAACACTTTTCATTACAATTGCTGCAGCAGTGGACCGACAACTTGACACAGCCCACACGAACCTGGCACACGAGTTACAGAAGGGATTAACCGGACTACCAAATGCCTTCAAGTCCCTCAGCTGCAAAATCTCCTGTCATGCGCTCAAGTTGGCCTTGTCTCAGTACAACAAGTTCATCAAGATGAAGAAAACCAAGCCTGGGGATCCCAGCCTTCAATGCAAAGGTAATTTACAGGCTGGCTTGGGCATTCCGTGTTTGCACACTATTGAATGTTTGGTCCAGGGGAAGGGAGATGTGGAGCCTTCTGATTTCCATGTCCAGTGGCATCTGGCCTATAACCCTGATGGTCCAGTGAGTCCTCCTGATGTATGACTTGTTCATGTCCCTCCTAGCTAATCTTCATCTATGTTCATTGCAGGCTCTTGATCAACCACTGTACGACTTTGACAACGATTTTGAGGATTTCAAGCAGGAGATCTTGGCTTCCCACCACCCCTTGGCGTTAGAAGCAACAATGAAAAAATTACGAAGGGTCCATGCAAACACACACGTGGTTCCGCTTGCAGAGCCTGATCCTATCCGAGTGAAATACATACTGGAAAGGCCGTGGAAGAAGAGAAAGGGTAGTGGGCGAGTTCAAAAGCGCGATGACACCCATGCGGAAATTGTGGAAGCGCAAATCCAAAAGGCGCAGGCAAGGAAAGCAAGACAGAAGGCCGGTGTATCAAAAGGAAACGGGGGTAAGCGACAGTCCAAGCGGGTGCAGGCTCCATTGGACACCTCAGCTTCTTCCTCTGGGGACCTGGATGAGCTACCCAGTGTGGAGACACTCATGCGTAAGCAACTTTATTGCATGTCTTTTTAAGAGGCTGATAACTGATGGACTTACTAAGCAGTCAAGAGAAATCACCCCCCACGAGTTGGAAGCCTCATTATTGGGAAACGGAATCGGGGGTCTTTGAGTTCAGGAACATCACGGCGCAAGGAAACGTGGCAGCCCAAGTATGGTAGTATGGATGGTGTAACAGATGAAGATTCTGATTCTGCAGATGCAGTTTCAGATGAAGATTCTGATGCCCCAGATGGGGAATCAGATGAAGAATCTGATGCCCCACATGGGGCATTGGAAGAAGAATCTGATGCCACAGATGGGGAATCAGTTGCAGAATCTGACGCACAAGGTGGGGAATCAGATGAAGAACCTGATCCCCCAGTGGATTCCTCCTCATCTATTGAGATGCAGGTTGAGGAAAAGCAGCTGTCACCTCCAGAAGCCTCAAGAAAAGCCTCAAGCTCTCATGATCAGTTGCTGGGTGAGGCCAGGCTACATTCACCCCCGACAGCCAAGGTAAGTACTATAACTTTGACATTAGATTATCAGGGTCTGATTCCATTGTATGTTTCATAGGACCGGCATGTAGATGCTGAGGTTGCACCCAAGGCTGGCCGAAAAAGACAGGGGAATACCAACCCTGATGTTGCAGTGAGTGACTCAAGCTTGACACGGACAAGGAGGAATGCACCGACTCTGACTGATAACCGACTTCTCATCATTCTTGTCAGGCGGAGCTTCCACCATGGATCTTAAAATACCTGCATTCCACTTATAACCCTGCAGGTGATGGCAACTGTGGTTATGCATGTGTGGCACATGCATTGGCAGCAGATAGACCAGAGGGTCCCTACGCTAAGGCCAATGGGTGGTACCAAGTGCGAAAGGATGTGTTAGAAGAGATGGAAAAGAACAAGGCACATTGGACAAGATACCTTGGGGGGCCTTCAGAATTCGACCGCGCTTACGGACGTGTTCAGGTGACTGACCCACGTGGATCAGTCCCCATGAACAAATGGATGAGCAAGTTGGATGTGGGACCGATTCTGGCCAATGTGTATAACCGGCCATTTGTCTTCCTCAGCAGAACAGGCGGGAGCACCACATATATTCCCGCCACAGTTCCCCCAGACCCTAAACCGCTGCCAGCCCTCTTCTTATCATTTTTCAATGATAATCATTGGATACGTGTGATAGTCAAGCGGACCCCCACGATTCCCTTTCCTCTCCCTAAAGTCTCCCGGTTATTTCACAATAGCCCAGCAGCTGCTTGGCTAGACTGTGTTTCCCCTTCCACTACTCTTCACTCTTTGATCCCTAAATGATTAAATGTACCAAGTTACTGCAAGTAACACTAATTATTATTATCCTTATTAATATTTACCATTCTTATTATTCTTTAATATTATTCCTTTAAGATCTCTAGTGAATATTATTAGTATTATTAATTCATCATTATGACTTTAAGAAGTGATAACATAGTATTATTAAACTACAATCTTTACAATAAATAATATACTTAATTTAAATATACTTAAATTAATAATACGTTGATTAACTAACACATGAATAATTCAGGCTACTCTGTGATAATAAATAATAGAGTGATAATATAGTATGATTAAACTACAATCAATCTTTACAATAAATAATATACTTAAATTGATAATACGTTGTTTAACTAACACATGAATAATTCAGGTTACTCTATGATAATAAATAATACTTATGAGATGTGACAATAACAAATGACACATACACAATGATAAGTTAATATTTTATTAATATTAATAAAAGGGCCTTTGATATAATAAGGGCATTAATAAAAAAACCCGGTTTTTCCGCGTTTACACCCGGTTTTCTGCGCAGCTGCGGCTGCGCAGTGCACCCGGTTTTCCACATTTACACCGGTTTTTTTTAATTGTTAATTTTTAAGCAAATAGCACGTGGAGCGCGGCATTTGATGCACGTGGAGCGCGGCATTTGATGCGCTTGACCTCCTCAATCATCCTCATTTGATATTTTATTTAAAACAAATAAAACAAACAATTAAAACAAGGAATATAAACAAAACAAAACAAAACAAAAATATGGAGGGCGGCATTTTAAATAAGTAAAACAAGTAAACATTATTTATCAAAATTTTAAATTTATTTATTATACTTAAAGGGGTGTAGAATTTTGTGGTAATTTTTTATTTGCAAAAAAACTGTGTCTTCTATTTGTTTTGGCCAATCCACCCCGTTTTTTTCTAATTTAATTTTTTGCGGGCGGATTTTCATTATTTTTCAAAGTTTTAAATTTATTTCTCATACTTACAGGGGTTTAGAATTTTATGGTAATTTTTATTTTGCAAAAAAACCATGTCTTCCATTTTCTTTGGCCAATCCACCCGGTTTTTTCATAAAAAATCCTCACAGCTTAATTTCCAGGATTTCTCAACATTTTCACATTTTTTTAAACTTTTTTAAAGCACTTTGAGGGGTGTAGAGTTTAATGTGACTAACAGTTTTTTTTAAAAATCACTGGTTGAATTGTTTATGATTTTTGGACTCAATTTATTTCCAAACACCTTCACGTCTGTCTTTCAAGATATTCAGGGAGTTTTTAAATGGATTCATACACTTTAGAGGGTGAAGAATTCATTGGAAACAAATACTGATTATAAAATTTTACTCCTATCAGATTTCATGACAAAGAAATGGAAATACAATTATACACAGAGGTATGGTACATTGCATGATGCTTTGGAGTGTTACACATTGTTTATTAAATAAACAAAAACCAGGTGTAAATGCGGAAAACCAGGTGCACTCCGCAGCCGCAGCCGCGCAGAAAACTGGGTGTAAACGCGGAAAAACCGGGTTTTTTTTATTAATGCCCTAGAATAAATGAAATGAATAAAATAAATAAATAAAATAAAAAGCAAGAGACATAATTGCAAGTTAATAATTTATTAATAAATAATAAATGTCATTAAAAACAAAGAGACATTAGTACAGACTAAGAGTGCGCACACAAATAATACGTATAAGAAAGAGAAATTGTTATCAACACTACTGATAACAGCTAGAAAATGCTTACAAATGGTGAATATACGCCTGAATTACATTCCTGAACTGATATGTAATGGGCAAAAAGAAATAGAAGACATTGTTTTTTTGGGAAATCAAAAATACCATAAATTTCTACACCCCTGGAAGTATATTAGACATTTTCAAAATGTTGCAAAAAAATCAAAATCCGCCCGCAAAAAAATAAATAAAAAAAAAAAGGGTTTAAAAGCGGAAAACCGGGTGTGCTGCGCAGCAAATTTGAGGTTGCCGCTGCGTAAAACTGTGTGTAAACGCGCAAAAACCGGGTTTGTTCCTTAATGCCCTATAATAATTATGATACCACTAAGGAATCCCAATAGCCCAATTCTGGATAATCTATAGTTTAATGCTGATATATCATCAAGAATTGGCCACAACCTACCTTCAATAAGGTAGAAACCACAAACCCACATGAGTACTCCTTGGATGCCTATTAATAATACTCTGTTTGGGTTATATTTCAAAAAACACTTAAGTCTGATGTTTCATTCAAGTGGATGAGCAAGACAGTGGTTGAAATTACAACTCAAGGGAATGTGAATGAGAAATAAAAGGGAAACCAAAGAAAAAACAACCCCCGGTACATATATCAGAAGTGGTAGTTGGCTACAGCTATTTCTATATCTTGGGAAAACAAAATTTGGAGGTTTTGAATAGAAAAGCTTTTGTGAAACTCTTCATGGGTTTTTTTCCAATCAACCATTGGCAAACCATCATGACCAATCCGGTTAAATCCCATGGAGCACAAAAAGTTGAGAAAGTATAATCGGAGGTTATCCAAAGTCCCGTGAGGCATCACAGAAGTATTACCACTATTGACCTTATGTTTCAGAACATTGGCGCCAAATTCCAATAAGGCCGAAGCATTTGAAGTAGTCGGACGTTCGGACCCGTATTTTTTAGTGACAAAGGCGGTTGTTGGACCAACAACCAGGAGACCAGCAAGCATCCGCATTTGCTCCCGCATGTTTAATGTTGACCACTCATCAAGCTTTTTATACTTTGGTCTTGTTGGTGCCAGGAGACCGCAGATGTAACACAAGGCTGACATAGCCCCCGTGAAGTATAGACCAAGGACCTTGAGACCGGAGGTGTTTGGTTGGGGGCTTGATCCATCCTTTGCGTGACTTCCAAGGTTTTCATAAGTTCGTTGGAATGCAAGATGGGCAGTATGCACCAAAGATTTTTCCAGGGGGAGAGGCTGCCATTCACTGCCCTGTTGCTCCATGTGTCGAAGGGCCCAGCAGTCTTGCAAAGCACTTTTAAGCCGGAGATAAGCGTGGTCACTTGGAGAAAAGTATGAGGCCAGATTTGCCGCAAGTGTGTGGGTCTGGACACGTTTGGACGGCGGCGCCTTCCGGTTCTCCTGGGAAGCCTCGAGCTGTGCCATGTTGACAACTTCAGGAGGTATCGGAGAGAGCACCAGGTCGAGTGGGGTTAAGAATTCTCTCTGCATACCACACAAATATCAGCCTTTGTGATGTATGAACAAGTGAGAAAAAAAGTGAGTATTTACCAGATTTGCATGCCTTCAGAAGTGTATCCACTTCCCTCCAAACGACTCGGCTGAACTCCTGTAGCATCGTTGGATGTGGCGTGACCATTGAGGGGAGGTGTGTGAGGATGAATGCTATGTTTTCAATCATTTTCTCGGCTGAACGGTGTGACCACGCAATTCCACCCGCCAAATTTTCATTCAAATCATCTGCCAATGCTTTTGGAAGCATTGGGCCAGGGATAAATAGACCCATAGCTGTGCGCAAAGGAGGGATGTTAATTACAAGATGGTTGTGCATAAGCAATGGGGAGTGACTTACCAGGAGGCGTCAGGACCGGGGGAGGAGGAATTGATTCGCCCGGTGGTCTTTGGGTAGGTGGCTTGACTGTTGATGGCCCAGCAACAGGGGGGTTCCGTGGAATTCTGAGGCCTTGCAGTGATTGCGCAGTGATGAATTCGTGAGAGGTGGGATGAGGGGTGAAGAAATTATACATGGGGCCTGTATTTTTAGAAGAAGAAGCAGAGTTGTCCAGGCGCGCCTTTTTGCTTGTAGGGTCTTCAACCGTAGGATCTTCAATTCGTACCATGTCATAGCGATATTGGGTTTGTTGTGGCACCGGTTCATGGACTAGCTCCTGGTGGAAGGTAGGTTTGGGACGTCCATGAAGGAATTGTTGGAGGACTTGCTGGTCTTCTGCACCATCTTCAGAGTCATCTGTTTCACCCTCTGCGTCAGGGTCTTCAGAGCTGTCCCGGATGGCTGGATTGTTAATTTCTCGTCTCCCGTCCGCATTGGGGGCTTTGGAGGACTTCTGGCCAATGAGTGCTTGGTCCCTTTGTACGCCTTGAAGGAAAGGCTGGCCAAAGGTGTTGAGGGTTGTCTTGTGGCCTTCAGCATCTGTCCGTATCTCTCCGCTTCGACGTGGGGATCCATCAGCTGGGTTTGTTGTGTTGGGCTGGCCATATTGAACATCCTTGTTGATTTGGTTTTCAAATTGATTGAGGGTGGGGATTGGGTTGGTTGCAGGAGGTAGGTGATCAGGAGTGTGTGCATATAAGTATGCCATTGAGTCGGCTGCAAATTCAGGGCGGGGGTGGGACTGTGGTGGAGCAGGCCTAGTGGCGCCTAAGGTGTTTCTAGCCGGGGCCAGGGTTCTGGAGACCTGTTCATTCTCATTGTCTGACTGCTCGTATTCAGCCTTTATTTTAGAGGCCCAATTCTCCAGGTTTTCACGTTCATCTGGTTTCAACGCAGGGTGCCGCGCCAGCTCTGTGCATTTTTCCCAGAGATCCAAACCTGTGTAATGGTGGGAGGGTGGGTGGGAGTGAGCCAGGGACTTATGTTATACACAAAATAAACCAATGAATCTCACGTCCTAGTTCACTTGTCTGATGTGAAGACATTGTTGATTGTTGAAGTCAAATTGGTGATTTGTGCGGAATCTGTTAGCATTTGAATGGGAGAGTATGTCAGCACGTGTTACTATCTATGGTAAAAAAAATTTGAAAAAAAAATTGGAAGAGATGTGGGGGAATGAATGTGTTTGAGATGGGCCCATTGGGCCACTTTTGGGGGGGATGGAGTGCGTCTGGGGCTTATACGGGACCCTTTGAGCTTCCTGGGGGGTGTGAATAGCCCCTTTGAATGTTTTATTGCCCCTTTGGAGCATCAAAGTGGGCCTGAGGGCCCACTGGAGGTGATAGTCAGAGGCGGGCCCCTTCTTATGGCCATTGGGCCCTGTCTTTGGGCCAGTTGGGTCTTGGAGCCCTGGGCCTGTGGGCTTTTTTTCTCCCACAAAATTAAACCCCATAAAATCCCTTTTTTTGGTTTTTTTGCGGTTTTTTTCTCATTTTGTATTTCTCATTTTTTGTTTATTTTTTCTTTATTTTTTATTTTTTGTTTTTGTTTTTTTTGTTTTTGTTTTTTTTTTTATTTTTTGTTATTTTTTGTTATTTATTTATTTATTTATTTATTTTATTTTATTTTTTATTTTATTTTTTATTTTTTTTTTGTTACTCACAATTTTTCTTTTTTGAATCGGTCCGTGGTGGTGGGTGGATCGTTGTTTGCCCAGGATTTCGTGGTCGTTCTGGTTGGAAACAACCAGACCGACGGTCTGATTCCTGAAAGGAATCAGACTCGGCGGGCTCGCTCACGTAATTGAATGGTCCCTACCATTCGATTACGTGAGCGAGGGGATGGATATGTATATCCCCATACACATAATACATGTATGTATTATGTGTATGGGGATATTGCATGCAATATCCCCCCACACACCAAACAATTGGCGTGTGGGCCCCGCACGCCAATTGTTTGGCGTGCGCTGCCACACGCCAATCGTTTGGCGTGTGGGAGCGCACGCCAAACAATTGGCGTGCGGGGCCTACACGCCAATTATTTTTGGCGTGTAGGGTCTACACGCCAAAATAAATTGGCGTGTGAGACCCGCACGCCAAAAATGGCGTGTGGTTCCCACACGCCCTTTTTTTTGGCGTGTAGACCCTACACGCCAAAAAAAAAAGGCGTGTAGGCCCCGCACGCCAAAAAAAATTGGCGTGCGGGTTGGGGTTGGCGTGCGCGCTTGGCGTGTGTTTATCAACGCCCTGGTAGCAGGTATCAAAAAGAAAATGGTGTGAAACCTTTCATCCCTTCCCCCAGATCATCACCAATATATTCAAACATATCCAAAAACACACAAGAAAATACCCAGGCCCACCATTATGTATTTTTTAGAATATGAGTCTGAGTTTTGGATCACACTCTTATTTCCTGCTCCTATTCCTGTTCCTGTTCATTCTCATGTTCCTGTTACATTTCATTTTCATGTTACTGCCCTGTTCCTTTCCTGTTCCTTTCCTTTTCCTACTTATGTCCCCTGTTCCTTTTCATGTCCCCTGTCCAGTTCCAGTGCTGTTCCTGTCCACAATTCCTGTTACTGTTTTCCCAAGTATCACTTTTTTCAGGCACCCTTTTGATCATGCAAGGGGGCTATCTAGTTGTCTAATTTAAGTCTGCTCCTTGTATATGGAATAAAAACCATTGATTCCAAGAACATCAAACCTAGTCCCATCATTTCCGTAATATAAGCTCCTCTTTCAACTCTCCACCCTCTTAAACTAAGTTCTCCCCCTTAAAAATTGAAACATTTAAATTCTTGTCCAGAATTTTCCAACCCATTAACCTACTCTGATCTCATCAAATGGCCGGCACCAAAGAATACAACTATGCCAATTGGATCTCAAAGATGACCTTGGCACTCAAAGAAAAGGGACCTTTACATCTTTTTCTTGGCAAGGAGCCTGTTATGGTCCTTTCTGTGCAGAGGAAGGTGAGGAGAGTGTGATTCACAGGTGATCTGTGATATGAAGATGCTGCTGCAGTCTAAGAAGATGGTATTTGGTGTGCCTTGTTTTTTGGGCGTTGATAGACGCACGCCAAGCGCGCACGCCAACGCCAGCCCGCACGCCATTTTTTTTTGGCGTGCGGGGCCTACACGCCAATTGTTTTTGGCGTGTAGGGTCTAAACGCCAAAATAAATTGGCATGTAGGCCCCACACGCCAAAAATGGCGTGCGGTTCCCACACGCCATTTTTGTTTGGCGTGTGGGCCCCACACGCCATTTTTGTTTGGCGTGTGGGCCCCGCACGCCAAAGACAATTGGCGTGTGGGACCCGCACGCCAATTGTTTGGCGTGCGGGTCTCACACGCTCACGTAATTGAATGGCCCCTCCCATTCGATTACGTGAGCGGGGGGATGGATATGTGTATCCCCATACACATAATACATGTATGCATTATGTGTATGGGATATACATATCCATCCCCCCGCTCACGTAATTGAATGGGAGGGGCCATTCGATTACGTGAGCGAGCCCGAGTCTGTTTCCGGACTGGGGCTCGCTTATGGTCCTGGTTTTTTCAACCAGAACCACAACAAACACCGCCCACCGCTCTCCGATTCGATCAACAAAAGCGGTGAGTCTAAAAAAACAAAAAAAAAAAAAACAAAAAAAAAAAAAAAAAAAATCAAAAAAAAAAAAAAAAAAAAAAAAAAAAAAAAAAAAAATCAAAAAAAAAAAAAAAAATCAAAAAAAAAAAAAAAATCAAAAAAAAAGAAAAAATCAAAAAAAAAAAAAAATCAAAAAAAAAAAAAAAAAAATCAAAAAAAACAAAAAAAAATCAAAAAATGAGAAATAAGAAATGAGGAAAAAACCCCAAAAAAACCAAAAAAAAGGGGTTTTTTGGGGTTTAATTTTGTGGAAAAGCCCACAGGCCCAGGGCTCCAAGACCCAACTGGCCCAAAGACAGGGCCCAATGGCCGTAAGAAGGGGCCCGCCTCTGCCCATCACCTCCCGTGGGCCCACAGGCCCACTTTGATGCTCCAAAGGGGCAATAAAACATTCAAAGGGGCCATTCAAACCCCCCAGGCAGCTCAAAGGGCCCCGTATAAGCCCCAGACGCACACCATCCCCCCCAAAAGTGGCCCATCTCAAACACATCTCTTCCTATTTCCATTTTTTTTTCACCGTAAATATAGTAACACGTGCTGACAAACTCTCCCATTCAAATGCAAACAGATTCCGCACAAATCACCAGATCAGCAGCAAAAGATGTCACACACCGGTGATTACAACTCTGCAAGCAATCAGCCTCCACGCCCATACGGATTCTACGAGGTTGACCCCAACCATCACCCGCACACCCCACTTGGCAACATGTATCAAAATCAAATCTCTGCGTATGGAAATTCACACGTGCTTGGCCAACCTGCAGCTCCAATCAATCAATCAGGCCACCTAGCAACTAACTATGGCTACCCAAGCAACCAATATGGCCAAGCTCCCCAGCCCCTTACTGTCCCCTCAGCCCACCCAGCCACCTACAGCTTCAATGACAACAACTACAGACTGGCAATCCAGCCAAACCCTGGCCCCCCAGCCCACCCAGTAGTGCAACCTGTGTTCCGCCCATATGAGGTACAATTGCCTCAATTCACCCACTATCACAATTGACCTCCAGCCTCCACCTATCAGCTTGATCCAGCCCAACCATCCTATCTGGCTCAGCCAGCCCTCTACGCACCACCTCATATAACTGTAAGCCCTGCTCCTCACAGGCTTACACAAACCTGTCACAAGATTATATAAGCTATTCTGCCTTGTATTTAGTCTCTTCTTTCCCCTTTACCTAGACAGCAGAGATCTTTCTCTCCTGTCTAGGTAAGTACCTTTCCTTCATTCATTCTCTTCTCAATTCCTTTTATCATTGCCTTCACTTGTAGATACTAACTGGAGAGATCTTTCTCTCCTGTCTAGATTGCAATTCACCTCACTTTGGTACTAGAACCCTCCAGAGGCTCTTAGCCTGGTTCCTCCGTGCCACGATCCTGACCGCTCCTTCTATAAAGAACCAGTGAAGGGACTCAACCCTTACACTTTTTTTTTCTAGTTCCACAAACCAACCGGCAGAATTTTTAAAATTCACTAACGTGCCTTATCCAACTTCAAACACCCCAACATCTCCCTTTTTTTCCAAACTTGACTTACATCTCTGACAGTACTCCCAATTCTCCCTCCTCTTCATCTCTAAGAAAATCGTCCTGATGTTCGGTGGCTATGAAACCCGTATCAGGAATCTAGAGGATACCGTACGGCTCCTTTTAGCTAGGTTGGAGATCACTCAGTCAATGGTTGTCTTCAATCCTTCTCCAACTGGCTCGTTCCGATATTCAGTCAATCGGGGCCTGGTACCAGTACTATCCAAAGCTGCAGCCGAATCCTTGATGAAGACACCAGAAAAAGGGAGACCAACTGTCCATCGTCATCATCATCACCCGTATGTTTCCAAACCGGCACTAGCGACTGCACCTCCAAAGTCGCCTACATCTACACCACACACTCGATCTCCCAATGAGCGTCTTACTTCAGCCTGTCTCACCAAAATTCCTTGGTCTTCAAGAGACTATCCACCTCATTTAAAACCGCAAGCCTTCTCAATCTTGCCCGATCATCATCTTCTCTCATCCAATGATCTATCATCTGCCACTTCTCAGCCACAGCCCACCACCTTGGAATCCTCGGAGCCGACGGAAACACCCGCCCCTACATCACCTTTCTTGGGAACCTCTCCCATCCTTTGCCCGACAGCCCTGTCGGATCATCATGCTGGCTTTGACCGACTGATTCTCCAACTCATGACAGCTCAAGAGGCTGCTACAAGGTTGACTCAGGCGAACCGAGAAGCGGCTGCGCTAGATCGACAGGCCGCCACGGATTGTATTTCCCGATTAGAGCACACAATGATGAGCCTGACCTTGAAGAATGACCTCTGTCTTCAGTCCAAAGAGGTTGCGCTGGCCGATTTGCAAACCACATCTGTACCTCCTGCATCCTTGTCCGTGCATTTAAAACCGACCTCGCGGCCATTTTCATCCTTGGATCGCTCAACAAGCTCAAAATTACACTTGGATTCCTTACTGCCTGAATCGACCACCTCCCAGCCCATTTCTCATCCATCCACCCCCACGACCCTCTCGCTTCCTCAGCCCGACCTTCCAGAAGCCTTCAGGCGGACCCAAACCACCCTGTGCGACCCTTCTGAAGCCAAACTGCCCACTTCTCTCGCTACCCGTCTCCAGCCATTGGACACGTCGGCTGAGGCCCTTGACTTGATTCAATCTGATCCGATCATGTTGCTACCCCAACCCGACTTGCCAGAAGCCATCAGAGAGACACAAGCCGCCCTGTGCGACTTGTCTGAAGCCAACCCGCCCCTCCCAGCTGTTACAAGCTTACTCTGCGCGACTATATCCAGTCCGATTTCTCCCTCTGAAAGCAGCTCAGCAGCCGTCGTCGTTAACCCCGCTTCAACCTTTTCATCAAAATTATCCAAATGGTCATCATCACCTTCCGACCAAGCTCATCCCACTCATCAACCTACTCTCAGAAATCCTCCTCAAATGCGAACCAAGGACACTCCAACTCTTCCTAATTTTTCTGAAGACTTTGATATAGCTGAAGTAGGTGGCATCACCGTTGTTGATGAATTTGTTGAGTGTGTGGAACCTCGAATCACCCCAGATCTTTCCCGAAAAGCACTGGAAGACCACCCAAACCTTGGACAACTTCTGGAGACACTCAGCTTCCTGGAACTTGACAACTGTCTCAAGGCGCTAGAAGAAGAGAAGAAACTTGAAGCAGAAGAGATTATTGAAGAAGACAACTCAGTTGAAGCAAACCATATTGAAGATAAAAAAAAAAAGAAGAAGAAGAAGAAGAAAGCCTCTAACTCGACTTCACCTCCCGACAACCTGGTTTTATTTTATGTTTGATATCTTCACCCTCTCCATCATCCTCCACTTTTCTCTGCTCTATCTTACCTGAAATCTTCAAAACATCTTCTCCATCCTTGACTGCCTCCACATCCCAATTGAGAACACCACAATTCTGATCCCTTTTTTTTCTCTCTTCCACCTTCCTACCTCTCCTCTTCTTTGATTGTTGAATTTTTTCCTCCTTCACTCTCTTTTATAGGAGGGGAGACTGTAAGCCCTGCTCCTCACAGGCTTACACAAACCTGTCACAAGATTATATAAGCTATTCTGCCTTGTATTTAGTCTCTTCTTTCCCCTTTACCTAGACAGCAGAGATCTTTCTCTCCTGTCTAGGTAAGTACCTTTCCTTCATTCATTCTCTTCTCAATTCCTTTTATCATTGCCTTCACTTGTAGATACTAACTGGAGAGATCTTTCTCTCCTGTCTAGATTGCAATTCACCTCACTTTGGTACTAGAACCCTCCAGAGGCTCTTAGCCTGGTTCCTCCGTGCCACGATCCTGACCGCTCCTTCTATAAAGAACCAGTGAAGGGACTCAACCCTTACAATAACTCAAGCCCCACCATCCCATCCGTTTCCGCAATCCCATCAAGCACCACAAATCTCAAACTACTGGCAGCCGGGACCCCAACCAATGTCCCACCCGGCCAACCCATTCACTCTTGGAGCCACTCACTTCCAAGGCCCGCCAACCTCTCACAATTTCCCTGTTGGCCAACCATCAGTGCCTGCTCCGCCGCAGACAAATCAAATCCCTTCAATACCTGTCATGCAAGATATGCAGCCATCTCTGGGGGAAATAACCTCCTCTGCGCCATTTAGCCCTCAAATTTGGCCACCTGCACAACCAAGTCCTCAACAGTTTCCCCCAGCAACGTTCAGCCCTCAAGTCCTTCAAACTGTGGCTGAAGGTGAGTTTTCAAATACTTCTCCACTTTGTTGTCATATTACCAAGAACTAATGTTTACCTACTCAATTCCCCAGTCAAATACCCAAGGATCACGGCTACATCTCCTGGCGGGTATCAACCTGCACCACCCAGCCCTCAACTGTTTCCCCAAGCAAATTTCAGCCCTCAAGTCCCTCAAACTGTGGCTGAAGGTGAGTCTTCAAATACTTCTCCACTTTGTTTTCATCTTACCAAGACCTAATGTTTACCTAGTCAATCTTCCAGTATACCCGCTCAATCCTTTAGGACGTTCACCGCTGGCCCCCGCAATGTTACCCGCTGCCAATCAACCGCATAAAGTGTTGATGAAATCTGAAGATGTACAATCTTATGATTATTCAGTTGGCAGTAAGTTATTCTAGTTTCTTAATTCGCCCACTTGAGGCAGACTGGCTGAACTGCTTGTGTTTCCAGATGCAATGGATGCACCACCCGAATTCTTTTTCACATGTGTCACTGATCTCAAACACTTTTTCACCACATGGGCCCACGAGCATGGTTACACTCTGAAAGTTTGTGCTTCCAAGAGGGACAAGAACATCTACTTTGCATGCACAGTTGCCGGGGAAGACCAAACCTCAGTTGATGCTATCCGGTTTTGAGAGTCTAGGAATAAGCGACTGGGGTGCTGCTTCAAAATATCCGGCCACAAACCGACTTCAGTAAAACTCAAGGATGCACCATGGGAACTCCGATGCCGAAAGACGATTGAGCACAATCATGGTCCAATCGATCTGGAACATGTAGTCATCCACAAGAAGCTCTCTGTCGAAGGCCAAACTGAGGTTGCTCGCTTATTGTCTCTCGGAATGCAACCCCAGGCAATCGCTAGACTCCTTACTAGCAGTGAGGGAAGGTTTGTAACCAACAGGACGATATACAACACAAAGCAGGCACTGAGGGCAGAGAAGAGGGCTGGCAACACCCCAATCGAGTACCTCCTACGTTGCCTCAATGAATCCAATTGGACACACGAGGACGTTTACGACACAGACGGCAAGCTCCTTTACTTGTGGTTTGCGCACCCAGGATTGTTGCTTCTTGCTCGCAGGTTCCACCATGTGGTCAACATTGACTGCACTTACAAGACGAACCTGAACAACTACCCCCTGCTGCATGTGGTTGGCCAAACTGCAACCAATCACAGTTTTTCGATTGGTTTTTGTTTGATGCGAAACGAGAAGAATGAGGCCTACTCATGGGCTCTTGATAAGTTGAAGTGGGTGGTATATTTGACTAATCACCTATTTTCATCATAAACTGACTGTACTCCGGTGCCTGTGTGATACCCATAGATCTATATGGGACGCTGACCACGCGCCAAAGGTCTTTGTGACAGACAGGGAATCAGCACTGCGTAATGCAATCTCAAAGCACTTTCCGAATGCAACCGCGAACTTGTGCATGTGGCACATCGATTGGAACATTGTGACAAACTGCAAGCAAGCCTTTGCTGGCGATGGCGAAGAATGGGCCAAATTCATGAGGCTCTGGCATGAGGTCGCACATGCCCCCAATGAGGACACCTGCAACTCAGAGTGGGCTCAACTGACACGGTACCTATTCACTCGAACTAACGTCTACGAATACCTGTACAAGAACGTCTGGAGCGAGCGACAGAAGTTCATGAATGCGTGGGCCGGAATGACACCCCATCTAGGAAATCTGACTTCGTCACGATGTGAATCTGCCCACAGCTGGCTGAAAACCTATGTGACGTCGGCTAGGTGCAACTTTGCAACACTTTTCATTACAATTGCTGCAGCAGTGGACCGACAACTTGACACAGCCCACACGAACCTGGCACACGAGTTACAGAAGGGATTAACCGGACTACCAAATGCCTTCAAGTCCCTCAGCTGCAAAATCTCCTGTCATGCGCTCAAGTTGGCCTTGTCTCAGTACAACAAGTTCATCAAGATGAAGAAAACCAAGCCTGGGGATCCCAGCCTTCAATGCAAAGGTAATTTACAGGCTGGCTTGGGCATTCCGTGTTTGCACACTATTGAATGTTTGGTCCAGGGGAAGGGAGATGTGGAGCCTTCTGATTTCCATGTCCAGTGGCATCTGGCCTATAACCCTGATGGTCCAGTGAGTCCTCCTGATGTATGACTTGTTCATGTCCCTCCTAGCTAATCTTCATCTATGTTCATTGCAGGCTCTTGATCAACCACTGTACGACTTTGACAACGATTTTGAGGATTTCAAGCAGGAGATCTTGGCTTCCCACCACCCCTTGGCGTTAGAAGCAACAATGAAAAAATTACGAAGGGTCCATGCAAACACACACGTGGTTCCGCTTGCAGAGCCTGATCCTATCCGAGTGAAATACATACTGGAAAGGCCGTGGAAGAAGAGAAAGGGTAGTGGGCGAGTTCAAAAGCGCGATGACACCCATGCGGAAATTGTGGAAGCGCAAATCCAAAAGGCGCAGGCAAGGAAAGCAAGACAGAAGGCCGGTGTATCAAAAGGAAAAGGGGGTAAGTGACAGTCCAAGCGCGCGCAGGCTCCATTGGACACCTTGGCTTCTTCCTCTGGGGACCTGGATGAGCTACCGAGTGTGGAGACACTCATGCGTAAGCAACTTTATTGCATGTCTTTTTAAGAGGCTGATAACTGATGGACTTACTAAGCAGTCAAGAGAACTCACCCCCCACGAATTGGCAGCCTCACTATTGGGAAACGGAATCGGGGGTCTTCCAGTTCAGGAACATCACGGCGCGAGGAAACGTGGCAGCCCAAGTATGGTAGTATGGATGGTGTAACAGATGAAGATTCTGATTCTGCAGATGCAGTTTCAGATGAAGATTCTGATGCCCCAGATGGGGAATCAGATGAAGAATCTGATGCCCCACATGGGGCATCAGAAGAAGAATCTGATGCCACAGATGGGGAATCAGTGGCAGAATCTGACGCACAAGGTGGGCAATCAGATGAAGAAACTGATCCCCCAGTGGATTCCTCCTCATCTATTGAGATGCAGGTTGAGGAAAAGCAGCTGTCACCTCCAGAAGCCTCAAGAAAAGCCTCAAGCTCTCATGATCAGTTGCTGGGTGAGGCCAGGCTACATTCACCCCCGACAGCCAAGGTAAGTACTATAACTTTGACATTAGATTATCAGGGTCTGATTCCATTGTATGTTTCATAGGACCGGCATGTAGATGCTGAGGTTGCACCCAAGGCTGGCCGAACAAGACAGGGGAATACCAACCCTGATGTTGCAGTGAGTGACTCAAGCTTGACACGGACAAGGAGGAATGCACTGACTCTAACTGATAACCGACTTCTCATCATTCTTGTCAGGCAGAGCTTCCACCATGGATCTTAAAATACCTGCATTCCACTTATAACCCTGCAGGTGATGGCAACTGTGGTTATGCATGTGTGGCACATGCATTGGCAGCAGATAGACCAGAGGGTCCCTACGCTAAGGCCAATGGGTGGTACCAAGTGCGAAAGGATGTGTTAGAAGAGATGGAAAAGAACAAGGCACATTGGACAAGATACCTTGGGGGGCCTTCAGAATTCGACCGCGCTTACGGACGTGTTCAGGTGACTGACCCACGTGGATCAGTCCCCATGAACAAATGGATGAGCAAGTTGGATGTGGGACCGATTCTGGCCAATGCGTATAACCGGCCATTTGTCTTCCTCAGCAGAACAGGCGGGAGCACCACATATATTCCCGCCACTGTTCCCCCGGACCCTAAACCGCTGCCAGCCCTCTTCTTATCATTTTTCAATGATAATCATTGGATACGTGTGATAGTCAAGCGGACCCCCACGATTCCCTTTCCTCTCCCTAAAGTCTCCCGGTTATTTCACAAGAGCCCAGCAGCTGCTTGGCTAGACTGTGTTTCCCCTTCCACTACTCTTCACTCTTTGATACCTAAATGATTAAACGTACCAAGTTACTGCAAGTAACACTAATTATTATTATCCTTATTAATATTTACCATTCTTATTATTCTTTAATATTATTCCTTTAAGATCTCTAGTGAATATTATTAGTATTATTAATTCATCATTATGACTTTAAGAAGTGATAACATAGTATTATTAAACTACAATCTTTACAATAAATAATATACTTAATTTAAAGGGCATTAATAAAAAAACCCGGTTTTTCCATGTTTACACCCGGGTTTCTGTGCAGCTGCGGCTGCGCAGTGCACCCGGTTTTCCGCATTTACACCCGGTTTTTTTTAATTTTTAATTTTTAAGCAAATAGCATGTGGAGGGCGGCATTTGATGCGCGTGACCTCCCCAATCATCCTCATTAAATATTTTATTTAAAACAAATAAAATAAACAATTAAAACAAGGAAAATAAACAAAACAAAATAAAAATATGGAGGGCAGCATTTTAAATAAGTAAAATAAACAAAAGTAAATAATATAAAATTAAACAAATAAGAATGAATGAAATGAATAAAATTAATCAATTAATTAAAAGCAAGAGACATGATTGCAAGTTAATGATTTATGAATAACGCAACTTCCCCAATTATCCTCATTCAATATTTCATTTAAAACAAATAAAATAAATAAGTAAAACAAGTAAAATAAACAAAACAAAATTAAATTAAATTAAACAAAATAAATGGAATAAATGAAATGAATAAAAGAAATCCTGGAAATCAAGCTGTGAGGATTTTTTATGAAAAAACCGGGTGGATTGGCCAAAAAAATAGAAGCCATAGTTTTTTTGCAAAAAGAAAAATTACTATAAAATTCTACACCCCTGTAAGTATAATAAATAAATTAAAAATCTCGAAAAACAATGCAAATCCGCCCGCAAAAAATTAAATAAAAAAACCGGGTGTAAATGCGGAAAACCGGGTGTACTGCGCAGCAATTTGGACGTCGCCGCTGCGTAAAACCGGGTGTAAATGCGGAAAAACCGGGGTTTTTTATTAATGCCCAATTTAAATATACTTAAATTAATAATACCTTGATTAACTAACACATGAATAATTCAGGCTACTCTGTGATAATAAATAATAGAGTGATAATATAGTATGATTAAACTACAATCAATCTTTACAATAAATGATATACTTAAATTAATAATACGTTGATTAACTAACACATGAATAATTCAGGTTACTCTATGATAATAAATAATACTTATAAGATGTGACAATAACAAATGACACATACGCATTGATAAGTTAATATTTTATTAATATTAATAAAAGGGCCTTTAATATAATAAGGGCATTAATCAAAAAACCCAGTTTTTCCGCATTTACACCCACTTTTCTGCGCAGCTGCGGCTGCGCAGTGCACCCGGTTTGCCGCATTTACACCGGGTTTTTTGTATTGTTAATTTTTAAGCAAATAGCACGTGGAGCGCGGCATTTGATGCGCATGACCTCCCCAATCATCCTCATTTGATATTTTATTTAAAACAAATAAAATAAACAATCAAAACAAGGAATATAAACAAAACAAAACAAAACAAAAATATGGAGGGTGGCATTTTAAATAAGTAAAACCAGTAAACATTATTTATTTATCAAAATTTTAAATTTATTTATTATACTTAAAGGGGTGTAGAATTTTGTGGTAATTTTTAATTTGCAAAAAAACTGTGTCTTCTACTTGTTTTGGCCAATCCACCCGGTTTGTTTTTAATTTAATTTTTTGCGGGCGGATTTCCATTATTTTTCAAAGTTTTAAATTTATTTCTCATACTTACAGGGGTTTAGACTCTCATGGTAATTTCTATTTTGCTCAAAAACCATGGTTTTTTTTTTTTTGGCCAATCCCGCCGGTTTTTTCATAAAAAATCCTGACAGCTTAATTTCCAGGATTTCACAACATTTTCACATTTTTTAAACTTTTTCTAAGCACTTTAAGGGGTGTAGAATTTAATGTGAATAACAGTTTTTTTTTTTAAATCACTGGTTGGATTTTGATGATTTTTGGACTCAATCTATTTCCAAACACCTTCACATCTGTCTTTCAAGATATTCAGGGAGTTTTTAAATGGATTCATACACTTTAGAGGGTGAAGAATTCATTGGAAACAAATACTGATTATAAAATTGACTTCTTATCAGATTTCATGACAAAGAAATGGAAATACAATTATACACAGAGGTATGGTACATTGCATGATGCTTTGGAGTGTTACATGTTGTTTATTAAATAACCAACAACCGGGTGTAAATGCGGAAAACTGGGTGTAAATGCGGAAAAACTGGGTTTTTTTATTAATGCCCTAGAATAAATGAAATGAATAAAATAAATAAATAAAATACAAAGCAAGAGACATAATTGCAAGTTAATAATTTATTAGCACACAAATAATACGTATCAGAAAGAGAAATTGTTATCAACACTACTGATAACAGCTAGAAAATGCTTACAAATGGTGAATATACGCCTGAATTACATTCCTGAACTGATATGTTATGGGCAAAAAAAAATAGAAGACATTGTTTTTTTGGGAAATAAAAATTACCATAAATTTCTACACCCCTGGAAGTATATTAAACATTTTTCAAATGTTGAAAAAAAATCAAAATCCGCCCGCAAAAAAAAAAATCAAAAAAAGGGTTTAAAAGCGGAAAACCGGGTGTGCTGCGCAGCAAATTTGAGGTTGCCGCTGCGTAAAACTGTGTGTAAACGCGGAAAAACCGGGTTTGTTCCTTAATGCCCTATAATAATTATGATACCACTAAGGAATCCCAATAGCCCAATTCTGGATAATCTATAGTTTAATGCTGATATATCATCAAGAATTGGCCACAACCTACCTTCAATAAGGTAGAAACCACAAACCCACATGAGTACTCCTTGGATGCCTATTAATAATACTCTGTTTGGGTTATATTTCAAAAAACACTTAAGTCTGATGTTTCATTCAAGTGGATGAGCAAGACAGTGGTGGAAATTACAACTCAAGGGCATGTGAATGAGAAATAAAAGGGAAACCAAAGAAAAAACAACACCCGGTACATATATCAGAAGTGGTAGTTGGCTACAGCTATTTCTATATCTTGGGAAAACAAAATTTGGAGGTTTTGAATAGAAAAACATTTGTGAAACTCTTCATGGGTTTTTTTCCAATCAACCATTGGCAAACCATCATGACCAATCCGGTTAAATCCCATGGAGCACAAAAAGTTGAGAAAGTATAATCGGAGGTTATCCAAAGTCCCGTGAGGCATCACTGAAGTATTACCACTATCAACCTTATGTTTCAGAACATTGGCGCCAAATTCCAATAAGGCCGAAGCATTTGAAGTAGTCGGACGTTCGGACCCGTATTTGTTAGTGACAAAGGCGGTTGTTGGACCAACAACCAGGAGACCAGCAAGCATCCGCATTTGCTCCCGCGTGTTTAATGTTGACCACTCATCAAGCTTTTTATACTTTGGTCTTGTTGGTGCCTGGAGACCACAGATGTAACACAAGGCTGACATAGCCCCCGTGAAGTATAGACCAAGGACCTTGAGACCGGAGGTGTTTGGTTGGGGGCTTGATCCATCCTTTGCGTGACTTCCAAGGTTTTCATAAGTTCGTTGGAATGCAAGATGGGCAGTATGCACCAAAGATTCGTCCAGGGGGAGAGGCTGCCATTCACTGCCCTGTTGCTCCATGTGTTGAAGGGCCCAGCAGTCTTGCAAAGCACTTTTAAGCCGGAGATAAGCGTGGTCACTTGGAGAAAAGTATGAGGCCAGATTCGCCGCAAGTGTGTGGGTCTGGACACGTTTGGACGGCGGCGCCTTCCGGTTCTCCTGGGAAGCCTCGAGCTGTGCCATGTTGACAACTTCAGGAGTTATCAGAGAGAGAGCACCAGGTTGAGTGGGGTTAAGAATTCTCTCTGCATACCACACAAATATCAGCCTTTTTGATGTATGAACAAGGGAGAAAAAAAGTGAGTATTTACCAGATTTGCATGCCTTCAGAAGTGTATCCACTTCCCTCCAAACGACTCGGCTGAACTCCTGTGGCATCTTTGGATGTGGTGTGACCATTGAGCGAAGGTGTGTGAGGATGAATGCTATTTTTTGAATCATTTTCTCGGCTGAACGGTGTGACCACGCAATTACACCCGCCAAATTTTCATTCAAATCATCTGCCAATGCTTTTGGAAGCATTGGGCCAGGGATAAATAGACCCATAGCTGTGCGCAAAGGAGGGATGTTAATTACAAGATGGGTGTGCATAAGCAATGGGGAGTGACTTACCAGGAGGCGTCAGGACCGGGGGAGGAGGAATTGATTCGCCCGGTGGTCTTTGGGTAGGTGGCTTGACTGTTGATGGCCCAGCAACAGGGGGATTCCGTGGAATTCTGAGGCCTTGCAGTGATTGTGCAGTGATGAATTCGTGAGAGGTGGGATGAGGGGTGAAGAAATTATACATGGGGCCTGTATTTTTAGAAGAAGAAGCAGAGTTGTCCAGGCGCGCCGTTTTGCTCGTCGGGTCTTCAACCGTAGGATCTTCAATTCGTACCATGTCATAGCGATATCGGGTTTGTTGTGGCACCGGTTCATGGACTGGCTCCTGGTGGAAGGTAGGTTTGGGACGTCCATGAAGGAATTGTTGGAGGACTTGCTGGTCTTCTGCACCATCTTCAGAGTCATCTGTTTCACCCTCTGCGTCAGGGTCTTCAGAGCTGTCCCGGATGGCTGGATTGTTAATTTCTCGTCTCCCGTCCGCATTGGGGGCTTTGGAGGACTTCTGGCCAATGAGTGCTTGGTCCCTTTGTACGCCTTGAAGGAAAGACTGGCCAAAGGTGTTGAGGGTTGTCTTGTGGCCTTTGACATCTGTCCGCATCTCTCTGCTTCGACGTGGGGATCCATCAGCTGGGTTTGTTGTGTTGGGCTGGCCATATTGAACATCCTTGTTGATTTGGTTTGCAAATTGATTGAGCGTGGGGATTGGGTTGGTTGCAGGAGGTAGGTGATCAGGAGTGTGTGCATATAAGTATGCCATTGAGTCGGTTTCAAATTCAGGGCGTGGGTGTGACTGTGGTGGAGCAGGCCTAGTGGCGCCTAAGGTGTTTCTAGCCGGGGCCGGGGTTCTGGAGACCTGTTCATTCTCATTGTCTGACTGCTCGTATTCAGCCTTTATTTTAGAGGCCCAATTCTCCAGGTTTTCACGTTCATCTGGTTTCAACGCAGGGTGCCGCGCCAGCTCTGTGCATTTTTCCCAGAGATCCAAACCTGTGTAATGGTGGGAGGGTGGGTGGGAGTGAGCCAGGGACTTATATTATACACAAAATAAAGGAATGAATCTCACCTCCTAGTTCACTTGTCTGATGTGAAGACATTGTTGATTGTTGAAGTCAAATTGGTGATTTGTGCGGAATCTGTTAGCATTTGAATGGGAGAGTATGTCAGCACGTGTTACGATATCTATGGTAAAAAAAAATTGAAAGAAAAAATTGGAAGAGATGTGGGGATTGATTGTGTTTGAGATGGGCCCATTGGGCCACTTTTGGGGGGGATGGTGTGCGTTGAGGGCTTATACGGGGCCCTTTGAGCTGCCTGGGGGGTTTGAATGGCCCCTTTGAATGTTTTATTGCCCCTTTGGAGCATCAAAGTGGGCCTGTGGGCCCATGGGAGGTGATGGGCAGAGGCGGGCCCCTTCTTACGGCCATTGGGCCCTGTCTTTGGGCCAGTTGGGTGTTGGAGCCCTGGGCCTGTGGGCTTTTCCACAAAATTCAACCCCAAAAAAACCCTTTTTTTTGGTTTTTTTGGGGTTTTTTCCTCATTTTTCATTTCTCATTTTTTGATTTTTTTTTTTTTTTTTTTTTTTTTTTTACTCACATTTTTTTTTCTTAATTGGTGAGTGGGGGTGTTGCTCAAATTCGTGGTCGTTCTGGTTGACAACAACCAGACCGACGGTCTGATTCCTGAAAGGAATCAGACTCGGCGGGCTCGCTCACGTAATCGAATGGTCCCTACCATTCGATTACGTGAGCGAGGGGATATCGCATGTGATATCCCCATACACATAATACATGTATGTATCATGTGTATGGGGATATCGCATGCGATATCCCCCCACACGCCAACCAATTGGCGTGTGGTACCCGCACGCCAATTGTTTGGCGTGCGCTCCCACACGCCAATCGTTTGGCGTGTGGGAGCGCACGCCAAACAATTGGCGTGCGGGTCCCACACGCCAATTTTCTTTGGCGTGCGGGGCCCACACGCCAAAAAAAAAAGGCGTGTGGGAACCGCACGCCATTTTTGGCGTGTGGGAACCGCACGCCATTTTTGGCGTGTGGGAACCGCACGCCATTTTTGGCGTGTGGGAACCGCACGCCATTTTTGGCGTGTGGGAACCGCACGCCATTTTTGGCGTGTGGGTCTCACACGCCCTTTTTTTTTGGCGTGTAGACCCTACACGCCAAAAAAAAAGGGCGTGTAGGCCCCGCACGCCAAAAAAAAATGGTGTGCGGGCTGGCGTTGGCGTGCGCGCTTGGCCTGCGTTTATCAACGCCCTGTTTTTTCCATTCATTCTCCGCCATCAGTCTGCAAGCTTCTCTGCATTAATTGTTTTTCTACAGGGGATGAAATGTGCCATTTTTGTCAGTCAGTCCACTACTGTCAGTATTCTGTTGTGTGAGCAGGATTCAGGAAGGTTGGTGATCAAATTTTAGCTAATTTCTGTCCACAGCCTTGCAGGGATTGTGTCAGCTAACACTGCCAGCATAATTGCCTAGGATGAAGTCATCCCAGTTAAACTGGGATGCACTCAACCAATTTAAACTTGGTTGAAATCAACTGATGAAATATAAATCCAAGGGACCCCCCTTGGTTTTATATTTCATTGGTTGAGTTCAACCTAATTTAAATTGGTTTTTTTGCATCCTAGTTTAACTGGGATGAACTCAACCTAGGAAATTATGCTGGCAGTGTAACTGCTAGCCCAATAGGCGCAGAAACTCACAAAGCTGTGTGATAGAGCAAACAAGCAGACATTTAGCTGCGCAGCAAATGACAGTAAGTGACAGATGAGGGATTGTCTTTCAAGTAAGCATGTTACAGATCAACAAACCCCATTGAATATATGTAGAGAATTATTCTGCAGAGGATGATCCCTCAGTTCAGAATTTACCAAGCCCGTCTACCTTGTAGTTTTTGACTCCATCAACTACTACAACTGGGGCCTTCTGGATTCCTTTCTTATCTTTCTTATCTTCCTTTCTCTATTCAATCTATCTTCTTGACCTTACCCTTAATAAGTAAGTTCAAGACCTCTCTCTCAACCCCTTCCTCCCTATCACCATCATAGAGTCATTTGACTCTGGTTGCCGAGATCAACCTGCCCCTCTAGACAGAGGCGTGGTATTCCTCCTCCTGCCTAGACTTGGAGTAGAGTTTCAAACCTTATCAAGCTTAATAGCTGTTAAAGTTGAACATCAACCTCAAGTTTTCATTCAAGGTGCCGTCACTTTAGAGACGTACCCTGACATTTGGGGGCCTCATTGTTTTTGAGTTCCGAGATCATCATCATCTCTTTCACACAATTATTTTTATCACAACCCGGATCCACAAATCCATAACCTTCCCCAGTATACATGACATTAATCCCTGTATATTACATACCTCATTCCTCTCAAACTAGCTTGCAGAATACTTACAAGTGTGCGTATTGAAACTCTGTTTTGTAGTTTCAAGACTATTAGCAAAGATAGCTCAGTCAAGTACCCTCGAGACAGTAAGCTACAATAAACTCCATTCCCCTGTTATTTCCTCCTAATTTTTTTTCTCTCATTGTCATTTACTCTCAAAAGTGTCTTCTAGACAGACCTCCCTGCACCAATTCTTCAGGTTGGAAGCTAGAAGCAACCCAGAAACATTGAGGGCTTTTCATTGTCATAGTGACACAGTCGCAAACAACGGAGTAGCGGATCTGTTTGACAGACTTTTTTGTCACACAGGCAATACAGCCCCTAGTCAAGTAGAGACTCCAAACAGAGAAACGGAGCGCGACTCACTATCACATAATCAGCCCAAACCAACGCTAGCTAGAACAATTGATCAGCAGGTGATAGACCCGGTGTTGACCAATCCTCAAGCAAATTCAGTTGTATATATATTGATAAGAGACATCAACTCAAGAGCGTTGAATAACAACAAAGATAATTCAACGGTAGATATCCAAAACCAATTGACCAGACCAGGACAGTCTACAGTAGTAGTTAACAGATTATTGACAGGAGACCAGCAACCCAATAATATAGTTGGAGATAATCAGGGCAGTCATTGATCAATAGCCAACAGCAATTCTAGTGTAGAAATCACAGGCACAGGTTAGTTTGGCATTGTTAGAACATGTCTCCACAGAAGAAAATTGAGCCTAACATTGGCTCCCAATCCTCATCCACTAGGTCAGCAAAACCCACTCTTGTTCCCCCAGGCAAATTTAAACGCGGAGGGAGCACCAAGGACCTTCAATCCAACAACGGCGCTACTATTGCAGACCCACCTGAGCTTCAGGCAAGCGTACCTGGAAGCACAAGCAGGGGGGAATCAAGAATCAATGGCAATCTTGAGAGACCAGGCAATGACTACTCACAACAGCCTGGAAAGACTCATAGGCTGGGATACCCTACTTTGGTTGGCCGAGGGCTGGAATCCTCATGCTATGCGCCGGAACAACCGTCAACCAGCAAATCAACAGTGCAGGGAACATTGGCACCAGGAAGATACCCAACCAGCAACCAATCAGCAACCAAGAGAGCAGTTAGCTCAGGGGCCAGCAAGACAGACGCAGCCGGACCAAAATACGAGAATGTGTTGTTGCCAGAACTACAAGCAATTGATTTACAATGAGTTGCTCAGGGTGGGCAGGACCATCCAAGGGGGCTATCAAGCAATCAATCAATCACGCTCACAAAACCAAGGGAGGCAGGAGCATTAACGCTGGCCAACGCTAGTGGTATGTTGTCCAAAATGTTTAAGGAATTGGAACAAGTTGTTGATGGCAACTGTAAACAGGTTATGGTTAATACGGATAACTTTAGGTTGGCGCTATCTAAGTACTTGCAGAAGGATCTCACAACACCAATGGCAAATAACTTCCACCTGATTACAGACTTGGTGAATGAGAATTTTAAGTCAGTTAAGTTTTCTTCAAATGGCCTAGCTTCTGTTTGTAATGGTTTACCACTCTTAATGAGAAGCATTAAAGAAAATGTTGAGAATATCAATAATAAGTTAGGAGTGTTACCAAGACCTTTGGTTGACAGTTTATAATCAACAAATCTTACCAAATTTTGACGAATACATCTGGGGTTGTGATTGGGTGGAGTTGTATCAGGGAGGATTGATTGTTGGTTGGGGTTGAATTGTGGAGGAATATTGGTTGTATTGAGGTTGTATTTTGGCAAGGTTGAATCCTGAGTTGTGATTGGTTGAATTGTGGAGGATTGTGGGTTTTTGGAATTATATTGGGGTTGTTGTTGTTGATACTTGGGTACATGCTAAATCCACCATTATCTAATCAACTGGTTTTGAAAATCCACCATTTTTAAAAATCATGGATATCAACATAAAATGATTCAAAAATCTCAAAAGTTAAATTTTGTTGAAAAAACTAATTCACTGGTTTTAATTGTGGATTTGGTCATATTGATACCCCATATAATAGGGGGTATCAAATATGACCAAATCCACAATTATCTAATCAACTGGTTTTGAAAATCCACCATTTTTAAAAACCATTAAGATGTATATAAAATGGTTCAGAATTCTCAAAAGTGAAATTTTGTGGAAAAACCTAATTCACTGGTTTTAATTGTGGATTTGGTCATATTTGATACCCCCTAATTTGGAATTTTGATTGACTGGATTCATAACTTTGGATTTGGTGAAACCTGTTGATTAGATAACCATGGATTTGCCATTTTTAAAACATGTCAGTCTTTTACCTACTGGTGAAAAGAAGAAAAAAAGAATGCCTGGTTTCAAAAGTGGATTTGGCCATATTTGATACCCCCTATTTGATACCACCTAATAGTAAGTTACCATCACTTGTCTTTTTGTGGTGCTTTTCCCCCCTTCCTTTCCATAAATCTGGGAGTTACACTACCCCTGTGTAAACATGCCCCAGTGTTTTAAAGCTAACTAAATCCTCTAAGGTACCCTAGAGGGATCTAAACCACCCCTGATTTCTCAGACCCCTCTGGTTATTTTTTACTGCCATATTCTTACACTTCAATCCCTCAAATATTGATTAAAATATTGTATTATAAGTAAACTTTACCCTAGTTTTATATATCACATCTTGCACCTCGTGTGGCGTTGTTTTATCCACTCGAAGCGTCTTCTGGCCATCGGATGACATCGCCTCATTCACATCACCGGACTCCCACTTGGGAGTTGGATTTCGGTCTCGTGGTCACCGCCAACGCAAGCCCCGCCCGTCCACCTGACATGACCAAGTTTTAGTTATGCAGCACACTAAACATTAGACCAGGGCAATATCGCACTGGATGGAAATCAACATGACGGATGAGAACATCCAAATAGATTATCCAAGCACATACTTATATAATTAACTCATGGTCCTCGTACGTTTGTTTACATAAATATTTGTGTGCGAGATCCACCGGCAGACCCAAATCCAAATTCTCCTCGACTTGACAACAACATTTATCCCAGGGGTCTGTGCCATCTGTCATCACATCAAGCAGCACCGCTAGCGAACTTATCTGGCTTGCAGACCAGTGGCACTCCTTGAAGATTTCCAAAACCCTATCGCGTGCTCTATTCTCACTATGGTAAGTGCTCTTTCCATCTCTGGCGTCCCTACCCGGGCCGATCTTAATTGAACTATGTCTTTCGAAATGGCGAATCACAGAAACCAGAACTCCCCACTTTGAACACTATCTTGGACCCCGCAACCTGCGCTCAGAAGGGATTATGTCCCGTTGGCATTGGTCGTGCTAGGAAGCCTCGACAGCTTTACTACGAAGTTCATGGGCACTTGAGAGCTACTCAAAAGATCGTGCTAAGTTAGTTTTTCCTAAGGAGCCATTTGTGTTCGTATACAAACTGAAACCTCGTGGATTTCTCTATTCTTTACCAGTCATGGGTATGGACCGGTTCTCTACCTTTCAGCAAACGGCTCAGATCGCTCTAATTCATCCCTGCTACTCGATACGATGATTATTGGGAAAATTTTAGGTCTCAACTTTACCTGTTCTGCCTGGTGTGAACAAGTGTGTCATTTCGGGAGAAAGCCTGATCACGCTGTGTTGGTATGGGACAATCGTGGCGTAGGAAATAGCGAGTTGAGCATTCCGTAACTCTAGCGTCTAAATTCTTCAAAAAGCTTCAAGATATTTAATCCGCGGGTGTATGTACTCTTGCATTTTTGTAATGCTGGCCGAAAGTTGTGGAGCGATCGAGCCTTACAAAACTTCTGAAATGGCCAAGGATGCCTTGGACCTTTTGGATTTTCTACAGTGGGATCAAGATCGTTCAATCCACGTTTTCGGTGTCTCTTTGGGTGGAATGATTTCTCAGGAACTGGTAAATAAGTATCTTCGCCTGTGGTACTGAAAGTGGAACTTACTCCCTCGATTCACCCATCAAGTCACTGTTGATCCCATCGCGCATCAAATCGATGACTTTGATAAGTACACGGTCTGGAAATATCTTTGACTTCCCATCTGTTCGTTCCCTTTTTTATTCCTGACAAAATATTATCTCGCGTCAAAAGCTAATAGTAAATTTTCCATCTCCCTTTTAGCTAAGTATCCTCAAGATGTTTTCGAAAGTCTCGTTGAAGGCTGTGACTTATGAGGAAGGACTAGACTTGATGCTGGACTTCTTGTTTCCGCTTGCCTATTTGAACCAGCCAACAGCGAGAGGACGGACTCAAAGAGACGACCTTCGCGATTATTTCGCATCATGGCACAACAAACCCCGGAGGCAGTCACCGGCAGGAGCTATCGGTCAAGTATGCGCTGCAGTGGGACATCACTGTTCGGATTCAAATCTAGAAAAAATCAGCCAAACCTTATCCCCTGCTAAGATAGCGGTCGTCTTGGGGGAGAGAGATGAAATGATCTACGCAGTGAGGTCGTTACAACTGCAAGACCGACTGCCCGGCTCTGAACTGGTTGTGTTCAAGGACGGGGGTCATGCACTCAGCCGACAATTTGGTCAAGACTTCAGCTCGCTAATGGAAAGAATTATGATGGAAGGTAACCAAGCATTTCCTTTGGAAAAAGTATCTAAACACATTTAAGAACAATGCCTTTCCGTCAATAATCTACGCCTCAGAGCTGTATACATTGCTACCTTTCTGCTGTAGTCTCACTTGATTTCATCTTCTCTCACATATTGTTAAACTTGGAGACTCATTCGCCCGTTTCTACCTGTTGTATTTTTTCCTTATATCCTCACGCAAGCCATCTGACTCGACCTGACAAAATCTTCCACCGCAACTACATGTACTCTACATATCAAAACTACAGAGAGAGAAAGAATTTTGACACTGTCACGATGACTATAGGTCCCAAATTCGTGCACTCTGGCACTTCAACTAGTATCTGGTACATGTCTTCATTACTATTGTGGGCAGATTTGGACAAGAGTATTGAAATTGCGCTAGGGAATACGAATTTTCATGATACATGGATGCTTAAACTTTTTGAAAATAAAGAACTCATCCTAGCCATTGATTGAACTGGTCGGAATCGCCATGAGTGCCCGACGGGTGGGTATGATCCCGGTCAATAAGCTTTGAGGAAGGAAATCAGAAAAATAATACGTCAATTAAATCCGCTATAAACTAGAAATTTGACGAAATGAAAACCATGAAGAAGGGTAAAACATGGGCCACACCTGGATACCTTTCAGAACAGGCAGCATAAATGGGTATACCTGCTCCCATCCTACCCGGCTCGATCAGTCGAGGGACAGGAGGAATTTCGCCTCTTCGCTCAGCGTATTCACGCCGAATATTCTCTTGTCTAATCAGATGCTTGGGGCGATACATTGAGGACTCAATTATATCCGACATCTCATCAGCTTCGATGAAACGAGGGCCTGGTGGGATTTCGCCTCGCCGTTCAGCGTATTCGCGTCGTATGTTTTCTTGCCTAGCTAGCTGGTTGGGGCTGAGGTACATATCGTTTTCAACAAGCCAAGGCGATATCCTGGCTCCAACACCAAGACCACCAACATCCCACATTGGATACGTGGACATCAAGGGAAATGATAGGGGGAAATGTGGCCCATCTAGTACTCCCATGATTGGAGCTCTTCCGTATGAGGGCATGACCTGTTCGGCCAGTATTGGAGTTGCATATCCAAATGTCGGGTCAATTGGTAATCCGCCCAACTGATAGCCCCAGAAAGAGCCCATTCCCAGACCCAGTCGGCTACGTTCTATCATGTCCATATGTTCCCAACGTAACCGTCTTTCCGCCAGGCTGAGTTCCTCCCACGCAAGGCGCTCTCGCCATCTTAGCATCCTTTCTCCCTCGTCCAGCGCGCGATCGAGCCGGAGCATCATTTCGTATAGGTAAAGATCGTCGAGCATCTGACCATACTCGCGAGGTGGCGAACCGGCTGCTAGACCGTAGCTTGCTAGAGGACCGATTCTTCCATAGCCGTAATCATGGTCGATGCCGTGTAAGAAAGGATTTTGCATGGCGTAGTTTAGAGGCAGAGTGCCACGGGCATACCCGCCCCCCGGAGGTAACATTTGATTCATGAAATATGGATCTGAAAACATCGGCAGGGTCCTGGGCAATATGGAAGCCATCTGTTGATAATATGGATCGGCCATGGCTGCGGGATGATGCAATGCCTGGCCATAGTAGCTTGGGTGTGTCATACTGGTAGCAGGATAGGGCTGAGTAAGGCCATATCCCGTAGAGCCGCCGGGATGCCCATACCCTGCACCTAGAGCAAGCTCTTGTCGCAGCCGATATTCATCATCTAATGCCATAGCGCGTTCCGTTTCGAGCTGAAGGCCGAGCGAGTTTAAATGTCTTTCCTGATTCATCAAGTGCATTTCGTCCAGCTCACGATCTCGCAAGTGCATCCGCTCGTTGAGGGCGTTGAGGGAATGTAGATGATGCAGCTGTTCATGTTCGCGGTCTAGGAGGGCGATGTCATTGAAATGAGGAGCCGCAAGCTGCATTGCCGCCCGTTGTTCGGCTATCAATGATTCATTGAGGAGGTGAGAATCGACGTGTGGAGGTAACACGTCGAGGTGGGGGTGAATTGAGGACTCGGCCATGAGTCGATTAAGGTGCTCCATTTCCCGAACCTGGGGATGAAATGTCGCCGAGGCCTCGAAATCAGAGTAGATCATACCTGGATAATGATGGAATCTTTCCATGTCCTATGAGTGTGGAACAAGTTATAACTTCAGCTTCTTGGCGCATGCCAATGATGGCGATGCATTACTTACGAAGGGTCGAGGAAAGGGTGAGGAGGGTATGGGATTTGCTAATCCAGAGATTTCGAGAGATGCTAGCTCAACACTTTTTGACAGGTGTGGGGGGTCTTGTTACCATGGGCCAGTTTACCGGATTTTAAAGCAAACGCATTTGCTTTGGTTGATCTGGTGTTGAGCAGCAAGGCTTCAAGGTGATCCATTGCGATCTGTAATCGATCCCTTTAGATTCACTACAAATAAATACGTATGCCTGTCAGTTTTACTCATCCCGGATATAATTATTTATATGATGATGATGATGATATATAATATCTTAAGGTCAATTCAAATGTTTCTGTACACATTGAGAACTCTGATCATACCTTTGGGTTGGATCACCGGGATGTGTGTAGCGACGGGTGGCGGCTCGGCAGCGGCTCGCCACAGCTAATTGGTTCAAGGTAAGCTCCATGGAAAGTTGTACATGATCCGAGTTACCCTGGCAAGGACCATGATAGCCATGCCGTATTATAAGGTCTTCTCAAGATCACAACCACAAAGCATGTGCAACCACCACCAGTTTGGACCTTTTCAACACTATTCCTCCAAACCGACCTAGAGGTTGGTAACTACTGGACTGGGGGATATATAACTAGTACCCCCAGATTAACATTTAGATAAAGTTCAACGTGAGTCCTTGAAGCCTCCTCTGTCCAAGATACGAGCTAGGGACCTATAGTATAACTTGCGAGACAATCACAATATTGGAGAGGGTATAATTGAGAGCAAGCATTAAATGAAACCGGGGAGTGGATCCGAATGAGTCCAGCATCAATAGCTACTAGTTGTAAGTCAGGTATTGGAAGGAATGAACAGGTAAATAGAATGCTCGACGACCAGACCCAGGGTGAGCTAAGCAAATAATAACGAAACAAATAAAACCCCAGCCTGGCATCATTTTGCGGAACTACTTTCAAAGTAACAGAAACTACTACTAATGTTAATACATCACATGTGGCTATGAGCGATATACAACGAGTTGGGCTTGAACTCGGAGCAATATCTTCAGAAGAGAACTCTCGGATCAAACTAGACCGCTAGGAAGTGATTCGGATAATTTACTAATCTTCATCAATTCAATCTGATAAAACAAAAGATATCAAGTCAGATCAACGTCAATTTTAACCAAGATAAACAATCAATACTGACACCTTCGATCGAGGTTTGGTCTGCGTAGAGGTGCCCTTCCGGGATAGCAATAATAAACCTTCTGAAATCAGTGTAGAGCTCTTTTTGGATTCGTTTCAAGGTCTTAACGATCATCGCGACTTCGAAACCTTCGTCGTCGCAGTCCTCATATCGTGATTCAGTAGGGTCCGACCAGAGCCAAGAGATGACATTTCGATCGAGCTCAATCCAATTTCTCAAAGACATTACTCGATTTTCGTTGGGAAGGTCAAATTCTTCTGTTAGAAAATCTAAGAGCAAGTCCATATCGATATCTGGCTCGTTTTCTTCGAGTGTCTTAGCAAGCTGAATTTTCATCGAAGGATGTAGACAAATTTTTACAAATGGGTTGACATGGTAAACATCCTTCATTTTCTGAAAAGACTGGTGGCACTTCTGATCGTCATCGGTATAATTCTTAAATATACTGTCGAAAGTTGGCACGATTACCGCACCTGAATAATAAAAAATGAGGTCAAGATCATAATTCAAGCTTGATCCAACAAATGGTTTTCCTAATTACCTGCGCAGAGGACCATTTCAATTCCGGGGTTTACTGGTGGCGAGTTTAAAGAAGTAGACGCTTTTCCACCACCAAAAGCTATTGTTGTCCAATTCAACTTTGTCACTCAAATCTTCATGACAGATTATTTGTAGGCGTATGAAGTATCAGAAGAAGCTCACTAAAAAATTGTACCCGAGGCTCCTTTTGAACAAGCTTGATCACGGAAGATCCATCGGAAAGAAATTCTTGAACGACGTCCCGATGAACAAACACAGATCTGACCCCGGAGAGGTCGTCGACGTGGTTCCATGCCGGAGATCTTTCGGATTGGGACGTAAAGGTGCGATTTTGGTGACCGTCATCTTGGAAACACACTCTATTGGCTCCGGCTTTTGTGATGCAGAGACTGAGAGCATCCACTTCAAGAGATGAACCCCATATCTTAGGCGCATGGGAAAGCGGCTTTCTGGCCGACGAATATGCACGCTTCCGAGTCGGAAGGACCTCTGGCTCAAGCGGCTCATAAACAAGTATTTTGGAGTCTTTAATGTTGGCCTTCCATTCATCCTCTTTCCAGCCAAGCTGGCTGGAACACACCTGAGCAACGTCCCTTGAGACATCACCCATAGACACCAGGCGAGACATGATTCGATCGCTGAGCACTCCGATGATGCTCTCGCGGCGCTGCTCCGCAGCCTTGGCCATTTCTTTCTCAAATTTCTTCAGCTGGGCGGCCGTTGTTGCATTGCAGGCTCTTCTTGAAGATGAAGCTACAAATCAATTTGAGCGTAAGCAATCAATATCCAGCTTCACCGCACCAGGTTTCTATGAAAAATACGAACCCGTTCCAGTTGGGGTGGGTTTATTTCCATTCTGTTGAACTTGTTCTCCTGACCTGTGAGTACGACTAACGGTTGGGGGGGAGAACTTGCCACCCGGCGAAACTGTAGAACATCGAGTTGTTCGTCTAGGGCGTGTGCGATTGGCTAATAGAGGCTAAGTTATTACTGGACCCTCATGAAAATCTGAATATGTGCGTCAACATCGAGCAGGCCGAAATCAAACTTACTTGCGTCGGGGGAGTGAATAACCTGGCCACGTCTATTGCGCTCTGATTATGATCACAGATCGATAAGTTTTCAAGGCGCCTCGAGATAAATGAATGTCGATAGACCAAATGCTACGTACTAATACTACCAGGCAGAAACCCTGTATCGGAGTCTAGTTCACTGCAAGACGTCGATTGATACTCGTCGTAATTAAGACGTGTTTTCCGCTTGGGATTGGTACGGTAACGCTTGTTTGGCATCTCTAATGCTTCCAAAAAAATTTTGGGGAGAAGAGACCTTAAGGGGGCTGACGTGGTTGTAGACAAAGATGACCGCTTAGGATTCGAGGTTCTTGGCCCGATGGCTCTTAGATATCGATGGTATGTATGATGTGGTGTTTATATATTGCATGCCGTTATCCATAGTCGAACCAGTGGGGCAAAGTTTGGTCTACTAAGGATCGCTGAGCTCATCAATCTATCAAAGAACCCAACCATGTGTCCAACGTTTTTTTTTATTCTGCTTGTTACCACAGAGCACGAATAAATAACTGAGCCTGTTGGATGATGATCTTTCTTTGGGAAGACGTACATATTTGTATATAAATAGATATATACTGCAGCGTGTACATTTATACCAACTTGATCTGCACATTATTTACTTATTTTAAATAGAATAAAAGAAAGAAAGAAAACATTGTTGAGTACACTCAACAAACACCACGGAATGGCCAACCACTGACCGACCATCAACAATGCTGATTGCACAATCCTTAACGCAGGCGCCTGCTCATGCAATTCGATTGAGTCTAGAAGCAGGGCTCTGACGTAGGAATGCATGCAAACAAGTCCGATACATTAAAGGACTATCCGAGAAGGTTGGCTCGTTGAGTATATCTTGTCATAAGGGTATGTCTTTACATCTTGGACCTGGCAAGTCATCAACATTTTGTGTGTGATGTTTCTAGTTGGGGGGAGGACGGGAATCGGATGATGAGAAGACCCAACGATGACTTGACTTGTCAACTAGTCTACTATTACCTGTGGGAAGATGGGTTGGACTTTCCGGTATTCAAACACTGAACTGGCCACTCTTTTCAAAGTGATTATACTATGTTTATCCAGGGGAGAAACCAAACTTCTGTCCAGAAATCCAGTTTTGAATGTTTTTTCAAAACTATGCAACTTTCCAAAATCTTGAAAAATCATTGGCTGTGTTGGTCATAGTTTTTTGTCAAATTTTCACCCTTTGAAGAATTTTCAATAGCAACTGTGACTCTCAATGCAATTTCTTCTGATCATAATTTGTTGGATATCCAACAAAAGTTCCCATCATGAACTGGGCTATTCCAAGTTCAACTTTGAAACCACAGTCACACATATTTCAAATTTTCATTAGGGAAGCCAATGTATACCCACTGCCTGTACATACCATCACCAGTAAAAATAAATTCTCACTAGAAGAAAGTTGACATCAATCCAATTTTAATCTTCTACCCATTGTCTATCTAACTCAACATTGATATAGCACACAAAGGGGCCACTATAGTTGGGTTATAATAGAACTGGGGCTACAAGGGAGCAGTCACAAATTTTACTTGATGTCACCCAACATCTGGTGAGAGCCAATTTTTCCCGGTGTATCATTTCAAAGTCTAAATAGTATATCAGTCCAACTGGCATAACATTGCATTTTTCCACCTGATCCAATTCTTTGGCCCTGAGACATGGATCTTTGTAATATTGAGTGAGAAGCTCCTCTTCAAAAAAAAATCTCACTCTGGAACTTTGGTGAAAGTGTACATGAGTGTACAAGGGTTTAGAAAAATGGCCACGGTGTGGCTGGAACATGAACTGCCCTAGGAATTTAATGGATTTGTCCTGGAAGTTTGTCCCCTTCCTTTCCCCCTCCCCCCGGGGTGCTCGGATGCGGTCAGATAAAACCACAGGTGTCAATCAATGAATAACGCGCAAACCTATCCAGTTCCACAAGATTTGAGACTTCGAACGCTGAAAACAGAAGAAAGCCTAATCGACGAAATCAAAAACCCGAACGCATCGCATGGCATCAGCAGGTCCGAGGACGCTCTATCGCTTGGTTTTGAAACCCCTAGCGCTCCGACCCGCTCTAAATAGCTGTCATGGATTGCCCGGATCAAGTGCACAAAGACGTTGGTCGACCAGCGAGGCCCAAGGAAACCCTACGGCGAAAGATTTAATAAGGTCTCCGAAAGAATCTAGAAAGATAACACAACACTCCAATGCCCAACACACCGCAAAGAAAGTTTACGACTTTAATATTCCCGATCGAGTGTGGCAAGCCCCCATCAATACCGAGCAGAACCCCTTAAAGTATTCCATCACAAGAACGACACCTTACAACACCCTTCCGGTTTACTCAGTCATGAAACCCGGCTTAGGACAAATCTGGACTCTCATAAAAAGGATCGATGGCGACTTATACGTACGTCTGACTTACATTAACTCCATTGAGTCGATCAAGTTTTGATTTCCTGATCTTGTTTTGATCCTCTTAAATCACACAAAACTACCAACTGTCTCCTTCATCTTTTTTTGTCTTTCACAATCAACTGAAACCAAAGAAATTGAAAGAAGATTTGAGTTTAGATTTCCCGCAATCCCAGCCAATTCTAAAATTGAACGTCAATCAAGTATTATGTAGAGGTCACATCACCAAAGAAATTAAACTGTGGTTACAAGATAGAGGCTTTTGAATTAGTAGAATTGAAAACTATTTCGCTTTTGTCTGTCTTATTTACGAGTTGCTCTTTTTTAAGGGTGGCTTCGCCGCCCTACGGTTACCGGCTACTTCAAGACCATTTCGTATTTTAACGGGACCTCGCCCCTACGGTTCAAATTACCATAATTGATATCTTACGGCCCCTGCTCCTTGCTTGATGATTGACTTCATTTGGCAATCGCCTCGGAGATCTGCATCCGACGTGGAAGAACGTGTGGCCCTGTAAAAGAAGTTGAACCCGGGGTTATCTAGCCACACTTTGTCATTGAGCACTGTCTATAAGTCATCCGCATCGATGTTCATTGAGCACTGCCTTATAAGTCCACCGCACCAGTTTTTCATGTGGTTCGATTCCGTCGGGTATGGTAAAGCAACTGACAGGCTGCAAACATATTATTGGCACTAACGAAAGTATGACTAGGGCGTGTTGGGGTGAATCAGTTTTTTTTATAGATTGGTTTTGGAGAAGCAATGTGCAACCTTTGGGAACACGTTTGCAGTGAAGTGAGTGAAAGTATCTCGATGGCTCTTCCAAGCGAGAAAGAGACAGGGGAGAAGATGAGTGAGATGGTGGGGTCAAGTCAACCACCCAAGGTTGATTACACCAGTATTATTCTACCTCCCAAGTGCTTGAACCAGTCCGGATGATTAGTCTTACGCATCAATACATTCTCTCAAGCGCTGGACATAGATCACCTTCCGGGAAACAGGGGATACGGAACGATACTAGCGGGGATGGTCAAAGTGACAGAATTGGCCGTTGTAAAAAGTTAGGCAGAGGGGCGCATGTCCTGCTAAATCCAGTGCAGTAAAAGGCCGTATTGGTCAACCAAGAAATACAACATTGCAACAAAAAAACATAAAACATAAAACATAAAATGACCTGAAATAACGAAAAGTGAAAATTAAATAAGTTACATAAGGTAAACGCCTGAATTTGAAAGCGTTTATTATTAGGCCCATCGGACGGTTTTCTTTCGCAGACAGGCCTTCTTAACCAGGCTGAAAGGATTGCTCAGTGGCTTTGGGGTTGTATTCGTGGCGGATTGAAGTGAGTCATGGAGAGAGAAATTATCATGAGGGTGATGATGATGTTCAATCAACTTGCGTTTCAGACGGGGATTAGACTGAAAAAAACGCTCTTCCTCTTCAGCGTCGGTTCGTCTCTCTCGCGGTCCGAGGATAGGGCAGCGAACACGAGGGGTTTTGGGGGTTTGATGTGGCGGTCTTGGCCTGGCGTTGTGAGGTGGATTATTCGGGTTTAAGGTCATGAGAGGGCCTGGAAGACGCGGCGGGGGTGCGAGCTCAGGACTGGCTTGGTTATTCAAGCCTTGCGGATGAGTCGCCGAGTTTGACAACTGGGCAACAAGCGGCAATGGGGCAGGACGCGCGTTGGAGGAAGTGAGCGGAGTGACAAGATCAGGCCCGGTAATCTCGCTACCGTGCATGGGTTCCGAATCATCCGGCATTGCAGTCTCTCGTCCATCGATGATAGAGGTACTATCCTGTCTTGGGTAAATGACTTTCAACCTGGTTTGCCTCACTCCTGAAAAGTGTAGGGCTTGGATTTCTTCCAATTTTTTTGCAACTCTCTCTGTTGGCAGCACAGCCGACGAAACGGGGATGTTTTTTCTGCATGAGTATCATTGATAACATTAAAACGTGGAGAGTTGAACTTACTAGCACGCTCAGGGTTGCTAGCTGGTTGATAAGAATACACAGCCTGCAACGGATCAATCTGCCTGGCCCATGGCGAGCTATTCCAAAGCTTACGAAAGTCTTTCCGTCGGCGATCAGCAGCTTGAGTTTCTTGTATCGAGCCCGGTGAATCGTGGCCACCAGCGGGTTGAAGGGGCTGGATTTGGAGCAAAGCTAGCTTTAGAAGCCCTACGAACACACAGAAGAAGAGTCGACATCTTCGACAGGGTTTAAGGAAGAAACAATATCCGATTCGAATGTGCCACTTACGTCCAACTTCCGGATCTTTGGGAATGTACCTGAACCGGGAAGAAGACGCCGATGCGATTTGAGTCTGCGAAGCTTTGGGATTGTTGAGCTGGAGATCGCGTAGTTCAACTGTCATTGCGCCATGCTCATCGTCGCCGTCATTGTCTTCGGAGGAAGACGAGCCCGAATCGGCCAAGTCTGGGTCGGCTTCTGCCCCGGGCCGCGGCTTCAGCCGCTTGTGGTGTTTAGAGATCCGAGTAGGGGGGCCGGCTCGCCCGGCCTCCGAGTCTTCCGAGTCACTCCGCGCTGCTATCTCCTGAAGTAGATGCTGTTGGGCCCGGATACACGCTTCTCGTCCATGGTGAACGTGCTCCCAGTAGCAACGCACGAGTTCAAGCGCGTCGACGTTGTTTTGGTGATGCCATTCCGCCGCGGGATAGCCCTTGAATTTCAATTTGTAGAATCTTTCGCGCGTCCCTTCTGGTGTCTTCGTTTCAACCTTGCTGTCTTCGATCCAATCCAATTCCCAGCCCCGGGTTGAGCTTCCCGAATCCGAAGAACCGGGTCGTCCGGCATCATTCACATATCCTGCAGTGTCGGAGAAAGATCTCTCGGTATCGTCCTCGCTTGGAACTGTGCTCGACGCCTGAGAGGAGGCTGGTTCCATGATTACAAGAGAGAAAAAAAATCGGTCGATCGATCTCACTTTGCTTTTCGAAGAATATATTATTGGTCACTATGTAATCTTCTTCTGTGTTTGCGCCTCTGGGGAATTACCAAGTTAATACATGAAGAGAGAGATGTAGATAGAGGGAGACAAGGTTTGTATCTTATGCATGCGAAAGAGCCTGTGATGTACACAAATCCCCTTGAGTGGTCACTCTCAGAGTAATCATATCCAAGCAAATAATGTAGATAAAGGATGTTGATGGCGTTGTCTGACGGCGTTGATCTTGCTGATGAGTTCAGATAAGCGTCGGTTGAGGTAGAGTCTTGCTATATCCTTTTGATGTAAATGTACTCCTTAGGTACCAATGCTGAGGAACCACTGTCCCAGTTTTGACTCGACACCAATCGACGTTTCCCAAGATCAACTTGCTCAATAATCTCAACTCATCCAGTTTGCCTATACGGCTGTTTTTCTTCATCTTCTTTAAATCCTCCTCATCTTTCTTCTCTTTGTTTTCTCTTTTCCTCGGGTTATCAATCGTCACTATCTTCTTGATGTCACTGCATGACATAGTTTTGTTAGGTTCCTCAGGTTGTGTTTTCACTAATCCTTCTTACAACTAAGATTCATGTTGTGCAGTGAGGCCAAATTCATGGAGGCGCTGGGCTGCCAATTATGGCTAAATTCCTGTGTGAAATGACGGTGGAATGACCCCAGAATGGACATCTGTTTTGACAAAGCAGCCATTTTTATGCTTTTGGAGTGTCAATCTAGCCATTTCTGATGGACCATCTGGCCAGGCAAAATAGCCACAATGGTTCTAAGCTGACATTCCTAGCCAACCATGGTGCCAGAGGCAACATTCTTAGCCATTACCAACCATCCCAACAATTCAGGTCAGTCTTTTTGTGTATTTCTCATCCAGCAACAGCTAGCAATGTGATACATTCATACATCATACACATGTAATTGCATCTCTTACATACATCAATTCACATGATTGCATCTGTTAAGCCATCCTACACTATTTCATCTGTAGTTGAGAATGTCACAGTATTGCCTTTTCCAAACTGTCCCATCCTTGCCTTTTAAAGGGACATAAATATAGCATGTCTTCCTTAAAGCTCCCAACACTACAGAAACAAACTCTAGAAACTGCCAGCAGTTGACATGCAGAAGCTCAAAGCAAGCTTGTAGTGATACTCAAACCTTTATCAAAGGGTTCTTCAACCAAGCTTCAATGCATATTCACTTTGCACATTGCACAGTGACTGTGCATGAAAGGGTAAAATGTAATCACATGGAGTTACAATTTCAGTTACACTAGGGTATGCTGCATGTCAACTGCTGGCAGTTTCTAGAGTTTTTCTTGTAGTCCAAAAGCCAAACCTTACCCCATAAGTGATTGCATCCCTCTTTCTGTACCTCTTAGCTTTCCAAATCCAAAAATAAATCACAATTGGGAAAAAGCAAGTTTATTCTCAAAAAAGTTAGCTATAAATCATTGAAAATGTTGCAATTATGTTTCAAATCCAGCATGCAATGCATCCAATTTCTTGGTTCACCTGCTGATCTTGGTCAAATTTGTAACCAATTTATCACAGATACAGGCTGCAGCTTCATGTTTCAATGAAATTCCTGCTTCTTCAAAAGCTATCACAAATCCAACAAACACAAAAAGCAAGAGGTACCAGGCTTTGATGTGTTTAAATAGCCTGCTGTCTCAGCCAACTTCAGTAATCAGCAACACACTTGTCTCAAAAGCTAGTTGAGAAAGTGAAGGGGTGGGAACCTCTTCTAGATATCAGTATAAACTTGCTAGATCAAAGAGAGTTTCTGATTTTACTCCCTATGCAAAAACGTGAAGGATTTTGAGCCTAAATGTGCCATTTTAATTAAAGGTGCTATTACTTGACTAATATGTCCCACAAATTCTTTATTCAATGTGGCTTTGAGGTACAAATTTGTGGTTGATTTAGATCCAAGCTCTTTGCACACCAAAGGCCCATGGCCATTAAAACCATCAATCCCAATGTCTACCTCATGACTTAGGAAAATATGGAATATTGTTCCCAAGTTCATTTTGCCTTCACTCAATAAGGTCATGCTAATAAGTCAAGAGTAGAAGATCAGGACTTCTTCATTTTGCACATAGAGTCTAATGAAGCCATCAACATTATACTCAATTATGATATTTTCACCAGAAAATACTAGAAGAGGAAGAAGATGGTTAACAAACATCAGTTTCAAACCAGAAAGCCTAAAATCTATCATTACACCCACTCCTAAGCCATTAACCAATCCAAAAATAGATTTAATTTCTTCTAATACTATCATCAATCATGTGTCATTGAGCACTTTCAAATATAATGTTGATATCTTGACCCCACAGTTGGGTGAATCCTGTAATGTTCTGGCCACAACAGCTCCTAGTCAATAATCTGCATTGGTTCTCTCTGAAAAGTTGCTAGGATATGTTTCAAATGATATTTTCTCTCTGGATATTGGAAGTTCTCCACTGTGTAAGAAAGATTATACTAAATATCAATCCAAATAACAATTTGTGAATTAATCCCCTTTGTTTAGACATTCACATGAACAAGCTTGAAAATGTCTGTTACATTTTGATATAGATTTGGGACTTTGTTTATTACCAATAATAATGTAATTTATTGTAGTAAAGGAATACACCACTCACTTGATTCAAATCAAGGAAATAACTTCTGACTCTTAGTCTATTTCAAATTTCTCAAGGATCAAATGGCTTTCAAAAAATACAAAATAAGAATACTCAAAGCTGCACTTCTTGACTCTCCAAATATAAAATCCATGGTAGAAAGGTATAGCCTAGTTTCATACAATGGGTATGACACAAGATAACACCACAAAGATGACAGACCATTCAATCTGTTATTGTAACCTTTTCTGGTTGAAGCTCAGCTTTGGTGGTTCAAGATTTCAAAGCATGACAGGAAAGCAGATTATATCATAGAATGGGTATGACATGGGATAATCTCAAAGATGACAGAACATTCAATATATTTTGTTGTAACGTTTCCTGGTTCAAGCTCAGCTTTGGTGCCTGGAAGCATGATAACTAAGTTGAAATCACCCATCAAAAATCCAATTTCCTTTTAGAATATATCAAATGCAATCCATTTAACCTTACAAACTGAAAGGATTCCTCCTTGCTGACAAGGCTGTACATAACAAGCATAATTTCCTAGGTTGAGTGAATCTGAGTTAAACTAGGATGAAACCAACCAATTTAAAGTAGTTTGAACTCAACCAATGAAATCTAAAGCCAAGGGGGGTACCTTGGTTTATATTTAATCAGTTAATATCAAAAAAGTTTAAATTTGTTGAGTACATCCCAGTTTAACTGGGATCACTTCATCCTACCCATAAAAAGGGTGTGTGGGCTGAATGCAATTTGTATGCGTATATGTATTGATATCCCCATACATATCCACATAAATAGGGTTTGCATCCTGGGGCGTGAATTTATCATGTGCTGCTTGGTATTCCAAATTCTGAAAGAGACTGCCTATTAATCTCATGGGCATTTTGTTAGAAATGGTGGATAAAATCAGATACAAATTTGTTGTGACTGGGAAGCTTCTGCTGGAGAATTTGATCCAGGTTGCATGCTGAGGGTTTCAGAATCTTTTGGATTGCATATGTTCCCAAAATTCAGTTTCAGTCTCATTTGATAGGTTTAGCTTTATTTACAATAGAGAAAAATGCCAGAAGTTTTTTGGAACTAATAACCTCCTTGTAACCCTATTCCTGAAATGTGACCACCAAGTGTTTCTTTGGTTTCCAGATTTCAGAGTTGATTGGCCATCAATTATAGCTCTCCTATTATTTTGCAAAGATGATTTTATTTCAGAACAGGAACAGAAACAGAGAAGAAACCAAAATTAACAAAGAAGTGAGAAATACCTGAGGAGAAATCCAGACATTGTCACAGGAAATGGCAGAATTTAAGTGATTGGCATTGCAGTTTCTGAAACATCTGCATCACAAGCAAGGCTTTCAGGGTTGTCTGGTAAGGCCCACCTTGAAAAACCATCTGAATTCTTATGAACAATTCCATCTATGTGTACTATTGATCACTGAGACTCTCCATTCTTGAAAGGCTATCTGCCATCTAAACATGTGTCTGTTAAGTGTCTTCATGAATCATATTTGATAAGGATCTAAGAGAAATGCAATCAGTGATAACATCAAATTCACACCCATCCAGGTAGTACTATAATTTATCTAAGGCACATAAACTCTAGTTGGGAATAACCATATTTCTTTTCTAAATCTTTAAGTTTTCTGGATATAAAGAAAATTGCTCCTTTCAAAGGTTTATCACATGTAATTTGGAACTGATTTAATGCTGCTCCTATTCCATCCATGAATGCATCTATGTATAAATTGGGCCTCAACTTGGGGTCAGGGTGGAATAGTAAAGGTACATTTGTTAGAATGAATTACAATTTTTGTAGAATTTAGACAGATAGTGTTGACATATCACTGATTTAAGCGCTCCTGAGTCCAAAAGGACTTTGAAACTTGTACCATGGCATTTCATCTCTACTATTTTTTTAGTTCCACTGACTGGTGGGATGAATCAGTTGACCGCATTAGGTAATACACATATTATTGCTGCAAAACTATCTTGTTGTTCTTTTTTGCTTTCAGATTCTGTATCAGAATTTCTGGAATCATCTTCATCTCCAATAGCTGATACTCTCTCTTAGATTTCTTAGGGCAGTTTCTTGATGTATGTCCAACTTTATCACAGGAATAAATTTTTACTTTCTGGTTAGATTTTTGGTTCAAATCCTTCTTTTCAGTATTAATGTTACTAGAATAGGGTTTGTTATTCGTGTAAGTTTTCCTTTGTCCTATCTTTGTGTATTTTTTAATTTCATCAAGTACATTTATCAAAGAAGTCAAAGTCAGGTTATCTTTAAGTGAATTCTGAGCTGAAACACTCACTTCTCCATTCATCTGGGTGAATAATTTGAACATAAGCTTTCATGATTAGTTAGTGGTTCACAAGCCATAATCCTTTTGTATTGTCTTGTAACCCAATTTGCTACAGGTGTGGAGCCAGGTATGAATTTATCCCTCTGGTAGCTCATTAAGAGTTTCCTCCTCCAAGCTGCAGTTCCATATTTTTTTGATAATAGCATCTTTACAAAAAGAACAAGGTTGGTCCCCAACCATAGTCTTAACACTAGATCAAAACTGTTCATGTGAAATTTCAGTAAACATGTTCTTTAATCTAGAAGTGATCACTATGTCTTGTATTCTGGAATCTTGCTGAATAGTGTCTATCCATTTGATACATTCAACATGGTGGTATTCTCCTTCTCTGTTGGCCAGGGTATTGTTTTTGGAAAGTCCTTCTAATATGACTTTACTGGATTCTGGGGAAATATTTGTTAAATTAGTGGTTTCTCTACATACAGCTGTGGGTACTTGAAAGAATTCACTAAGTCTTTCTGGATCTGTTTCAGTTCTAGCTTGAGTATTATTAAACAATTGCATGAACAGATTGATTGATTTATGATTGGTTGCTCTATGTGTTCAATGATTGTTGAATGTCTGAATGACACTTGTTGTCTGTTTCTTTATTTTTACCTTTCTCCATTTTATTCTCTCTTTGAGATTTGATTATCCTTGGCCAAGAAAAAAGTGTGATAAAGGTGACATTATCTAGGTGAAGGCTTCCTTCCAGGTGATATTAATGGTTCTAAAAAATTCTATCTTGAGCACTCGTTACTGTCGTTTACCGTTTCCAAGATGATGATAGCCCATTCACTAAATTAGCTTGATGCTATCATCTCAATCCTCCTCTCAGCTTGACCTTATGAATCGTCGTTATACTATACCAAACCATCGATATTGTCTAAGACGACTGTTGATGAGAATATATTTACATTTTAAGGATGACAGTCTGACGGGGAGCTTGTTGACCTTTGTTCTATCGGAGCGCTGAGACCAAGTTGGCAGTAACACCCTCTCACACACCACCCCACCGAGGCCGACAACCAAGGTAACAAGTGCAACAACAACATTAACCGCACAACACACCCAGTACGTCCCTCCAAGATTCCTATCGAAAAACATAGATATACACTAATAGACAGTCCATATTTTATCCAGATTAACCGTCAGCCTCCGATTCTCCTTCCTGCATCGCTCAGCAAAAAAACGACTTGTAATCCACCCCCCGAGTCGAAAGATGGTGCGTTGTCCCTTCAAGCATACTTGTTCCAGAACGGCATCCATACTAATCTTATTCTTCGCACATCCGATTCGCCTCCTCGAGTCAGGCCGACAACTTGTCCTCAAAGACATTAAGAAGGATTAACAAGGAAGTCAACTCACTAAGAACTCAACCTCCAGAAGGAATCAGAGTGCTTATCAACGAGGATGACATCACCGACCTCAAGGCTTGGATCCACGGTCCAGCCGAAACACCCTACCACAGTCAGTCTGATATTCATTCCCTTGTAAAAGTTTGGACCAGTTGGTTTGATTTCCCCCAAAAACATCCTCCTTCTTCTTCTGGTCTGTCTAGATGGCTATTTCAAAATCTCGATCAGGTTCGGTCCCGAATATCCTTCAGCCCCACCAAACTGTCAGTTTCCAAGACCATAACTTGCTGGTTAGATAGCTAAAAAAAACACCCATCGCAAGCTGACACTCGTCCAATCTTTGTGAATGGAAATATGTAAAGGTATTTTTACGACCAAGATATTTCATCCCAACGTAGGGCCGAAGGGCGAGATATGTGTGAACACTTTGAAGAAGGATTGGACGTCCACTCAGAGCTTAACGGACATCTTGACCGTTGTCAAGTGTCTATTGATATATCCTAATCCTGAGTCAGCCTTGGATGAGGAAGCTGGTAGACTTTTGCTCGAAAACTACGACGAATACCATCAACGCGCTAAGCTGTGGACAGATATTCACGCGAAAAACAAACCTATCGGCTTATTTGACCTTGATGAATCGTTCGTCGGCTTTTTTTTTCTTTCTCATTCTCAGTTATCCTACACGAAAACTCAAGATAGGCTAATCCATCGACCGGATGTCTTCCCCTATCGTTTTCTTATTAATACTTGATATTCTACAAACAATAGGGAAACAACGGCTGGAGGAGACTCAAAGCTGACAACGCAACCATTCGCGACTTCCAATCTAGTAAACAACTACCAAACCACTCTGAGTGGGACAACGACAACCGTGATCAAGTCGAAGGATGGCCAAGAGATTGACGAAGAGTCACTGATGAAAGCCAACTCGATCCTCAACTCGATCGACGGCGAAAACCTCATCCCTTCCTCTCTCAACCAGAACAGTAACCCTCAACAAACTTATCCTAATCCGACCAGCAATCTTAAAGATAAAGATCGAAGAGGCAGAAAACGCTTGTAATCTCAAATTTCTCTCTCCTCTTCTGACCTATAATACTGCATTTTCCATCCACCCACCCCCTGCCCCCTATCTTGGCGTGGGTAGTCTCTCCTCTCTTTTTCTCGATATATTGATCTCTTTAAAGCCAAACAAAAAGCAGACACATTAACAGTGTAAAAAAACATCCCTATCCCATCCTTTTTCTCCACTCAGCTCTCTATCACCATCCCTCAAACGCATTAGTTGTATCTAACGGTGTCTATCTATCCCGGATTCTTCTCTGTCGAGTTTCCTTTTGATTTAGTGAAAGAGTTGGTAGCTATTCTTGAAATTAATCAGTTAGATCTCTTTTAAAAGGAAAACAAAAGAACCAGTCTACAAAGCATTGGATAATATAGGCCAAGGAGGTCATACTCTAGTCTTACACTATCCGAGGGGCATATCAGTATCCAGAGTTAGTCGAATTCATATGTTGTCAGCACTGAATCAGACGCCCCCCCCTATCTTTCCTTCTCCAGTCAGGATTGAACACTTTCCAACTCGCTGTGAAGATTCATGTGTAATTTTTGTAGATGAGAAAACAAATGAAAGCTTGGGCCCAAGTACTAGGAAAGGAACAAGCTGAGAAATCAAGCGTAGGCTATGTATGATTAGGGGACGAGTTCAAAACTAAAAAACATATGGTCTTATCAAGAAACATCTCTTTCCCACTTGTAACAAGAAGTGAGACATAACAAGAGATCATCTATCCTCTGGATGGTTTATATAGACCATCTGGATTTGAAAATATTTTATTTACACGAGCAAAACTGAAATGGAATGACTGTATGACAAGGATATACTTTCAAGCGCTATCTTTAGCTCTATGGATAACCATTACAGTCTTACATTGTGCTTGAGTTAAACTGGATGGCATTCTCCAAGGAATCAGTCTGGTTTCTGAAATACTTGGAAAGCTCTTGAGTAAGAACTGTTGGTAACCTGGATTACATCTTATCCTTCTATAAATATTTCTGAGTGAATGAAAGAATTGGTTCTCATTGTGGAACACTGTCAGCCATTTTTCAGGGTTCTCTTGGTAGTAATGATAGGACAAAAATCTTGCAGCTGCTTGTGAAAGTTTGATCAAGTTATTAGTAGGCGTCATGGACCATTTCAATTCAGCAAGTTTATCCCTCTGTGGGACAGCTTCGATAATAAGCCTTGAGATGAATCTAGCTGATTCAGATGATTTACTGGATGGGAATCCTTGATTGACTTCATATAGAGTCAGAACATCAAGAATTGATTTTTGTGCCAGCTCTTGTTCTCTCATATAAATTTGACCATGGGTTACATTCCCTAATGATTCAATCAATTTGCCATTGATTAGCCACACAACATTTCCAAAATATATCAGTTGACCATTAGAAATTTCTTTAAAAGTGGACCTCTGTTGATTTGTGTATAATTCTCTCAGTCCTCTGGTAAGGTAATCAGGATTGAACTTTTCTGAAATTCTCATCCCTTCATATGCATGATATAGAAGCAGATAACTATCCACTAATCTAAATTCATTTTTATGTTTATCCACTCCATGTGTAAATTTTCTTGCAAAGTTTGGGATCACCAAGTCTTGTCTGCCTTCCTCAAATTTATCAATATTTCCTTCAGTTATTTCCAATACATAATACCTTTCTAAATTATAGCATCTCCTGACAAAATTGTCAACTCTTCCATTGAGAGGATTTTTCTCAGGGGAGTTATCAGAAAGTATCAGGTCATCCATTTCCAAAACTTCACCTTTCAATCTTTCAAATTGTATGCTGGCTATGAGTGAAATGAATTTTTTTTCATTTGGAACTATGTTTCTCAATTTTTCTAAATTTTCTGATGCATAGTAACAATTTAAAATTTTCAGGACTGCCTTAGTGATCAAAACTTGTTTTTCGGATATTGCACCTATTTGCAAGTTTTTCTTCTTTTGAACTGAGTACATTTTTTGATCTGAGATTTTGAAATTACATGCTTGATAGAGACTTTCAATTACTTCTTTCAAAACGTTATTATTCCAAGTTTCATCCATGTTTTCACTGGTCAAAGATGCTTTTTTCCCTTTCTCACTCTTGTTCAAAAATCCAATAAACCAGTTAGGGATTGAGTTGGTTTTCTCTAAATATTCCCCTTCTGATAAATTGTCAAGAAATTTCAATAATCTTAAGTTTATAATCCAAATGAGATCATTAAATTGATACAGAATGTTATAGAAATTTGGAATTTGTTTTATGCTTTCCATAACCGAACATTCTTCTACCATGATCTGATGTATTTTGGGATAAAAAGTTTTGAAAGATTTCAAAATACTGGGATTTTTATTTGATCTGAACTTTTGTTCATCTGGCTCAGCCATGTAGACTGCAGTTCCACAGATCATTGCCAAAGTTTTGTCTGGATCAAGTTCATCATAAAATGCGAGCTTTTGTCCATATTCACTGTTTTGCAGGTATTCAAAATGTGTATCTGGCTGTTTCGTAGAAGAAGAGGCACGATTTTCAGGGGTGGAATCTTTGAAGGAGTTGGAATGTGCTTCTTCAATTCGAGAACCAACTTCTTGGTCACCCGATTTTTCATTATTAGCATCTGGAAAAAGGGCTAGTGTTTTTTGACGTGGGGCAGATTCAAAACTGTGTTGTGCAACTTGAAAATACAAATAAAGATGACAAACAATTGACATGCATACATAAGGGTTGTTTCTATTTAAGAGTAGTAAATAATAAAATGAAAGAAATGAACCACACCATAATCCTGTTCCTGATTTCCACTGGGCAATTTCGATTTATCCAAGTCTCGAGACAGCCATCCAAATTTTGGCCTTTTTTTTGGGTAACCCAGAGATAGATTTAGTTCTATTTGAGACTCATGGCCTGGTGAATTTCATCAGTTTTTTTCTACCTATCGCGACACCAAATTACCCACCATTAGTACTCACCATTTTCAACTCCACTCTTGTATTGAATTGGCTCCAACGTGTTCCAAAGTTGATCGCTTTGTAGACCAGGATTTCTTGTGCGGAAGGGCTCGTAAGGTTCCGAATCAGATATTTTTCTCTTCGTTGACAACCCTATGTGAAACGGACGGTGAGTAGACCACTAAGGGAAGCACAACGCACAACTATTACTCACCCAAAAAATCTAGTTCTATTGGTCTATTGTTTGACAATGAAAGCGGTCGAAGGCTACTTTGTGCTTCCAGCCCTTGCGTGAAAGCACCAGGTTCCTCCACTAATGTTATTTCCCAATTGTTATTGACACATGAGAGATGGTGAGAGAAGCAGTATCATATCGATCAGCCTCAAATTTCAAGAAAGAGCTTGTGTTGAACAAAGCTAAGAAACAGATACATACCACTTGCTTGGTTGACATGATAGATTTTGCTTGAGATCCAGTTGGGGGTCTTTGGGTGAGGGTCTTTGTGCCCACCACCCCCCAGAGAAAGGCTCAAATCTAACCGAGCAGGCTCGCTGAGGAAATCAAAATTTCTAAACCAACCGGGAGATTAGCAAGCCAATTTTCAGAAATGGTTTGTCCGGAGAGTCACTACACCTTCGTCCATGACCCTGAAATTCAGCATCTCTAAGTTCAACCAGCTCGCCCGGAGGGAGGGGCAATTTGACCGCCAGGATATACAGTGGAGCCAGCAAGACTACTACAAGAATTCGCCGAGCAACTTGCATAATTGTGCGTTTTTCTAGGAAACTATTGTGTCCAGTTCCGGGTATTTGGCAGAATCCACCACCTCTTATTTTTTAACCTCGCCGGTATTTCCATCTAATTATTACTACGCTGGAGCCGTCCAGTCTCATCGACAATGAACAGCGGGGTTACTCTACTTCTATATCAAGTTTTACAAGATGACTAACCATCGTTGATGATAATAAATACTTTCCATGAAACCTTACACTTTCAAACGGTCCCTACTGGGTCGCAGCCCTGGAGCACCTTTCACATCCTGTCACAGATGTTTTCCCAACCTCTCCAGCGGCCTCGCCAGACGCCAAACACCCTGACCTCCCAGTTTCGTCGGCTAGACGAGACTTGGTCCTACCGCAGCTACTGAAGACACCCTCATCGCCCTTCAAATCAACACTTATTTATGTGTCATCAATCTCGTCCAATCCCAGAAGAAACACGCAGGCTCGGCGGACGGACGCATTGTTATCGACAGAAATTGGATTCAAGGAGACATTCAACTGTAACGGGATTATTGTTGTGAAACTTACCCAGATTTCCTGTTCCGCCGAAGGTGTTGAATATGCAGTTACTTTAATCTGTCATCATACTATCTCCTCATCGGCTGCGGCGCGTACCATGTACTTAATTATGTAGTTGTAGCCGTCGGTACCGGCTCTCTTCTCTCTCCTCAACGGGGGTTACTGTGACGTGGGCCGGGATTTTCTCCATTTCAGAAAATCACCTCCGCCACGAGGATCATGTGCTACGGATGCAGTGCAGATTCTTTTGATGAATACACACAAATGGGTAAGCTAATTCACCTGTGGGCAACCCTAGACCCCATGCTAGACCCAGACCCCTCGAAACACCCTACCGTGACATTCCCCGCAAAATATTCCAACCCTGGCAACCTCCCCGACCCTGGGCGGGTTTCCTGAAGCCGGTTTTTTTTATACAAGTCCAAGCCTGTGGGCCGGTAAGACCTACACACCCCTCCCGAAAATAGTCATCACTCTACACGTTACATAGCATATACTCCACATTTACTCTTACTCTCTTCATGTTTAACTTTCATCCCTTCGACTCATCACCTATGTATACTACCACATTAGGTCTACTAAGTCCACAGATCGGCAAGTTTTTTCTTGCGGTCCACACTTGCAGGGAAGAGAAAAATCACGGTAAGAATTCGCGCTAGCCCAATTAGTTGTCTTGATCTTTTGAGCCATGTAAGCCGGGTGGAGTTGACCAAGTAGTATCTTCCAATTGAAATCTCTTGCTTGCTGTCGGTGCCTCTTGTTGCTTGTTTGGACCATCAGATCAATCAGATCGGGTTCTTCATCTTGCTCCAATGTTACCCATGTCTGCCAACGATCGTCTTGTTTTTCATTGTCACTATCTTCAAGCCCTGGTTGTGGGTTATATTCATTTTCATTAGCTTCAAATGTGTCGTTGCGGTTGTTGAACATTCCCTATTCGTGAGGCGGGATGTGAGCTGGACGGTGACTTTCTGATTCCATAGATGCTTCTAGGCGGTACAAAGCTGCTAGGTCCTCAGCTGCATTCAATCTTCTTCTGAACCGGTCTTCTCGGCTTTCAGGGTCTACGAATTCGCCGGCGATTCATTATTGAAAAATTGTTTGGATTCAGATGGGAAAAGATAATGATTGATAAGAGGTTGTGATGGTAAATAAACAAGGTCACGCGCTTGCTCAGCTAAATTAGTGATGGTCATGCCTGTGCAGTATTTCGTAATGACCTTACAGAATGTGAAATATTTTCAAGGTGCAGGAATAAAACCCCGCTGTAATCTCTTGGTAGGAAAGCCATTGTCTTATTACCCTGAAATCTAAATGACTTTCTTCTATCAAATAATTAAAAGTTGACAGAAGAACTTTTAATTTTTAGAATAAAAGAGATGCAGTATATGTGTTTATTATTGGAAGAAAGAAGTGTGCTACACCCGGCCAGATGACTACCCTAAGTAAGTCATCAAGTCAATGGTAATCCAATCTCACCAAAAAAAGCAAATGTTTCATAAATTGGGGTGATTGTCTTTTTGACTGACTGATCTTGTTTTATTTGGGAAGCCAAGTAATCTAAATTACCATTAGACACTTCTTCTAGTCTTTGAATCCATTCATTTAACAAATCATTGCTAATTTTATTGTGTTCAGCAATAAAGCTCCCCCAAACAGTTGATAAATTGATAAAAAGTTATAGTCCAGGCCCCTCCTAATTGTGTATCAAAAAAATAAAAAAATAAATAACAATCATATTAAAGAATAATTCTTTATGCCTCAATTCTTCTGAAATTGTTTCAGAAATATTCTTATAAATATCTTACCCTTTTGACATATCCTTGCACCTAGTGTAGCTAGATGATTTAACATCTTGGTCTCACTGAGGCTGACAGCTATAGGCTTCCAAGTCTCCAGTCCTACTAATACAAAATTCCCATTTAGCTTCCAATATTCCAGGTTTTATACTCCCAATCTATGCATGCCTTCTAGGGAAAGTGAACTGCATTGCATTAAATATTATTTGAGTATCTATCCATGCCTTTTGGGGGAAGAGAGAGGAATTGCATTCCAGTTTATTTTACAGGGACTGGGATGGTGGCAACGGGAAAGGGAGTGGTTGGTGTCCAAAGTAAGGGGTGCTAGGGATGTTTCGATGACTTGAGCCTCGGATCCGAAGTCCTGAGGAGTTGATTTCAACACGCGATGAAGTTTGCTGTTGTGACGGCAGTGGTTGCTGTTGTGACGGCAATGGGTTGAATCCAGAAGTGATTTCGGAATACAGTGTGTTTCTGGGCTGGAGTTGGATGGGGAACTTGTGTGGTTGAATGATTTTTCTGGGTGATCCTGGTTGCAGAGGTTGAGATGGGATGGAATTGGACTTGAGATGAACTCGTAAAAAAACCGGCTTCAGGAAACCCGCCCAGGGTCGGGGACCCTGGGGTTGCCAGGGTTGGAATATTTTGCGGGGAATGTCACGGTATCCGACCGCTAGTGTGTTTCGAGGGGTCTGGGTCTAGCATGGGGTCTAGGGTTGCCCACAGGTGAGCTAATTCTACTTTTCAAATTAATATTTGTCATTATTTTATTTTTTAGAGGAAAGCCATCTTGTGAATGCCTGATTTCCGCCAGGCCATTATTTTTATCTATAGTGATGAATATTGACAAAGTCCAAATGAGCATGACACCGCGTGCCTATTGAAAGTTGCCGAGGAACAAGGATTCGCTGGAATGATCGGATCCTTAGATTGTAAGCATTGGGAATGGAAAAACTACCCAATGGCACATCACAGACAGTACACTGACAAGGAAAGGGAACCAACCTTAATAGTAGAAGCAGTGGCTTTGTACAACCTGTGGACTTGGCATTCATTCTTTGGCCTTTCAGGTGCATTGAATGATATTAATGTTCTAGACTAGTCTCCAATTGCCAAGATACAAGATGGAATTGGACTTGACATCAATAAAAAAGTCAATGGCAAAAAATAATCTTTGGGATACTACCTGTCTGATAGAACTTATATACCATGGGCATTATATGCAGACTATCTCTTATCCAGTTGGCAACAAAGAAAAGGTAAATGACATGTTTCTTTTCTCCAAAAAAATAGATTTTATTAACCTTCAGCTTGGGAACCATTTTGCAAAGGTCCAGGAAACATGTTTGAAGGATGTTGAGAGGGCTTTTGGAGTCCTACAATTTTTATCTTAAATTTTTTGAAACCCAGGCCAACTTTGGAGAACCACCAATCTCTTGAACATAATGATGGCTGCAGTTATTCTGAACAAAATGATTATCAAAGATGAATGGGATACATCTGTGAAAAAGGTTTTCAATTATCATCAAAAAGGTACACCAACAAGCAACAGTGATCAACCCTCAAAAACCAATCTGGAGATGTTTCTCCTTTGCTTCCAAGCAATCCAAATTCATTTGATACACTCAATTCTCAAGCAGGACCTGATTAACCACCTATGGAGCAAGCACAGTGAATAAATGAAGGCAGAGATTGACAACAGCAACAAGGAAGAATAATTAAGAAATTCTCCTTCCTTGTAAGTTGTCACTGTTATCAATGTCTATATTTTTTTTCTCTTTTTTCTTTACTTTTTTATTGCAGATAGAGTCACATTTGCTTTCTCATGATCCCATTTTGTTTGAGTTGATTGCTCTCATATGTTTTTGGGTATTTTGGAAAATTGCAATCAATTTCAGCAATCAAAAAATGTATATTGTATTTTTATTCTGCAACCATCAAAGAATAAAAAACATTGCTGAGATTGAGTGGTGTTTTCAAGGAGAAAGAGACAATAGAAATTGAAAAAAAAGTTGTCAAATGATTTGTACAAGTCAAGTTTAAACTATTCTTTGTTTAAATTCTTGATAGCTTTTTTTTCTTGGCTTTAAAGTACACTTGTGTCTCTTCATCCATACCAGATAATTCCCTTCTCATAATTATTCCATCTGTAATTCAAAAGCCTTCTGATCTTAACAAAATATGTGCAAAATTTACTCCTGCTGCTTGATGAGATCAGAAATTTAGAGCTTTCCATGCTGTCTTTCTTTTTTTTCTTCTTTCTGACCTTCAGGTCGGGAGATTATTTGGAATTTGGTGGAATCATTGCAAGAGGGGTTGGCCAAAGAAGATAGTTCAGGAGTCACCAACTGACTCTTTGCTTTTGCCTGTGATTTACCTGGAATGCAAGCTTCTTCCAAGTTCTTGATCCATATGGGGGAATGATGCAGGATCCCCCAGGAGTGGCAAAGCATGAATTCTTTTCCTGTTTCTGTCTTGAAAATCATGTTTGCCTTCAAAATCTATCAGAAGAAAGAAAATTGAACTTGAGAGGGAACACAAAAAGATTGAATGACTCACCAGGTCATCACAGTTTTACCTGCTTCACATTATCCTTTCAGAGTGGAATAGCCACAGAATTTTTGTCTGACTTTTTTCATGTTATACCATCAGTCCTCAAAGGGATTCTTCAGACATGTCTGAAAAGTCTTCAAGTTTTTTTTTCTCTTCTTTTTCTTGGTTACTTCTTCCATGAGCTCAAGGTATATCTGGTAGATCCAATTGCAGATTGTAGTTTTTTTTTGATTGGTGCCAACAAGTTTTTTGTTTTTTTTGGTACTGGTGTTTGATCTTTCTTGGGTTGTTTGTGTTCCTTGTTTGCAACTGCTGTTTTTTGGGGATCAGAATCATATCTAAAATGTTGGATTGGCCCTGAAAGAAGCTTTCTGGATTGGAGGGGATCAATTTTGACATCAGATGAGGACATTGTGAGGGCAGATGATAGGATATGTGTGTGCCAGGGAGGTGATCTTGGATGATGTGGGTACAGCTTTGGTGCTCATTGGGTCAGAGGTTGACTTGCCAAAGGGAGCGCATTTGGCAAGTTTGGAGGAGCCTGGCTTGCTTTGGTGAGCTGGGTGGCAGGTCTGCTGTGAGGGCATCTCCACCGCGGGTGCTATATTGGGGTTCTATGCTAAATACAGTACCCCAAACCCCATTTAGCAACACCACTGCGGTTGCTCAAATAGAAATCTTTACAGCTCTGTTGCAATATCAGTTCCAGATCTGGAACTGCTACAGCAACTAGATAGCACCCCATTGGCAAAGTATCACACAGCACAATCTGTGAAATCTGGTGCCTCCCCCCGGTCATTTCAAATTACACAACTTGGACACTTTGGTAACACCCAAACAGTTTCACCGCTCCAAGATACAATATATTTTAGCTTGCGGTGTGTAGCAACCCTGCCTTGGGTTGCTAAGACTGCGGCAAGGTGCCCCAGCACAGGCAATATAGCAACTCGGATAGCTCCCCATGGTGGATATGGCCTGATAAAGCTGAACTGGTAAGCTCCCCCAAGGGGACAATATATTTCTGCAAGTGGACTATTTCTAGATAAAATCTATGTACATACTTGGGTTGGTGCGAGACCAAAAAACATAAACTCACAAACTATACATATAAAGTGTGGGAAATATGTAGATAAAAACTGTCATGGGAAATTGACATAACACACTGGACCCCTGATTCTGCCCCAACTTGCTAAATTGGGGTCTTAATGTAAGAATTGGAGTTAGGTAAGAAGCAAGTTTCACATAGCATAATAAGAAATACTATGTTAGGCTCAATAAGAAGGACAATTAGGATTAGCAAGCAAAGATTAAAACTTAAATAGACTTCACCTAAGGTATTACAGAAGAACTGATCCACAGTTATACCAAAGGAGTAACAACAACAAGATACATCATAGGATCAAGAGAAACCAGAATAGCCTATAAATAATAATGTGCGCATCCAGTTGTATTCCTTTCTTCAACACAATATTTTTTTCCACTTGTTTTCATTAAATCATTTTACAACAAATCATTTCAATAAATTTATAAAGCCAACCAATCATTAATCTCTCATTGAGTTTGCCCACTATTATCACCTAGCTTGTCTGAGATATTCCAGAACATTCTGTTCTAGGCATAATAGTAAAACCCTAGTCATTACACTTTATTCCCGTTTCAGCAAGTCCATTGGAGGTGCTCTAACCTTTACTCAAAGCATCCACAATTTTCTCTGTAAAGTGGTTTGGTAAGCCAACAGAGACCAAGTCCCTGCGCACCCCACTTGTGCCTGGGCTCTTTAGCCCTCTTTAAGAGAAGAATTGTTAAGATTCTCATTAGAGGTCCCTAAATTTAGGGACCTCTGAAGAGCTTGGTAAGGTAAGTTTCAAGCTCCTCAATTCCCACCCACCTTATCTTCAGGTTCCCCCCTCCCCCCCTACAACCCCATTGACCAAACAACTTGAAGAGTCCCCGAGTGTGGGGACGCTTGGTTTGGCAGTTGCCGAAGCCCCATACCAAGCCACAAGTGCCTGGGTTCTTGGTAGGGTGATCATTGCACTTGCTACCCTCTCCGACGTTGTGGAAAAGTTAGCAAAATAAATGCGGATGCTCTAAGAGAATAGGAGTGGATTTCAAGAAGGGTCTATGATTATGTAATTAGGGTATTACTGAATTCTAGTTGTATGTTCCTTCTCTTTTCACATTGTACTGTTTCTTTTTCTTCATTACTTCTGTTTGCCCAATCTTCCAACTCTGCTGCTTCCCTCTCCCTGAAATCTCCGCAGGACACTGATCATCAACTTATCTCACATCCAAGGTTATCTATGATTATTTATGTTCACAGTTACAAATTCTTGGGCAAGGTAATATTACCCAATTTGTGGAGTTAGTTCAACTTGACCCGACATGCGGCTTGAGCTGGTGAGACATAAGCCAAAAGAACTCAAGACCTTAACAACTTAAAACAGTAGTTGAAAATGTAGGGATTATTGCTAATTGTAATCTCCGGGGGAAATCAAAGCATGCCCTCGAAGTTAGATTCAGAATAGAACTACTGGAAACGGAGCAGAAAGAAAAAATGTCTATAACTGACAACAAAGAAAAGGCCGAGAAAAAAAATAGAGTCGATTAATGGTAACAGCAATAAAAGAATTATAGAGGAATCTTCGAATTGAAAACTGCAATTGCAAGAAAATTAGTTAAGGTTTTTCTTTTTTTAGAAAAAAGCGAGAGAAAGGGATAGGAAAGTGGTGATATACTTGAATCAATTATCATCATTTGCAGCTATATAGGCCTAACCAACCGACCAAGAAAAATCAGCTATAGGGCACTAAACGCAAGCAGAGATGTGGGATTCTTGAGACAATAGGATAGACACAAACATCCTGATCTGTTCGAAAACCCAAGTAAGCAATACAAATAGCTACCCAAAAGGCGCAATGGAATTCATGCTGATTGACTTCGTCAATGCCTTCGGCCAGCTTAAAATTTAGTGAGTTTTTGGATCGGATCTTCAGGATTCCACTGTTATGGATTCCAAAGACTGAGTTCTGGTCCTCGTAGTCAAGCAAAATCGAGCGGTCTTCTTGTGCTGTTGGATCATTGGTGTTAAATAGTTGACTTGTAGCGAAAGTCGTTTTAGTAAAGCATTGAAACTTTTGGTTGTTATTCGTGAACAAGTTTGTGAACGATTGGAATAAGGTTTGATCTCTGGAATCTTCATCGATAGGCTGTAGATATATCAAATCTTCTGTTGTTAGACTTGGTGGGTGTGGTTCATCAGTAGGTTTTAAGCGATTAGGGGATTGAGGTGAGCTTGAGGTTGACAGGTTCCTCCTTTTAATTGATGAATCAGAGCTATCTTTCCTGAGATGCCCATTTGCAGCTGGCTTGTCAACTATCGGATCGGATGATGATGGTGGTAATCGGAAGGTGAATTCAACTCTTTTATTCTTGCCTTTCGTCACATTTTTCGGTTGGAGTGCTATGAAGTTTTGTGGATTCGAATCCATTGGTGATCGTAAAACCAGATACCATCCTCGGATCGGTCTGAGGTTTTATCGGGATTGAAAGACGATTAAAATTGGTCGGTTTGCTTTCCTCAGGAGAAAGTCAAACAAAAAAACGGTACCTGCGTATTGTCCATAGAGTTTCACCAGATGAATCCTTGAAAGTGATAAACGCCACCAAAGTTAGATCGGTTGTGGTTCGTTTACCATTCAGCCATCGTTCATACAAGTTGATGACACTTACTTGTATTCCCTCAACGATTTCATCATGAGTTAATTCTTTGAACTAGTTTGATGACATGAGGCGAGATGGTCGAATCAGTGAAATGGACGTTTAAGTTAAGCTCCAAAAACCAAGGAAGCAAAGAACCAAAAAAACAAAAACAAAAAGGAAAGAACTCAAGAAACCGATTTAAATATTAATCGCCCATCTAGATCTTTGACTTCCCAATTAAATTTTCCAATCTCAGTTTCGAATCTGGGAAGGAATATAAATTATTGCCGAACATATTGCTATTCAGTGCTTCACGAATACGACTTGAACGATTTTGTTTTTGTTTTTCATCTCTCTTGTGTGGATTAGCGACTGACGTTGTGATTAAGTAGTCTATGGAGCGATTTTCGTGACCCGCGTGAGACTTTCCTGAGCTGGTGGAGGTTGAACAACTGCTGGACATCGTTAATGTTGTGGGTGATATTTCGGGAAAGGTAGGTAAATATTTATGTGTTTAGATCAAGAAATAACATTTATCGGTTTTGTTCAGTCTGGTGTTTAAGTCCATAACCGTTCTGTGAAAGCCATACCCATAAAATCCTGGCAAAAAGTACCAACTACGTAAATAAGCTTTGGGCAAGTTTTAAAACAAAAAGCAACTTACAGCACTTGAATATTGTTTGTTTACTTTAATACTGATTCGGTCATGTGATAGTGCCTCCGAAAAAGGTTACTTCCAAGTAATATCACTTCATTGTTCTGCATGTGCTAATTGGAACAGTTTGGAACTCATCACGCCTTCTCACCCGCCTAACAGACTGTTTAAAAATTATTTCCTTCGCTTCAAGATGGGTAAGCCCCCAAGACCACAGCTCTTCCTGCCCCCCGAGATAGAGCCTGGCAGGGCTAAAGCATAGGAAGAATTGATTCAACTCTATGTTTTAATAAACTCGGGCTACATCCCCCGCGCTGGCGGTGAAGCCGCCGCTCCCAAAGGTGACTAGCGCTGCGGGCGGGATCTAAGCTACGTTTCAGATCTTCTTAATTCTCGCCCTGTTGTCGACAAGTCGCCCATTTTTTCTTTTTTCTTTTCTTTTCTTTTCAATTGTTTACATTTTAACTCTATCATTGAAGGTGTTGTGAAGTGGAGCTGGTAAGCTTTTCTTTCCGCGCGGATTGTATGTATATATGCACAACGTATCTACCTCGTCATCGATAAGGGGTGACTCAATCAAATTAATGCTGGTCTCATGGATTCTCTCCGAGGCTCGGGTGTCCGCACAGGAATGATGTCGCTTGATCAACAGATTTATGTAAATAAATATGTGAGGGTGTGTGTGCAATCCATACAGAAGGAAAACAAGTTTAAAACTTCGGGGCGGCCTGGGTAATTAGTTAAACTTCTCCGTTGGCCATAGCCACCGTTTGAATTGTGGGGATCGAAGGGCGGCGAAGAGGGACGACGGAGACCGACGCCATGTCATATAGGATGAGTGGTGTATGTCGTACACGTATGTATGGTGCAGATAGTGATGGTTGATGAACAGAGCTTCACGATTCTCGTTGCATTAGTTACCGAGCGGCAAGACCCTGGCTTGCGAAGATACCGAGAGACCCTGACCTGGCGAAGCCAAAGCCAAGGAGCCAGGGGAAGGAAACTATCCCTCATCATCATCATCCCATTAGCATCACCCGTCTCTTGACAATTGGGGTACAACCAGATGTATGTATAACAAATTCTTCCACTTTGATAAGAAATTCCTCCAGAAACATCAAACCTCCCCCTCGACCAAGCCCTAAGCAACCTCATCTCTCTCTCTCTGGATGAGCAAGCAACCCTTTTGGCTCCGTTGAACCTTTCCACCCCAATGGCTAAGACATCCTCCATCAGTTTTTTCAGTACCCCCACCAACTAGTTAGGAAGTGAACCTATCCTTGTATGCTTCTCCATGCACAATCACCATCCATCACGTTTGGCTTCTGGCATATCAAATCAACTTCTGAAGGCTCAGATCAATCAATAGGGCCATATCATTGGTCATGAGTCTCAACCGCCTCATGGTCCACCCTAACAAACCAACAAACCATTCTTCATCAGTGACCACAGAGCAACCAACAGTATATCATCAAACGACTCAGTCAGAGCCGCTCAAGTTCCAAACTAGCCAGCCCCTTCTCACTCTGTACCCCATCAACATAGCGCTCACTCCTGTCATTTTGGAGACGGTAGATACCCCTTCTGGAAAAGTTTCTCTTGCCCTGGGTACCCACCACGATATTACGAGGAGGGCGAGGATTGAGGAGACAAATAAAGTTGATCCAAGTAATATTACCTCCACAGACGATACGACCCAACTAACAACTGTCCAACCAACCATTGAGTCTCCGCGAAAGAAAGGTTCGATACCCAAACAAGTGACAAACCCTCTAAACCCAACCACCCCCACGAAGCCGGCTACTTTTGCCGACAATGCGCCCAACTCACCCCCAAAGCCTACTACTCCAGTTAACGCCACAGCAAATCCACCCGCGAAAGCACCGGCTGTCGACCCGAATCCCCCACCCCTCAATTCTCGACCTATTCTCAACCCACCCTCATCTACCCCTGCCAGTAGTACTACTCCCGGGAAGACGACCCAGCCGCCTTCCTCTGTGGTGGCACCCCTGACCCCCACGCCTGAGACAGGTCGCGAGGGGGCTACCAGAGACAAATCAGCTCCACAAGGCGCCTTGGTAGGAGTCAAACCTCCGCATGAGAGTGAGTATGAAAGCTCGGACCAAATATTCTCATTTGTACTGTCTATCCACCGTTTCTAATCAAAACTCGGGCTTTTGCCTTCAAATTTCCCTAGATCCAACAGGTGCTCCTCCTACATCACCCGTTACCCCCCTTGTATCCCCCCCAGTCACGAATAACACACCCCAACCAGAGATAACACCGAACAATCACACGGAGAGTGCGAAGGTAGAAGCCGTACCAGCCGGTCATGCGACCGGGAGTAACAGCCAGCTCACTTCAATTGCCATAGGAGTTGCGTCCGCAGGCTCACTCGTGATATTCGTCATCCTTGTTGTGATATTCAAAATCAGAGTTTCCAAGAAAAGGGCCCGCAGGCAGGAAAAACTTGGAGACGATTTCTTCGGCTGCCATGACCGCCTCAGTTTTTCTGACAGTGCCGATAGTCGCAAGTCCTTCTTCTTTGTGCCGCGTCCGATTGGCAAAAAAATGTCACTAAATACTTACCCAGGACCAGAGAAACCTCTAAACCACGCAGGCATCGGTGCTCACTCCCCACCAACTCAATCTTTGGCCGATGCACCAAGAAATCATACACCGACTCCTCTGACCTTACACTCATACCCTAATGTTGTACCCCCTCGACCACCACGCTCCCCGCTACGAACACAAGCTATTCAAAAGCCGGAGAACTTCTACCGTCCTCCACTTCACGCTGGCTCGGAAAATTACATCCCAGATAGCCAGTCGGACTACTCGACAAACACCGGACGAGGGAAAGCTAAAGCCCACGAATTTTACGGCCAGCCGACTCGCGAACACAGTTATGCAATGGAATACTTAGATAATTATTATCCAGATAGCTATGAGAGTTCAGCTTACAATTCGAACGTGGACCCACTCGGTGGTGGTGGGCCTCAACGCAATGAACCAGCTGAGATGATTGGAATGGATTTCTTGCAAGTCGAGGATCGGCCGTATGACCACCGCTACACCGTCGACCGGAACGGAATCTTGAATAATTTTACCTCTTCGATCCCACCGGTCCCTGTTCCCCGAGAGAGTGATTACTTTTATAGGAAAAGAGTGCCCTGAAAATCTTCAACTTACAATTAAATCCAGCATCCTGCAAAAAATTCTCCCTCAATTCCAACCTTTACCCTTTCCCAAGAAAAAAAAATGCTATTCCCCCTATTGGGAGTGAGAATTATGCAAATAGATAATATATATAAAATATCAAATCAAAATATACCCATCCTTCATGCGGCTCTGCGATTGAAGCTGGTAATTTCGTGTGTTAAAATCAAGATTTATCTCGACCAGTTTTTTAAATTATGTAATCTGTAGTTTAGTTTAAAGAGTTGAATCTAAAGTTATAAAAAAAAAAAAAGACGAAGAAAGTCAGAGGGCGAGGAACTTACAACCATGGCACGATTTTTAAGCTCTTTCTGCGATCCAAACCTCCCGCGCTTACATTGCTCCACCAGCCTGAATTATTCTTTGGTTCCGTTTTTTTTTTTTTTGAGTAGCTTGAAGAAAGAGTCATTCGCTTTCTTCTTTTTTCATTTGCTTGTTTCAATCTAAGTTTATGTGTATGTTGGTATCACTTGATGAAAGCTTACGTTTTTTTTAGTGAAGCTTGAAGCTAACCAACATTACCTACAATTTGCATTTTGTATGGTTGGGTTCCTTTTCTTTCTTCTTTTTTGTCCTTTGTAATTTCAAAAGATTTCTTGGTTTGATTGTCTTATTCTTCAAAAATGATATAAATAAATATGTACTTTGTTTGTTTGTAAATTGATCTTCTTTCGAAGTCCTGGGGGTAACCATTTGAGCTCCAGTACTTTATTGCTGCAGATTTAAAAAGCTCATAGTAGTATTAGATAGCTACAAAAAATCAAAGGGAGCACACATAGATCAAGCTGATTGGGTTCTTTTTCTTCGTTTTGCCCGTTGTAATTTCAAAAGATTTCTTGGTTTGATTGTCTTATTATTCAAAAACAAAATAACTATGTGTACTTCCTTTGTTTGTAAATTGATCTTCTGGGCAAGTCCTGGGGGTAACCATTTGAGTTCCAGTACTTTATTGCTGCAGATTTCAAAAGCTCATAGTAGTATTAGACAGCTAAGGAAAATCAAAGGGAGCACATATAGATGAAGCTAGATAAAGAGAAGAACCAACACTGGGTTGCTACGCTAAACTATCTTTAGTGGCCACTAACCAATAGCACAGATTTCTGCATTTCCCTGTCCAAAGTGTCAGCCACAGAGTACATATCACAGTACCTGACATGTACCAAGTAATTGCAAAAGTATTATTGATTATTATCATTATCTGTGATAATAATAATTATTCATTATTTTATCCTTACTATTCTTATTTAATATTATTCCTTAAAAAGTAATAACTTGCAATCATGAAAGTAAATTTATCACAATAATTAATAAACATAATTTTATAATATACATTCACTAAATAACACGCAAATAATTCAGGTTACTCTATGAACTCTTGTTATACAAGGCACATAAATTGTAGGCCCTTTGCCCACCTTTCACGTGAAATATTCAGAGTAACAGATGTCATCTTTTCCTTCTGATTACACCCACATTATAAAAGGATTTTAGGAACTTAAAGATAGATTTCATATCAGAACAACTATTAATGAAAAATAGAGAAAAAAGAAGAAGTACCTTAAAGGCAAACACAACACTACTGAGCACAACACAGGCAGAGATGAAAAAGAGAGATAAGGAAAGAATAGGGAAAGCAAAACTGAAGAAAAGACATTTATCAATCATATGAAGCTTAATGAGACAAGGATGAAATCAGAGACATACTGGACAAATCACTGAGATGATTAGTCAAGATTGAATAGTCAATGGATTGAGTTTTACGAAGAGTATTGACAATGGGGAATGGAGAGTGTGAATGATGATGATGTTGCAGATGGAGGAGCTGGATCAGACTTGTTCAATGTGAGTGAAGGTAGAGTGACCAATGGATGTGTATGATGTATTATGAGCTCCCTGAGGAAAGAGATTGATGGTGTGAGAGAGGGGAGTTTATATATCAGAGGATGTTGAGTGAGATTATCTTTTGAACAAAGATTATCCACGGAGATGATTACCAAAGTGGAAAACAATAGTCTGAATTAGGAAGATGGGAGTCAAGACCCATTCTTTTGGGACTAGAGGAACCAGATGCAGGAGAGATTTCAACACATTCCTTATCCTTGGAATATTTCATGTATAAGATATTTACTTGAATATCTTATAAATAAAAGAACACATACAATTATAATAGATAACACTTATAAGATGTGTCAATAAAAGATGACACAATTATAAGTTGTTATCTTTATAAATATTAATAACAGATCTTTCAATATAATTATTATGATGTGATCAATTACCACTAAGGACTACAGATCAATGATGCGTCCCATAACACTGCCTTAGTAGAAATCACATCATAAACAATAACAGATCCTCCAAAAGGATCTGTCTTCCCCCTGAAGCTCCCCAGTACCTCCCTGGTCCTAGATGCGCTCACAGTTACCCCCTGATGAGATCTTAAAATATATAAACAGCCTGTAAAAAGTTGTTTATCCCCCAGAGAAATATTAGAAAACACCAGCACAGTACATAACTTAGAGTTATTTACCTTGCTTAGTTCAAATTCTCCAACAAAATACCCCAATTCTGGATAATCTATAGTTTAATACTGTCAGCCCCCGTCACTTATGTGACGCGGGGTAAAATATCAGATTTTTAATAAGGCAGTGTAAAATGCTACAGTCTTCTTCCTAGGGTCTCACTATAGCCGGGGGGCAGTGGAATTAAGCTTCTCTACGCTGAAAGCGCAGAAGCTGGCACCCTAGTATTAACAAGGGAACACTGCTGTGTAATAGCATTGTGCTGATTGCCTCAACTAATCCCTGTGAGTGGGAGAGGACTTCTAGTCACTTGAATAAAATATTTTAGTTACTAGGAATGGTTAAAGGGGATAAAGGTAAAGGATGGGTTTGATTATAATAAAAAACCTCACTCAATAACAATTAGTAAGGCAAGAAGGTTTGTATGGTAATAATCTGGGGGAAATTCCCTTTAGAAGGAAATCTCAGCCCCTTTAAATATTACACATAATGTTAACCCCAATGTAATGACTCAAAAGAGTTTGTATTACATGGGGTAATTTAAGAAAATAGTCTCCTTGTAGCAGATATAACTAAAGTGTAATATTATAGGGTAAATTCATGGAGAGATATTAATCTCTCCTACAATTAGAATTTCTTATATCATTCAACAATACTTAGTTTATGAAAAGTATAAACATTAGATATAATAAATACTTAAAATTATGAATCAACTGGGAATTGAACTTATGAAATTATTATAATTCACTTAGTCCATTTATTCATTTTTTAAATAAAAGTCCTTAACCATTGGATTATTTGACTTGTATTATTTTTTAGACATGTGGGCTTATTGTCTCAATGTCTGAAAAATAATGTTATATAATCAAGAATTGGCCACAACCTACCTTCAATAAAGTAGAGAACCACAAACCCAAGTGAGCAACTCCTTGGATGCCTATTAATGTTTGTGTTGATTTGGATGTTCCCTTTTTAGAGCAAGCCTCTCAGACAAGACTTACTGATTGAGGATTAATCCTTTTACAGGATATTTTACCAAAAAAACACTTTAAAACCATCAACCTGACTTAGTTACAACCGTTAACCACGGTTAGTTCCACACCCAGGCTGACACAAAGTGGGAAACTATGGTATGCTAACAGGTGCTAACAGTGCTATCTGCTGGTACCAGTTTAATGGCGGAAGTAGTGCTGCTAGTGCCAACAGCAGATCCCTTAGTTACTGGGAGATCCTATCAGTGGTAGTGGGAGATCACTGACCACTAACAGAAAAAATTGTTGGAAGTAGTTTAGCTCCACAAGGGCCCAATTATAAACAGGTTTTGAACTTTTTTTTGGTTTTTTTTCTTTTTTGAAAATTTTTATAGCAGGACTTTTGTTGTTTTGGTTTTTCAAAAACCACCAAAACACCTTGAGGAGGTGTTTTGAAAACCAAAACCACTTTTGAAATTTAATATTCCACACATGAAGTGTGATTTGTAAACCTTGTGTGGTCAGCAAATGGCCAACAGATAATGGCCTGTATACCCCAGCCCATTCCAGTCCCCTTCCCCCCACACCCAACCAGCACATAAACTAACAGCCCAATCATCCTGCACATCTTTTCATCCACCCAATTCACCTTGAAGACAAAAAATCTGTCACTTTGCACCCAGTTCCAGTGCTGTCTCATTGGTCTGGCCAGCCACACTATGTCGACCCTCCTCCTGAACCACTGCCCTGTGACAAGAGCAATCCAGAATTAGCCACGCCCCCACCTGCAAGCGCACCACCTATACTTGGCTCTGGTATTGTGAATCCAAACCTCATCAATATGTTCCTCATTCCAAACCCTTTGCACCCTTTTTGGAAACCCAGGCAATCTTGCAAAGATATTTCCTGGGCCGAGGACACCACAGCCATACTCCAAGCCAAGAAACTCAAGAAGTCTGCTGCCAAGGCTGCCACTTCTAGAGACAAGTAGGCGGCAAGGAAAGCTCATGAAATTTACCTCACGGTCCAGGTATCAAAGAAAGAATGTCAAATGTTCTGGGGGGATTCTAACACCCTTGAACTGCTTTGCCTTTGGAAGTCGGTCAAGGATAAGCATACCAAGTATGAATCAAAAAACAAGGGTTTCATGATCTTCCAAAAATTCCTAGCCTCATATGAAGTAAATCCTGATTCCTATCCTCAACTTTAATAGAATTCTGCCCCATTCCCAAAAGAGGGATTATTTGTTTTCATTCTTTTTAATTCTTTTCTGTTCTTCAGCACAGCTAGGCCCTCAAATTAAGCCCCTTCCTTGTCTTTTATTTCATCTTCTTCCATCTGAAATAAAATCCTCACTTAGTTCTGAGCCCATACCAGCTAGACTTGCTCAGCTGGAGACTTCTTTCCTGTTGTCCTGAGTCCCTGAGTGTTCTGCACTCTTGATCTTCCCAGCTCACTCTTTTTCCTCATTAGGCCTTTGGCCACATTTATTTCAAACTTGTCAACCTTGAGGTGTCACAGATAGCATCTTAATACAACACAATAATGGGAAATTACCAGTTCAGTGAAGCTGAAATGCTATCTCTTGTTGCTTGAATGAAATCTAACTGTTTCTGATTGGCCCATTCACCACACAGAAAGTCAAGGACACTCTACATTTCTCCAGAAGTGCCGGTCTCCAGGTTTTTTTGGACCAAGAAAAACACTCTTTATTGGTATGTACCTGCCCTTACCAATTCTGAGTTTTATAAGTGCTGGGGACTGCTGATTATTACCAATCAAATCCCAGCTGTGGGAGTTTCTATCAGGGATGCATGTGGGGAATCATTCCGCCAATGCTGTTGGTAATGTTGAATTGGATTACCTGTCCAATGAGCTTGGGCCTGGGCCTGATGAAAAAAACAGTGGAGCTGCTTCTGATCAGGATGAGGGCAGCTGCAGTGTAGTATCAACCCATTTGCCAACCAATCAGCTGGAATTGGTTCCACACCCAACTAAACATAGGCAGCAGGTGGCTATGCAATATTTTTTGAATGCTCCCAAGAGGGCCTTGGAATATTCTTCAGGCAATTATGAGCCTGAACAGCCTCCGTTGATTTCATGTCAGAAGGCAACACTGCCAGCATAATTGCCTAGGATGAAGTCATCCCAGTTAAACTGGGATGCACTCAACCAATTTAAACTTAGTTGAAATCAACTGATGAAATATAAATCCAAGGGACCCCCCTTGGTTTTATATTTCATTGGTTGAGGTCAACCTACTTTAAATTGGTTTTTTTGCATCCTAGTTTAACTGAGATGAACTCAACCTAGGCAATTATGCTGGCAGTGCAACCAATCCTCAAAAGGTTCTTACTAGCACCCCAAACCTGGCGCAGAAAACCTGGATTGGTCAGCCCCTGCCTAAATCATGTAGTTTTCCTTGTTGGGGGGGCCGCCTTGAAGAGGCTCCAAAGAAGGAAAACCCCAATTCCATGGCCATCAAGGAGATGATGTAAAAGGCCCAAGATACATTGGCTTGATGGATGCACAAAGAAAGGGCCTCGTTGGAAGAGGCACACATTGAGGAGCGCCACGAGGCCATTGTGGAGCATTGGCTGATGGAGGAGGCGCGACGCAAGGACAATAGGTTGCTCTGAGATCCAAATGGTATGGTAAGATGATAAAAATAGGGTGGTGTGGTTAGATATAGAGAGCAAGGAGATCAAGTAACAATCAACCAGAATATGGCTATTATCCATCAGTTATCATGAGGAATAAGGATATGTATATCCTTGAGAGGGACCAGAAGCAACATAAATGCATTGCACTTGGCACAGAGAGTCCCGGAGCATGTCTGTCAGACATTGAGACAATAGCCCACATTCCTACACAATAGTACAAGTCACATAACCCAATGGTTAAGGACTTTTACTTAAAAAATGAACTAGGTGAATTATAATAAATTCATAAGTTCAATTCCCATATGATTCATAAATTTTTATATTTATTTTATCTAACAATTATCATTTTAATAAACTAAGTATTATTAAATACTATAAGAATTTATAAATGTAGGAGAGATTAATAACTCTCCTTCAATTTACCCTACTTATTATACTTTAATTATATCTCCAACAAGGAGACTATATTCTTAAATTTACCCCAAATAATATAAACTCTTTGAGTTCTTACATTGTGGTTAACATTATTTGTAATATTTGAAGGGATTAGATTACCTCCCAAAAGGAATTTCCCCCAGATTATTACCACACAAACCTGCTTACCTTACTCTTATTTAGTGAGTGGGGTTTTTATTATAATCATCAAATCCACTTTCCTTTTTATCCCTTTTCCATTCCTAGTCACTAGAATATTTATTCAGGTGACTAGAAGTCCTCTACTACTCTCAGGGAGAAGTTGAGGTAAATTGTGAAATGCTGTTACCTAGGTGGTGTTCCTTTATTACATAAAGGTGCCAGCTCTACCACTGTCAGTGTAGAAGAGCTTATTTCCACTGGCTGTATAATATATAGTGAGAACTTTAAAAACAGACTACATACTGTAAATCAGTATTGTATATACTTCTGAGGTTCTACCCCACGTCACATAAGAGAGGGCGTTGATAAACGCACGCCAAGCGCGCACGCCAACACCAGCCCGCACACCAATTTTTTTTGGCGTGCGGGGCCTACACGCCAATTTTTTTTGGCGTGTAGGGTCTAAACGCCAAAATAAATTGGCGTGTAGGCCCCGCACGCCAAAAATGGCGTGCGGTTCCCACACGCCATTTTTTTTTGGCGTGTGGGCCCGCACGCCAAAGAAAATTGGCGTGTGGGACCCGCACGCCAATTGTTTGGCGTGCGGGTCTCACACGCTCACGTAATCGAATGGCCCCTCCCATTCGATTACGTGAGCGGGGGGATGGATATGTATATCCCCATACACATAATACATGTATGTATTATGTGTATGGGATATACACATCCCCCGCTCACGTAATTGAATGGGAGGGGCCATTCGATTACGTGAGCGAGCCCGAGTCTGTTTCCGGACTGGGGCTCGCTTATGGTCCTGGTTTTTTCAACCAGAACCACAACAAACACCCACCGCTCTCCGATTCAATCAACAAAAGCGATGAGTCTGAAAATCCGAAAAAAAAAAAAAAATCAAAAAATCAAAAAAAAAAAAAAAAGCGAAAAAAAAAAAAAGAGAAATAAAAAATAAGGAAAAAAACCCCCAAAAAACCAAAAAAAAGGGTTTTTTTGGGGTTTAATTTTGTGGAAAAGCCCACAGGCCCAGGGCTCCAAGACCCAACTGGCCCAAAGACAGGGCCCAATGGCCGTAAGAAGGGGCCCGCCTCTGCCCATCACCTCCCGTGGGCCCACAGGCCCACTTTGATGCTCCAAAGGGGCAATAAAACATTCAAAGGGGCCATTCAAACCCCCCAGGCAGCTCAAAGGGCCCCGTATAAGCCCCCAACGCACACCATCCCCCCCAAAAGTGGCCCAATGGGCCCATCTCAAACACATCTCTTCCTATTTCTATTTTTTTCACCGTAAATATAGTAACACGTGCTGACAAACTCTCCCATTCAAATCCAAACAGATTCCGCACAATTCACCAAATCACCAGCAAACGATGTCTCACACTGGTCATTACAACTCCTCAAGCAATCAGCCTCCACACCCATACGGATTCTATGAGGTTGACCCCAACCATCACCCTCACGCCCCACTTGGCAACATGTATCAAAATCTGACACCCATGCAGAAATTGTGGAAGCGCAAATCCAAAAGGCGCAGGCAAGGAAAGCAAGACAGAAGGCTGATGTATCAAAAGGAAAAGGGGGTAAGCGACAGTCCAAGCGCGTGCAGGCTCCATTGGACACCTCAGCTTCTTCCTCTGGGGACCTGGATGAGCTACCCAGTGTGGAGAAACTCATGCGTAAGCAACTTTATTGCATGTCTTTTTAAGATTAAGAGGCTGATAACTGATGGACTTACTAAGCAGTCAAGAGAAATCACCCCCCACGAATTGGCAGCCTCACTATTGGGAAACGGAATCGGGGGTCTTCCAGTTCAGGAACATCACGGCGCAAGGAGACGTGGCAGCCCAAGTATGGTAGTATGGATGGTGTAACAGATGAAGATTCTGATTCTGCAGATGCAGTTTCAGATGAAGATTCTTATGCCCCAGATGGGGAATCAGATGAAGAATCTGATGCCCCACATGGGGCATCAGAAGAAGAATCTGATGCCACAGATGGGGAATCAGTTGCAGAATCTGACGCACAAGGTGGGCAATCAGATGAAGAAACTGATCCCCCAGTGGATTCCTCCTCATCTATTGAGATGCAGGTTGAGGAAAAGCTGCTGTCACCTCCAGAAGCCTCAAGAAAAGCCTCAAGCTCTCATGATCAGTTGCAGGGTGAGGCCAGGCTACATTCACCCCCCACAGCCAAGGTAAGTACTATAACTTTGACATTAGATTATCAGGGTCTGATTCCATTGTATGTTTCATAGGACCGGCATGTAGATGCTGAGGTTGCACCCAAGGCTGGCCAAACAAGACAGGGAAATACCAACCCTGATGTTGCAGTGAGTGACTCAAGCTTGACACGGACAAGGAGGAATGCACTGACTCTAACTGATAACCGACTTCTCATCATTCTTTTCAGGCGGAGCTTCCACCATGGATCTTAAAATACCTGCATTCCACTTATAACTGTGGTTATGCATGTGTGGCACATGCATTGGCAGCAGATAGACCAGAGGGTCCCTACGCTAAGGCCAATGGGTGGTACCAAGTGCGAAAGGATGTGTTAGAAGAGATGGAAAAGAACAAGGCACATTGGACAAGATACCTTGGGGGGCCTTCAGAATTCGACCGCGCTTATGAACGTGTTCAGGTGACTGACCCACGTGGATCAGTCCCCATGAACAAATGGATGAGCAAGTTGGATGTGGGACCGATTCTGGCCAATGCGTATAACCGGCCATTTGTCTTCCTCAGCAGAACGGGCGGGAGCACCACATATATTCCCGCCACTGTTCCCCCGGACCCTAAACCGCTGCCAGCCCTCTTCTTATAATTTTTCAATGATAATCATTGGATACGTGTGATAGTCAAGCGGACCCCCACGATTCCCTTTCCTCTCCCTAAAGTCTCCCGCTTATTTCACAAGAGCCCAGCAGCTGCTTGGCTAGAATGTGTTTCCCCTTCCACTACTCTTCACTCTTTGATACCTAAATGATTAAATGTACCAAGTTACTGCAAGTAACACTAATTATTATTATCCTTATTAATATTTACCATTCTTATTATTCTTTAATATTATTCCTTTAAGATCTCTAGTGAATATTATTAGTATTATTAATTCATCATTATGACTTTAAGAAGTGATAACATAGTATTATTAAACTACAATCTTTACAATAAATAATATACTGAATTTAAATATACTTGAATTAATAATACGTTGATTAACTAACACATGAATAATTCAGGCTACTCTGTGATAATAAATAATAGAGTGATAATATAGTATGATTAAACTACAATCAATCTTTACAATAAATGATATACTTAAATTAATAATACCTGAATTATTTTTTAACACATGAATAATTCAGGTTACTCTATGATAATAAATAATACTTATAAGATGTGACAATAACAAATGACACATACGCAATGATAAGTTAATATTTTATTAATATTATTAAAAGGGCCTTTAATATAATAAGGGCATTAATCAAAAAACCCAGTTTTTCCGCGTTTACACCCGGTTTTCTGCGCAGCTGCGGCTGCGCAGTGCACCCGGTTTTCCGCATTTACACCGGTTTTTTTTAATTGTTAATTTTTAAGCAAATAGCACGTGGAGCGCGGCATTTGATGCGCGTGACCTCCCCAATCATCCTCATTTGATATTTTATTTAAAACAAATAAAATAAACAATTAAAACAAGAACAAAACAAAACAAAACAAAACAAAACAAAAATATGGAGGGCGGCATTTTAAATAAGTAAAACCAGTAAACATTATTTATTTATCAAAATTTTAAATTTATTTATTATACTTAAAGGGGTGTAGAATTTTGTGGTAATTTTTAATTTGCAAAAAAACTGTGTCTTCTACTTGTTTTGGCCAATCCACCCGGTTTTTTTTTAATTTAATTTTTTGCGGGCGGATTTCCATTATTTTTCAAAGTTTTAAATTTATTTCTCATACTTACAGGGGTTTAGAATTTCATGGTAATTTCTATTTTTCTAAAAAACCATGGTTTTTTTTTTTTTGGCCAATCCCGCCGGTTTTTTCATAAAGAATCCTCACAGCTTAATTTCCAGGATTTCTCAACATTTTCACATTTTTTAAACTTTTTCAAAGCACTTTAAGGGGTGTAGAATTTAATGGGACTAACAGTTTTTTTTTTAAATCACTGGTTGGATTTTGATGATTTTTGGACTCAATTTATTTCCAAACACCTTCACGTCTGTCTTTCAAGATATTCAGGGAGTTTTTAAATGGATTCATACACTTTAATGGGTGAAGAATTCATTGGAAACAAATACTGATTATAAAATTAACTTCTTATCAGATTTCATGACAAAGAAATGGAAATACAATTATACACAGAGGTATGGTACATTGCATGATGCTTTGGAGTGTTACATGTTGTTTATTAAATAACCAAAAACCGGGTGTAAATGCGGAAAAATGGGTGCACTGCGCAGAAAACCGGGTGTAAATGCGGAAAAACTGGGTTTTTTTATTAATGCCCTAGAATAAATGAAATGAATAAAATAAATAAATAAAATAAAAAGCAAGAGACATAATTGCAAGTTAATAATTTATTAGCACACAACTAATACGTATAAGAAAGAGAAATTGTTAACAACACTACTGATAACAGCTAGAAAATGCTTACAAATGGTGAATATACGCCTGAATTACATTCCTGAACTGATATGTAATGGGCAAAAAAAAATAGAAGACATTGTTTTTTTGGGAAATAAAAAATACCATGAATTTCTACACCCCTGGAAGTATATTAAACATTTTTAAAATAAATACTCTGTTTGGGTTATATTTCAAAAAACACTTAAGTCTGATGTTTCATTCAAGTGGATGAGCAAGACAGTGGTGGAAATTACAACTCAAGGGCATGTGAATGAGAAATAAAAGGGAAACCAAAGAAAAAACAACCCCCGGTACATATATCAGAAGTGGTAGTTGGCTACAGCTATTTCTACATCTTGGGAAAACAAAATTTGGAGGTTTTGAATAGAAAAACATTTGTGAAACTCTTCATGGGTTTTTTTCCAATCAACCATTGGCAAGCCATCATGACCAATCCGGTTAAATCCCATGGAGCACAAAAAGTTGAGAAAGTATAATCGGAGGTTATCCAAAGTCCCGTGAGGCATCACAGAAGTATTACCACTATCGACCTTATGTTTCAGAACATTGGTGCCAAATTCCAATTTGGCCAAAGCATTTGAAGTAGTCGGACGTTCGGACCCGTATTTGTTAGTGACAAAGGCGGTTGTTGGACCAAAAACCAGGAGACCAGAAAGCATCCGCATTTGCTCCTGCGTGTTTAATGTTGACCACTCATCAAGCTTTTTATACTTTGGTCTTGTTGGTGCCTGGAGACCGCAGATGTAACACAAGGCTGACATAGCCCCCGTGAAGTATAGACCAAGGACCTTGAGACCGGAGGTGTTTGGTTGGGGGCTTGATCCATCCTTTGCGTGACTTCCAAGGTTTTCATAAGTTCGTTGGAATGCAAGATGGGCAGTATGCACCAAAGATTCGTCCAGGGGGAGAGGCTGCCATTCACTGCCCTGTTGCTCCATGTGTCGAAGGGCCCAGCAGTCTTGCAAAGCACTTTTAAGCCGGAGATAAGCGTGGTCACTTGGAGAAAAGTATGAGGCCAGATTCGCCGCAAGTGTGTGGGTCTGGACACGTTTGGACGGCGGCGCCTTCCGGTTCTCCTGGGAAGCCTCGAGCTGTGCCATGTTGACGAATTCAGGAGTTATCAGAGAGAGAGCACCAGGTTGAGTGGGGTTAAGAATTCTTTCTGCATACCACACAAATATCAGCTTTTGTGATGTATGAACAAGTGAGAAAAAAGTGATTAATTACCAGATTTGCATGCCTTCAGAAGTGTATCCACTTCCCTCCAAACGACTTGGCTGAACTCCTGTGGCATCGTTGGATGTGGTGTGACCATTGAGCGAAGGTGTGTGAGGATGAATGCTATGTTTTGAATCATTTTCTCGGCTGAACGGTGTGACCACGCAATTCCACCCGCCAAATTTTCATTCAAATCATCTGCCAATGCTTTTGGAAGCATTGGGCCAGGGATAAATAGACCCATAGCTGTGCGCAAAGGAGGGATGTTAATTACAAGATGGGTGTGCATAAGCAATGGGGAGTGACTTACCAGGAGGCGTCAGGACCGGGGGAGGAGGAATTGATTCGCCTGGTGGTCTTTGGGTAGGTGGCTTGACTGTTGATGGCCCAGCAACAGGGGGGTTCCGTGGAATTCTGAGGCCTTGCAGTGATTGCGCAGTGATGAATTCGTGAGAGGTGGGATGAGGGGTGAAGAAATTATACATGGGGCCTGTATTTTTAGAAGAAGAAGCAGAGTTGTCCAGGCGCGCCTTTTTGCTTGTCGGGTCTTCAACCGTAGGATCTTCAATTCGTACCATGTCATAGCGATATCGGGTTTGTTGTGGCACCGGTTCATGGACTGGCTCCTGGTGGAAGGTAGGTTTGGGACGTCCATGAAGGAATTGTTGGAGGACTTGCTGGTCTTCTGCACCATCTTCAGAGTCATCTGTTTCACCCTCTGCGTCAGGGTCTTCAGAGCTGTCCCGGATGGCTGGATTGTTAATTTCTCGTCTCCCGTCTGCATTGGGGGCTTTGGAGGACTTCTGGCCAATGAGTGCTTGGTCCCTTTGTACGCCTTGAAGGAAAGACTGGCCAAAGGTGTTGAGGGTTGTCTTGTGGCCTTTGACATCTGTCCGCATCTCTCTGCTTCGACGTGGGGATCCATCAGCTGGGTTTGTTGTGTTGGGCTGGCCATATTGAACATCCTTGTTGATTTGGTTTGCAAATTGATTGAGCGTGGGGATTGGGTTGGTTGCAGGAGGTAGGTGATCAGGAGTGTGTGCATATAAGTATGCCATTGAGTTGGTTGCAAATTCAGGGCGTGGGTGGGACTGTGGTGGAGCAGGCCTAGTGGCGCCTAAGGTGTTTCTAGCCGGGGCCGGGGTTCTGGAGACCTGTTCATTCTCATCGTCTGACTGCTCGTATTCAGCCTTTATTTTAGAGGCCCAATTCTCCAGGTTTTCACGTTCATCTGGTTTCAACGCAGGGTGCCGCGCCAGCTCTGTGCATTTTTCCCAGAGATCCAAACCTGTGTAATGGTGGGAGGGTGGGTGGGAGTGAGCCAGGGACTTATATTATACACAAAATAAAGGAATGAATCTCACGTCCTAGTTCACTGGTCTGATGTGAAGACATTGTTGATTGTTGATGTCAAATTGGTTATTTGTGCGGAATCTGTTATCATTTGAATGGGAGAGTATGTCAGCACGTGTTACTATATCTATGGTAAAAAAAAATTGGAAGAGATGTGGGGATTGATTGTGTTTGAGATGGGCCCATTGGGCCACTTTTGGGGGGGATGGTGTGCGTTGGGGGCTTATACGGGGCCCTTTGAGCTGCCTGGGGGGTTTGAATGGCCCCTTTGAATGTTTTATTGCCCCTTTGGAGCATCAAAGTGGGCCTGTGGGCCCCCAGGAGGTGATGGGCAGAGGCGGGCCCCTTCTTACGGCCATTGGGCCCTGTCTTTGGGCCAGTTGGGTCTTGGAGCCCTGGGCCTGTGGGCTTTTCCACAAAATTAAACCCCAAAAAAACCCTTTTTTTTGGTTTTTATGGGGTTTTTTCCTCATTTTTTATTGGGCATTAATAAAAAAACCCGGTTTTTCCGCGTTTACACCCGGTTTTCTGCGCAGATGCGGCTGCGCAGCAAACCCGGTTTTCCGCGCGCACACCCGGTTTTATTTAATTTCGAGTTTTTATTCAATATGCAAAATGAGGGTGACATATGATCCGCACAGGCTCCCCAGGTATGCTCATCCAACTTCCAACATCAACCACATCGAAATCCACTCACCACAATCAAAAACCAACACCACCCCCCCCTAAATCATCAACCCCCCGTAACTCATCAACCACTCAACCAATCCACATAAAAAAAACACCGAAATTCCCCATTTTTCCTCCTCTCCGCAACCCCAGTCACCAATTTCACTTTTTTCCCCCAAATTTTCCCAACTCCTCCCACCACCCATTTTCACTCCCACCACTACTCCTCATCCATTTTCCACCCAAACCCACTAAAAATAACACCAAAAAACTTCTTTTTTTCCCCTCTCCACGCCACCTCAAAATCTTCCATACCCCACCAATTTTTTCAACCTTTCCCCCAATCCAAAAAAACCCCAAATTCCAACATGTCTCACATCAACCCCCTCTTCCTCGCCAAAGATGCTGCCACTCCCGCCACCACTCCCGAAGTACCCAACCTTGCTCCTCCTCCTGAGTTAACATATCAAAAAAAGGAGGAAATGCATAGCTCTGTCCAAACTTGGGCCAAGAAGCATGGCTACGCCCTCTGCATAACCCATTCCTCCACTGAAAATGGGGAGAACAGATGCACTTATCAATGTGACAGATCTGGGGTTTTTCAGACCAAAGATGGTACTCAATTGGGGAAGACCAAGAAGATTTCCTGTCCTTTCAAACTTACTGGAAACTTCTATAAGAAGAAAGGCTACTTCCAAATCAAGATCAAAGATCCTAGCCACAACCACCCAGCTTCTGAAGATCCTTCCATCCATGCTGTCCATCGCCGATTAACCGAAGAACAAAAAACCACTGTCACCCAATTAACCCATTCTGGAGTTCGACCATTAACTATTAAGACTGCGTTATTGCAAGACACCAATCTCCCCTCTTCTGTCACCCTCAATACCATCTACAATCACCGTAACCACTTGAGATCCACCCAACTTGAAGGACGTACCCCGATTGAAGCTCTCGTTCATGAAATCCGCCATCATGAATTCTACCACACGATTGATACCTCCGACGGCCACATGACCTCTTTGTTCTTTGCTCATCCGAAATCCCTTGACTTGGCAAAACAATTTCCCACCACTCTCCTCCTTGACTGCACCTACAAAACCAACAAGTTTAAAATGCCCCTTCTTCACATTGTTGGTATTAACTCGTCAAACAAATCTTTTTCCTTGGCTTTCTGTTTCCTTTCTGCTGAGAAGATAGCCAACTACTCTTGGGCCTTGGATCAGCTTCGCATCTCAATGGACAATCAATCTCCATCCGTACTAGTCACCGACAACGAGGCCGCCCTAATCAAAGCAATTGGACACGTCTTCCCAAATGCCTCACATCTCCTCTGCTCCTGGCACATTATGAAGAATATCCAGTCCAACTGCTACAAACATTTCAACTCTGAAGAAGAATGGTCCACCTTTCGAAACCATTGGAATCAGTTACTCCATTCCAAAACTGTTTCAGACTATCACAAGAACTTCACTCAGCTGTCTATGACTTGGAATCCACCAACCGCCGACTACATCATCTCCAACATCCTCCCTTGCAAAGAAAAAATCGTAGCCTGTTTTGTCAACAAGAAACCCCACTTTGGTAACACTATCACCTCTAGAGTCGAAGGTCTTCACGCGTACATCAAACGATTCATCAACTCTTCCACTGCCTCCTTTGCCGCTGTTGTCAAACAAATCCACCAAGCTTTGACCAATCAACTTCACGAACGGTACATCGAATCATCTCAGCACTCCTACAAACTCCTCACTGGCCTCCCCCCTTGTGTTGGTGATCTAAATGGCACCATCTCCCACTATGCCCTCAAGATCATCCATTCTCATCACATCTCTAAACCGCCAACTACCACTTGCACTGGAAACTACTCTTCTCACATGGGAATCCCTTGCATTCATCAAGTTCACGAAGCAAAAGGACTTGGCAGCAAATTCACCCATTGCAATTTCCATTCTCAGTGGCATGTTAAAAAGGATCTTGAAGTGAGTTGGCTAATATAATTTCCTGGTTTCTGTTTCTCTTTCATAGTTTTATAGTTCTAATTTGTTTTTTGCCTCCATTTATGAGCAGACATTCATTGAAGAGGACAACAACGATGGATCAAGTGACGGTCTACTTCCCACCAAAGAAAACAACGAGGAAATTTTCTTGACAGATCTCTTTAAGGAATTCCAAACGTTTCAACCTGGCGAGCAAAAATTCTACATTGGCGAAATCAAGAAGCTCTTTCAAGGGAACTACACCACAGTAGCCATCCAGGAACCTCTCTTTAGCAAGGATCACCAAGGACAAGGAAGACCAAAGGGCGCCAAAAGGAAACACAAATCAAATACTTCAACAAAAAGGGATCCTTCAGGCTATGAATACACAGAATTGGAGAAGAAAGGAAGAGGAAGGCCAAGGAAGCAGGTGAAAGAACACAAGGTATTTATTCATTTATCTCTTTTCTGTTTGTCTTTGTTTATTGATTTCTTGTGAACTTGTAGGAACCTTTGGCCAAGACAAAAGGACGTGGTAGGCCTAAGAAGATGGATGAATCTGAGGAATCCGAGGTAATGATTCATCTTTATTCTTCACTCAAATATCACATCTAATTCTTTCTCCTTGTGTTTTCTAGGCTGTTTCAACAGAAGAGGAAAGTGAGGAGGAGTCTGAATCAAGTGGAGAGCTTCCAGAGGTGGATGATATCATTCAACAGGGCTCAGAACATGACGGAGGAAATTTGAAGACTGTAAGTGTTTTTATTTCCATCTGGAGTACATTATACTGAAGTTAAATGATTTTTTGATACATCAGAGGTCTGGAAAAATACTTAAACAGGTGAAATTTGAATCAGTTAAAAGGACCAAGACATATGAATACACTTTGGCAGAAAATGATGCTTATAGGCCTTTTGATGTGAGTTTTCCTAATTTTTTTTGAAGAGATCTTTACTTCTGAGCTTCTTATTGGTTACCTCTTTCATAGACCTCAATGACTGCCAGCTCAATCTCTAATCCTGACACCTATATGTCTGAGGCACTCAGTTGGAGTACTTACAATAATGTGGCTGTTGATTTGGTTAGTAATTTCCTTTTATTTAGTGTTCATTTTATATACAATTAATCTTTTCTCAAATTATCCTTCAGTACAAGTACAAAGACCACATTCATCCCAAAGAAGCCATCCAACATCTCTCTACAATTACCGATGTCAAAGGCGATGGGAATTGTGGATTTCAAGCCGCTGCAGTCAGCATGGGACGTTCCTCAGACGAATGGATGAAAATTCGCAAGGAAATGAAAGAAGAACTCAAATCAAACCCTTTCTATTCAAACCATCGGATGCTACAGAACATATGGGGCGCCAACCACAAGGATCTAATTGATGCACTCTCTTGGGACGGAAAAGCACAGGCCCCACTGAAGTATTGGATGACCTTCCCTGCTCATGGATACTTGATGGCTGACACTTATAAAAGACCTGTGGTCTTGTTTTCTGGTCTAATGCCCACCATTTATCTCCCTCTCTCTTCTCCACCCACCACCCACTCTCCCATATGTCTCATACTCATTCCCAGTCTTCTCCATCTCATCAGCTTCACGTTTAAGGCTGAAATATGGCCTTCCCCTAGGATTGATCCATATTGGCAACATTGGGCTGAAGAGGAAGCTCTGTTGTGGAAAGAGTGGATTCAGCCCAATTTGGACCTTGGGGAAAAAGTTCTTTTCCCTCCAATAAGAAGATCTGCCAGAATTAATAAGATTGTTGATGTTGAATAGTTATTTGTCTATTTTCCTATATTTCCATTTTATTCTGATAAAAATTCCATTTTATTCTGATAACAAGTCAATTGTATGATCTGTATTTCTTTCCAATGAATTCTTCACCCTCTAAAGTGTATGAATCCATTTAAAAACTCCCCAAATATCTTAAAAGACAGCCGTGAAGGTGTTTACAAATAAGTTCTCTCCAAAAATCATAAAAAAAAAACCAGTGAATTTAAAAATAAACTGTTTGCTGCATTGAATTCTACACCCCTTAAAGTGCTTTCAAAAGATTTAAAACTTTGAGAAATCTTGAAAATTGAGCCGTGAGGAATTTATTTTGAAAAAACCGGGTGTATGGGCAAAATAAAATAGAAGATGTTGTTTTTTTGGAAAATAAAAAATACCATAAAATTCTACACGCCAAGAAGTATTTTTAGCAATTTTAAAATTTTGAAAAACCTTAAAATTCCGCCCGCAAAAAAATAATTAAAAAAACCGGGTGTAAACGCGGAAAACCGGGTGTACTCCGCAGCAAAATTTACGTCGCCGCTGCGTAAAACCGGGTGTAAACGCGGAAAAACCGGGTTTTTTTATTAATGCCCTTTTTATTTCTCATTTTTTTTTTTTTTTTTTTTTTTTTTTTTTTGGTTTTTTTTTTTTTTTTGTTACTCACATTGTTTTTTTTTAATTGGTGGGTGGTGGTGTTGCTTGAATTCGTGGTTGTTCTGGTTGAAAACAACCAGACCGACGGTCTGATTCCTGAAAGGAATCAGACTTGGCGGGCTCGCTCACGTAATCGAATGGTCCCTACCATTCGATTACATGAGCGGGGGGATGGATATGTATATCCCCATACACATAATACATGTATGTATTATGTGTATGGGGATATCGCATGCGATATCCCCCCACACGCCAAACAATTGGCGTGCGGGTCCCACACGCCAATTTTCTTTGGCGTGCGGGGCCCACACGCCAAAAAAGAATGGCGTGTGGGAACCACACGCCATTTTTGGCGTGCTGGTCTCACACGCCAATTTATTTTAGCGTTTAGACCCTACACGCCAAAAAAAATTGGCGTGTAGGCCCCGCACGCCAAAAAAAATTGGCGTGCGGGTTGGCGTTGGCGTGCGTTTATCAACGCCCCATGAGAGACAGGGGCTGAAAATGTCCCTATGAGTCAACATTGAGGGCATTTCACCTTGAACATCCTGATTTGGACTGACACTGACATTCTCCCCAGGTATCATCTGTACGTACTGGGCCTCCTTGATGGTGGGTTAATCTCAGTCTTGGAGTTATAGTGCACTGCAGTGGTTGAGTAGATTGTGAAGTATCATACAAACAAAGCAGTTCTTGAGTTCTCAAAAGGGCCTTGCCAACTGGGGAGACAAGAGGATGCCGAACCGGTTTTTCAATTGACCAAAGGATTGTTTGATGATGATGCAGGTTGAGGATTGGATGTAGTTGAACATTTTGTTCTGAGCAGTGAATTTGGACAGATTAGGCAGTATGCACCCCTGCAGGATCATTTGGGCCATGTTTCCAGATGGCAGGAGGCTTTTCCCCAAGGCTGATTGCCTGAAAACCCATTTTTCATTCATTGAAAACTAACCTATCATGCATGTCAAAGTGAGCCATCTACCACACAAAGCATCCAAAAATTAACAGAAACCACATTGTAGAAGTTGCCATCACCATCTATAACACACTGGAACACAGTGGATGCCCACCCCTTTTGGTTTATGTATCCATTCCAGGTGTCATGTGGGGCAATGGTGGGCCGCTATGCTATTTGACCTCTAACTGTTAGTGTAGCAGTTTTTTTTTTGACAGAAAAGTTGTAGTGTTAGCTGATGCTACACTCCGCTAAACTAAAAGTTAGCCTAGCAAGAAATTTTTCAACCAAATTTTTTGTAGTGACAGCTTTGGAAAATAACTGCTACGCTAACAAGTAGCGTAGTTTTTTTTCCGCTAACACACATTGAAGTTCCCATTAGCGTAGCGGCATCAGATCTATGCTACGCTACATTAAATGTTAGCGGTTAGCTGAATTTTTTCCCGCCAAATGTTAGCTGTTAGTAAAGAACAGAATTGTTGATTGCTAGAAACTTAAACCAAAACTAATAAAAATAAAAGAATTCAGAAATAAGGAAATAACATTTAAAATAGAAAATAGTATGAAACATACCCAATGAGATGATGATGATCTCTGACAGACAACTTTAAAATAAAAGAAGAACTGCAGAAAAGTAAGGAGAAAAGCACAGGACTATAATGAAAGAAAATCAGTATACATATAGAGATTAGAACTATGAATACTGGTTCACTTCTCACCAAGTTGAGAGTTTGATGAGATGTCTAAGAGTTGATTGAATAGGGAAGAGCTTTGGCAAGATCACAGAGAGATAGGAGGAACAAGTTAAAGTGATAGAAGGATGATAATGTGTGATGGAAGGATGGTGTTGAGAAGAGTATTGATTTTTAGAGAGATAACGAGAACAAGGAGTGAGGAGATAGAAGGATGATATGAGGAGAGAGGAGGAAAAGGGAAGAAAGAAATGGAAGGGGAATGATTAAGATGATTAGATTAATGGAGAAGATGAGGGAGCAGAGCAAAGAGGGAGAGTAGAGGAACAGAGAGAGGAAGATGAGTGGATAACAAGGAGTGTGAAGAGGAGTGGTGGACTGAGATCATTGATGAATTAGGTTTCAATTGAGTATAAACAGAGTTGAGATGTTTGTGGAACCACATCAACTTTCACATAAATATCACTGAGAAAAGAAGTTGAGTAGGGAAGGGAACAATGTCAAGATATAAAGAAGAGGGGAATAACATTGAGATAGCATTGAGTTTCAACAGTTAGCTGATTTTCTCCCACTAAATTTTAGCTGTTAGCTGAATTTCTTCCTGCTAAATGTTAGCTGCTAGCTTAATTTTTTCCCACTACACTATGCTCAAATAGTGCATTGTGTTGGCACACAGCCAGCTGAGTGAACAGTCTGAACAGAATTTTTTGGGTGGATTACATCCCTGCTTGTTTTACCAATAGTTGTGGTGATGTGCTTGGGAAAAGAAATGGGTGCATTGAAAGTTTTTCCCTTGCACAAATTGTCTTGCATTGAGGCTGTGATTCTTTTAAATTAATATTTTCATGAATCCTGTTGAAGCATTTCTTTTCCAACTTTACTTGCTTCCTTTGAGTTAAATAAACATTTCTTCTCATTCTCTGATGGGCATTCTGATTATTGTTCTGTGCAATTTCCATATGAGCAAGATGTGTTATTCAAGTGAAATTTGTCCAGGCAGTAACCATAATACCCAAAGAAATGCAAGGAATGCATATCCACACATTGGAAAAGAAACAAACAATTGTTTTTGAAAAAAAGAAAAAATTAAAGATAAAAATTAAAAAAAAAAAAACAGAAATGAGCTGTTTTGATTGCCATAGTTGCACAAGTACAGGAGTTAAAACAGCATTTTGATTGATTTACTTGTGAAAGTTGATATTTATGATTGCTTTACTTGCACAAGTACAGGATCCTAATTCAGCAGAGTGGACCAGCTTTGACCTCAGACAGTGGAATTTATCACTCCTGCTATACTATAAGTAACTGCAACATGCCTAATCAGTGTCACCCTCATTGGTGAGTAGGATTTGTAATGAGGGTGCCATTGATTAGGTATGTTGCAGTTACTTATAATATAGCAGGAGTGATAAATTCCACTGTCTGAGGTCAAAGCTGGTCCACTCTGCCAAATTAGGATCCTGTACCTGTGCATGTGAAGCAATCAAAAACCTCAACTTTCACAAGTAAATCAATCAAAATGCTGTTTTAACTCCTGTACTTGTGCAACTACAGCAATCAAAACAGCTTATTTCTTTTTGTTTTTTTTTTTTAATTTTTTAATTTTAATTTTTATCTTTAATTTTTTATCTTTTTCTTTTTTTCAAAAACAATTGTTTGTTTCTTTTCCATCTTTTCTCTTTCCAATGTTTGGATATAAATTTCTTGCATTTCTTTGGGAAATATGGTTACTGCCTGGACAAATTTCACTTGAATAACACATCTTGCTCATATGGAAATTGCACAGAACAATAATCAGAATGCCCATCAGAGAATGAGAAGAAATGCTTATTTAACTCAAAGGAAGAAATTAAACCAGGACAAATCTATTGTCACTTGTCTACAAGTGATGTCAAAAAGTACAAAGGGACCTTTGTACTTTGATACATCACTTGTAGACAAGTGACAATAGTTTTTTCCTGGTGGTAAAGCTGCAAAAGAAATGCTTCAACAGGATTCATTAAAATATTGATTTGAAAGAATCAAAGCCTCAAGAAAAGACATGATTGCTATACTCCCACAAGTATAGCACTAAACTAACAGTTACTGTAGTGCTAAACTAACAGTTAGCGCACTGCAAAAGGGCACTATGCTAACAGTTAGTGTAGCTGAAAAGAGTTCTACGCTAACAGTTAGTGTAGCTGAAAAGAGTGCTACGCTAACAGTTAGCGTAGCTGAAAAAAATGCTACGCTAACAGTTAGGGTAGTGTTTGGTCCAGCTAACACCACTAAAAATCAGCTAACAGGAAATTTCTGTAGCATTAACTTTTTTTTTTGATGTCGCTATGACAAATTTGTTTTAGTTTTAGCTGAAAAAATCTTCAGCTAAAAGTAAATTTGTGCTAGAGTAGCAACAAAAGCTAACATTAAGCTATATTCTTTTTTGACAAATTTGTTTTAGTTTTAGCTGAAAAAATCTTCAGCTAAAAGTAAATTTGTGCTAGAGTAGCAACAAAAGCTAACATTAAGCTATACTACAGCTAATGTTAGGGTAGCGGGCCCACTGTTGTGTGGGGGGATGACCAGGGGCATGTGAGTGCCATCAATAGCCCCCACAATGTCAGGGATTCAGTTAGTTGATTCAAAAAGTCACAAATAATTTGCCACTGGTGGATGTTGTCCAGAGCTGGCCACTTGAAGGGGATATGCTTGTCAGTATGACAAAGAATGTACAACCTGCTAGAGGTCAAGATATTCTTACCCTATGGAACATATACTGAGTACTTGTAGGACTGCCATGAAAAATTGGCCTGATTTCTTGTCTGCGGTTTCTTTTCCTATGTTGAAGACATGAGAAATTTTGAAATTGGTCGCCCCATGACCAAGCCAATACAACCCTACAGCCACTTGGGCTTCCACAATCAGTGGGTCACCTCGGCTAATGATATCTTGTTGCAAATAGTCTTGTAACTTGTCTGATAGACAAAAGAAGTCTTCGAAGGACATGCAGAAGTACTTGATGAATTGGATGGGTGGGATATGGACATCATTCCAAGGCTCCCAGAAAGTGGGTCTCTTGAAGGCAATTCAGGGTTTACAGATGTAAACATATTTGCGGCTTCCTAGTTGTTGGTGGTACATCTGCCAGAGGGCATACAGATAGAGTTGGGTTGGGTCAATTTGAGGGGGGAGCATCTTAGTATGACTGCAATGTGGAAATGGGAATCATGGTCAGCTGTTTTTGAAGTAGTCATAGATTACTTGGAATTAAATACCTGTCAGACATTGAGACAATAAGCCCATATGTCTACAAAATAATACAAGTCACATTACCCAATGGTTAAGAACTTGTACTTACAAAAATAAAAAGGAATAAATGAACTAAATGAACTAAATAAATTATTATAAATTCATAAGTTCAATTCCCATATGACTCATAATTTTTGTATTTATTTTATCTAATATTTATCATTTTAATAAACTAACTAATATTAAGAAATTATAATTTAGGAGAGATTAATATCTCTCCATGAATTTACCCTACAAAATTACAATTAAGTTATATCTCCTACAAGGAGACTCTTATCTCAAATTACCCCATGTAATACAAACTCTTTGAGTCATTACATTGGGGTTAACATATTGTGTAATATTTAAAGGGGCTGAGATTTCCTTCTTAAGGGAATTTCCCCCAGATTATTACCATACAAACCTGCTTACCTTACTATTATTTGGTGAGTGGGGTTTATATTATAATCAACCAATCTTCCTTTCTCTTTACCCCTTTTCCCATTCCAAGTCACTAGAATAATTATTCAAGTGACTAGAAGTCCTCTCCTACTCACAGGGAGCATTTGAGGCAATTTGCGCAGAGCTGTACTTAGTCGCTTTCCTTTGTTACACAAAGGTGCCAGCTTTTACGCTGTAAAATGTTGAATTGCTTATTTCCACTGGCTGCATAAGCTATAGTGAAAACTTGAAATTCAGACTACATACTGTAATTCAGTATTGTATACTTGTCTGAGATTCTACCCCACGTCGCATAAGAGACAGGTTCTGACAATACCTGTAGGATAACACAGAGGTGTTACTCAAGGTCAAATCAAGTGTGATCCAAATTTGAATAGCATTTGGTTTTTCAGATTTTCCTGAGTGTTGAAGGATTGGGTGTGCATTTGGGGAGATTGCATTTGGCTTGCCGGCTCCCGGGTTGCAAAGATCAGATGCAGCAGGCAGGGGCCCCCGCTGAACTACGCAGCTGTGATCACAGAACTGAGGCTCACGCAAGCTGGGTTTATAAGTTCCACTTTGCCCAAAGGGCTTTTGGATTCTGTTTTGGGCCCTTTTTTGAAATTCAAAAAAATCCATTTTGATTTTCAAAACAATTTCAAAAAAATCAAAATCTGTTTATAATTGGGCCCTAAGCTATTCTGAAATACCAACCACAAATAGTTAAAAGAACTGAGATTTTCTCATAATAAAAGAGTAAACATAATAATCATGTTCTGTTATTCTAGTGCTGGCTATAACTTAAATTAATATCAAAAGAATAAACAGGAGAATAGAAAAGACCAAAAAAATGACTAATTCTCAACAAGAGAAAATTTCAATTGACATAAACCTTGGATACAATAAAAAGAAATTGAGAAGTTTGGGTCTAACCCAACTTGAGCTGTCTCTGGGCTCCTGGTTCTTATTGGTTGTGCACATTCCATCTGCACAGTGACTGTGCCAACACAGTTATATGTGTAAAAATGTGGAAATAAAATCACAGCAAGCATGCTGCATGTCAAATTCAGGCAGCTGAGCCATTTTCTTTTCATTATTTGGTTCAACATTGGCTGAAGACAGAAGATTTACCCTGATTTGGAAAAAATCAGATGTAAGAACTTGAGCTTGAGGGTTAATATTGCATAAGATTATGTATGCAATTTCTCATGAAGTTAAACCCAAATCTCAAGGGTTTGGGATTTCTATTTGATAGTCCTTCTTAGATAATTCACCTTGTTTTTAGTAAATAATTGAGGAGCCAGTGAGTCCAACAAGTCTTATTGAAGCTTGGCTGGTTCAACCTTTGAGAAAGGTTGGAGTAAAATCACCAGCTTCATTGCAGTTTCCACATGTTGAATTGAAGGCAGTTGATCCAGTGATTTTTTTGTAGTGAAATCCTCTGAATTCAATGTAACAATTATAGGTAAATATCCCAACTGATAAAATCTACTGGAATACTCAAACTTCCCCCCAGAATGTTTTTATCCATAACCAGGTTTTGAGATGCAGCTATGTTTATGAGGATTTATGATAAAAATCTTGAATTAATAATTTCTAAACCTAAGCACTTCCACTTTGAACTTTGTGCAGTGGCTGTGCATTAATGTATATTGAGAATTTGTTGAATTAAAATTTGACAAAGGTTCAAGTAACACTGTTGGAATTTCATCAATCAATGGTCATTTGTGTTGAGCTAGGCCTCTAGCCCCTTTCACATATGCTACATACCTGTTGCACAGGTGTCACACATAGTGCACTATACCTGAGGAGCTGCCAGTGACAGAATGGTTTCCTCATCCATTCTGCTCACAACTCACTCTCCCTCAGGTATAGTACCTTCTCACTCTATCTCTTCTTTCCTATTTCTCTTTCATGTCTCTCAGTTATCTTATGCAATCTAAATAATCCATTCTGCTCACAACTCACTCGCCCTCAGACCCCTTGTCTCGCTCATTAATTTGTACTATTTTTCTCTTTTCCCCTTTCCATTTTACTCATTACTACCACTCCCTGTCACTCATTCCTTTAATTTCCAGATAAATATGCATGTTTTTCACCTTCTGTACCACAACTTGTCCCATGTTGTGATAGCTTAAAATATTCCATGATCAGATAGAAATTACAGAATAAGTCCTTCTTTTTTGGGTCCCTGAGTTCAATCATACAACCCCTTGAAGAGTGTGCACTTTTCCACCTCTTGAGCTAGAAGTCTCTTGACTCTTCAGAGGGCTTCTTTGTTGTTTTTACCCTCAGATTTTCCTCTGCTTGTTTTGTTCTAAATTACTCAAGCTCTGAAGTTTTTCCTTTTTCCTGAGCTCTGTCAAAAACAATTAGATTCCTCACAGTTCCTGCATGCCAACTGTTTTATCATCAAAATGTCCTCCTCAAATAATGATGGGGGTATTGATTATTACTTAAAGACTATATGTACTATGGAATCTAATCTATTTTTCAAACATTGTGGTACATACATTGTAAGTGGTTTACAAAAATCTCCCCACCTTGGTGCATGAAATTTTTCCAACCAAATTTTGGTTTGGGTTGAAATAGAATTGTTACATGAGAAGGTCTCACTCCAAGAATTTATAATTTTATTGTTTCTGTCCATTCCCAGAACCTTGAGAAATGAAATAAAAAAGAGTTGGCTGCATTGGGATTGGCTTGATGCCCATCATTTCTTTCTTTCCTACACCAGGGAAAATGTCAGCTAGCCACTATTCAAGACAGCGTGGTAACTGACTAAGTTCCCTCTAGGCTATGAGCAGCAAGTGAGTGACTGTCAAGTGACAGGGATCACATAAGCAAATCACAAGTAGTACAGTATAAATAAATGTCCTTCCACCAGAGACGGAAGTTCCTCAGTTCAGATTTTACCAAGCCCAATTCCCTTGTAGTCTTCAATACCTCCAAATACTACAACTGGGGCTTTTCTGGATCCTTTTCTCTTTTATCATTCTACTATCTATCTCAGCTCTTCTTATCTTTTACCAGGTCAGTTAGAGCTTCCACCTCTTTCCTCTATCCCCTCTCCCTTCTTCTGAGTCTTCCAACTTTGGTTGCTCAGCCCAACCTGCCCTTCCATATTGAGGCAAGGTATTTCTCCTCCTATATCTACTAAGGATTTGAGTAGATCTGTAGCTCCGACAAGATTGTTGTAGGAACCAGCCAAGCTGGTTTTGTCATTCAGCGCGTAGTCACCTAAGAGACTCACCCTGACAGAAAAACTCTTTTCACTTGGCTACATGTGATTTCAAACATGACAAAGGGACCTTTGTACTTTTCTAAATCACTTTTAGAAAAGTGAAAATATGTTTTTCCTAGTAATAATGCATCTGACTGTTTTAAGTGTCATGCAATGGGTATAAAATGAGATAATCTTAAAGATCAAAGAAGAACAGAAATTTCAATCTTATTTTTAAATATTTTTGAGTTTAAGCTCAGATTTGGTGGTTTGATATTTTGAAGAATGACAGTACAGCAGACTCAACCACTATGGGTTCAATTCCTGTGCAATTGAATCCAGTGAACTTCCATTTTTCATGAGTTAGTGGTGGAAAGGGAATAAGGAATTGAGAGAACCTGTAAAATTCTGATTTTCCATCTCTCAAGTTCCTTAAACCTCAAACCTCATCTTTCATTTTTGAAATTCCAACTTCTGAGCTGAAAGAATTGACAATTATTCCTTTTGGGACAGGGCTCTCTTCCCCCATAAGTCTATGTAGTGCTTTGGGACACAGCACCCCTTACCCAGGGAATACCGTGATGGTATGGGTGATAAGGGAGATAATATTTAAGATAACAGACCATTCAGTATTGTCTCACAACCTTTTTTTGGTTCAAGCTCAGCTTTGGTGGTTCAAGATTTTGAAGCATGACAGTAAGACTCAAAAATTGTTGTGAGAAACCCTTTGAAATCTCTACCTATCAATTATCAGGGAACAAGGCCACAGATTTAATCATGGCTGTTTATTTAGTAGTAAAGGATACTTTCAAAGATGAAAGGTGCAATTAGAGTTTTGGGTTGTTTTATATAGATTTTGACTATGATTTTTGGACCCTTGTTAATTCCAAACTTGTTGGACAGAATTTTTCTGACAAATGCTTGGATAAGATTGTCCAATCAGTTAGCTTATGCAGTGTGGGGCTCATGTGGGCAGGTTGACCAGTGGGGTGCAACCCAGTTTGGGTAGATTAACCCAGTGTGGGTGGAAAGAAGTTCATGATCATTCATTTTTCAAATCAATTTTGAGCTAAGTTTTAAAAGTTTTTCTGTAGAAGTAAAAAAAAGAAATAAAAAAAAATCAGGATTTCCAAAAAAACTTTCAGAAAAATTTCCAAGGATACATTTATAATTGGTGGCTTAATCATGAAACCCAACTTTTACAGATAGTGTGTGTAGACAGACTTGGGTGAGAAAGAGTGAAAGATCACTGAAAAAAAGCAAGGCACTGTAACCCCTGCTCCTCACAGGCTTACACAAACATCTCACAAGATCCCTACACATAAGATTAAACAATCATATTGCACTTAGGCCCTGTTTGGATGCAGTTATGTTATGTAATAATCACCCCATATGTATAACCGGGCCTCACTGAGGCCCATATCATATCACTCTTTTGTTTGGCAAAAGGCCAAAGTTATGACCTACATCACTTGATATAGCCCCCGCCAAATCCCAAATATAGGTCTGGGGTAATGTTTGGAGTGATATCGGACACTGGCAAGCTCCACCCACCTCAAACTTGGATTTTCTTCCTTCTATCCGGCTTCAAGAATGGCCCCTTCATCCTCAATTCCGCCTTCAACTCCGATGAGACTTCACGACTCAAACGAAACAGGCCACAATGATGTAATGAATATAACATCACTACATTGCTGCAAAACATCATGTAATTTCACAAGTTATGTGAATTTACCAATTATATGCCACATAAATGCGGCATGAGGTGTATCATATAACATAACCGAACATAACTGCATCCAAACAGGGCCTTAGTCTCTGCCCATCTCTTCCCTAGTCTAGTAGAGAGCTTTGATCCCTTCTCTCTACTGGCTAGGTGAGCCTTTCATTTCTTCTCTCTCTGTCTCATTTCTCATTATTCTAGTTGTAAATACTGAAGAGAACTTTGATCCTTTCTCTCTACTGGCTAGCCTTTGATAAAAATCTCTCATTGGTACTAAACTCTCCTAGGCGTATAGCCTCGTCCCTCTGGTTCCAGAGTCCTGACAGGCACATCAAAGCTAGAAGTAAGACATATGAAAAACTTATTTCAACCAGGTTCTACAGGGAATGAAGATAAAAAGTAGTAGAAGCCTTTGGAAGTAAGCAAAGTGGGTAGACGCTAGAAGTAAAATGAAAGACTGCTGGTTGAAATCAGTAGACCCTACAGAATCAATCTAGGGTTTCTTAGCCTAGATTTTTTGAGACCTTCTGAATCTAAATCAACGTCTGTCTACAAAGGCAGCAGGTTTGACCGGAGGTACTTGAAGAAGGATAATTAACAACCAAAACAATAATGATAACAATACCCAATTACATTTGTCAAGAATAGAGAACAGATAGAATCCTTTGAGAGTTGGATGAAATGAGTGAATTACGCCCAAGGAGATCCCTATATACGCGACTAGTGACTCACAGCAGGAACGCCGAGGATGTGTAAACGATGAGATTGTGCAGGAAAATTATCTGAAAAAGTATTAAGAGTCGTAGGTTGGAGTGGGGAATATTGTAAGAGAAATGGCCGGGTAGGATCGATTGAGGTAGGTGCAGAGATGAATACAAATCAGTTGTCTAATCGGTGGTCAGGGTCACTCCACGTCTACCCTATCATTGTTTCTTAGTAGGTTTGTGTTTGTGTTGTTCCTTTGTCCAGTCACGAAGTGGGTGAAAGTGCATTATCCAATTCGAGGAAGAGTTGGGCCTCACGATCACATAGAAGACTACTATTACGTTCTGGTTTATACAATGGTTTGGAATCGGGTTTGTTCGAGGCTCCGAGAGCGAGAATCTCTTGACTTGGCTTCAGAGGCACTGGCGGCAATGCGTCTGGAGAGACTGGGTATTCTTGTTGAAACTCGCCGGCAGTCGTGAAGCTGGGGGCGCCATCACTTGTACCGGCAACACTGGTCGGCTGGATACCTGAAAGGCAGTCTTGAGGTAACACACCAGTCCGTGAAACTCCTTCGCTACCTTGACGTTTCTCAAATTCTAGGTTTTCTCCTAAACACCAACCATCGTCAAAGAGCATGAAGACTAACACTCGGTCTCCGATCTAGAAGAAAAAAATGGTTTGCCCACGTCAAAACTTTGGCAACTAAGGTTGCCACCAACTGAAACAAATCACTCACGTCAATCTTTAACTCGTCCGGCATCGTCGGGTTGAATGTCCGGGTAACGAGGCAATTCATTTTGCATGCGACCCCACCCTTGAAACTTTCATTGGTCGCATTGGCTGGATCTGAGTTATCCGGTTCTTGAGGATTAGGGCGCAATGTAGTAGGGTGTGTTGGAGGAGCTAAATTGACGGGCGGTAGAGGTGGAGCGGATCCTGACTCCCCCCGCACAGCAAAATTGCTCAAATGGTCGTCCATCATGGCGTATGGAAATTTCAAGTGACTCGAAAACCTCTTCCTCTCAGCCATGTTGTCCAGCTGATGTTGCGAGCCGTCTGCGAGGATTACCTGGCTACCATATGACGTTCTATTTTCCGCGTGGGCTCTTCGTTTCCTCTTGACTATACGGTAGGTAAATGCCATCACCCCTACCAAGACAAGTACAATAGGCAATGCAATGGCGATTATCAACAGTGCACCTGAAGGTGATGAATCTGAATTGTGATGACCATGATGATGAGACTGATTGGATAAATGCGCATCCAGAGGTGGTGGGTTGGCGGATGGCACGTGGGTCGGAACAGAAACAACAAGCGATGAATTGATCAGGCTGAAACGAGAATGTGCGACAGGCGTGGGGCTAGAGTCATCAGGGCTTTGAGGCGGAGTAATCGCGGCTAGGAAAATTGTTGCACAGACAGTTACTTGACGAGTCCAAAACAGATATATATAGAGAGAAAAGTGGCTACTTACTCGCTGCCGCAGGAGCTGCGGAGCTCGTTTGAGATCTCGCGACAGAAGCCGTTGTCTCTGGCGAAGCGGGAGGGGAGGCTGGCTGATTCACTTGAGATGGCTCCCGATGTGGCTCGGCAGTGTGCAGTGGCTCTGGTGCTGATGACGATGAAGCAGGGACGTTTGGGTGTACATGGACTATGAGGGGTGACATAAATTTAGTCCCAAAAGAAGACTACATTAAAAGCTCATCAAGGCCGAACAGCTTACCAGGTGTTCGTTGGTCTACTTCAGCTGGTGAGTTGTTTGTGCCGGTATTGGAGGATGCTGACGCTCCTGCTGCTGAGGGTGCTTGCACAGGATATGTTGCTGCTGCACCGGAGTATGCTGGTACTGCACCCAAGTAGGACGGTGCTGCACCCAAGGACGGTGCGGTACCCAAGTAAGATGGTGCTGCACCGGCGTATGACGAGGATTGACCGGCTGTTGGAGCTGATTGGGTGTCTTGATAGATAGGATAATTCACTGGGTAAGCCGAACTGCTCAGTTGACGAGGCAGAATGACAGCCGGTCTTGAGGGACGACCGAGCCTGCTGCGCTTCGGTTGGACTTCCAACGTGAGTTGGCCTTGAGCCAGATGATCATGTTGAATATGGAATAGCTGGCGCCCCATGGCAGTAATGCTGTTGTCAAGAAATGTGCTTTGCCGATAGCTCTTCTGTCCAGAAGTGGAAAGCTCGGGACGATCTTGAAATGGTTTCATGCTTCGTGTCACGGATCCCGGGTGTACATCGAGCAGCAAACTACTATTGATGTTTTCCCGAGTAGATTCTTCTTGCCGGGGTGCCTGGCTGTCATGGGTCATGCTCAATTCGCTATTGTGATCCAAATCGAGGAGTCAGTGGAAATCAGTCATCAATGACTGCAAGTTGAGGCTTGAGGCGTTCACCTACCTACCTGGCCTAGAACGCCGGGGTTAAACGACAACGAGGATCAGGTGTGGGGGGTAAGATAGATCCAAAGGTGACAGAGTAACCTTATATATAAGTCGGTTGAATCTTGGGACCAAGGCGTCGCGCAGGTGCAAGTATTTGTCGTTTTTGGGTTGAGGTTGAGGGGATTTGACAAATGAAGATGGAGAAGGAAACTTGAAAGTTTAGAATTGGAATTAAAGAGCGAATGATAAACGACCAAGGATCATTCCCTAATTCGAGCGGTGTCTTGGTAGCTGGCAGCCACTAGAAACCATTAATTACTATTCACTGAGACAGAAATTAGAGTGCTTGATGGCCTGATGATTTTCTTTGGCCGGGGCTGTTCACTGGGTGTGCTAATACCAGCTTCTGCTGGCTTTGCTCCCTTGAACTAATGTGCAAAACACCGTGGTAAGTGCTTAGGTACATTTGAATCTTCGGCTTGAATGGAAGGGGCATCCATCCGACAGCTGTGCGAACAGGGAACGCCAAATTTAAATTCAACTTCATTGACTGCATACGTCCTTACATCATTCCTCTGTTATGAAAGGTTGGTCAGTTTTTTTATCAGTTCCCCAGGGAGCATTGACAGCGCTTTCCTGGACGTGAGATTCAACAACAGCCATCAGCTTCAATGAAAGACGCGTCAAACAACAGCCTGGATTAGCTTATAAAAATGATTCGTGTGTGCTACAAGCTGCGTGACTCAATGCTTGGCTGGATGTACACGTACATATTTGCTCGGCGTGGAATTCCTGTGTCCTTCGGCCCAGTTGGGCTCGGTACGCGTTGGTCGGGAGCTGCGCCGGCCCGCGACGGAAGAGGCAGAGTCTGCTAACCTTGATGGTTTTTATTAGGTTCAAGATATTGCTGTGTAGCCGATCATGACGGATGGGGTTCGGGTCGGCAGTGGGACAACATCCCAGTCCCCAGTATCTACGACTCACTCAGCATGGTCAACAACCCGCCACCACCAACAGCGACGACGACTAGCCCATCCCCAGCCAAGTCAACCTCACTCCCAGCAGTCTCATCCAACCCACTACATCCAATCACCAGGACCAATCCAGCTGCAACGTTACCATTGCCAAGACTACTGCTGGATCCCAAACATTGCTCACCACAGAGTTCGGCCGACAGTCATCATCATCGAGGAACGATGAGCAAGACCAAGGCCATCGACATGAACATGATATGGATCAACACCATGCAAAGGAGACATCGGTTACTCCAACCACTCAACCAGCCCCAGGACTTATCCCGAGCATCGGCAGCTCACAACAGCCCAAATGGTTCCGACCCCGATCCCGAATCGGACTCCAACTCAACCCCCAAACGCGCCGCTTGTTTACCTAGCACGCTCGACTCTGCTAGCAAGATTCGTATCGCACCCTTGGTCCCTCCACTCGGTTTTGCAATGGTTGCTCCGGGCGTCTATCGGTCCGTCTCTCTATCTTTCTCGGTCGAACTGGCTCCGCTGATTTTTGCTTTTCTTGCTGTGTCTGTCTAGTTCAGGTCATCCGAATCATTGCAACTTTGCCTTCCTTGATGGCCTCCAACTTAAATCGATAATGTTTGTACTATCTCCAACCTCTCTCTCCACAGATACCCAAACAGAAATTCCTGCTCAGCTATCATTTCTAATATATCTATAGGTACATTTCTGTGGACACATATCGGCCCCATACGTTCAATTGGGCGCAGGACAGAGGACTCAAGATATTTCATTATCGGTAAATGGACAGTTCAGATCTCTTTTACATTGGGATAACAGTAGACTGAAGCGAGAGAGTGGATACATGGTAGGATTGATTCTCACAAGCACCCCCACAGCCCAACCAGTAATCCGACGGAACGAGGGATGTATGCCTCCGCGCTCGAGCAAATCCTCGACCGGCGGAACCTACCAATCCTCATCCATTGTAACAAGGGAAAACATCGAGTCGGTACACTCAGCGCGCTCCTCCGTATCATACAGGGTTGGGACACTAACGCCGTCCGGGCCGAGTGGGATAAGTTCCTAGGCGAGGGCGCACCACCCGGTAAAAATATGATCTGGAGCCCTGGCTTAGTCTTCATCAACAACAACAGTACTCCCAACAACATCCATCATCACCAGGGCCGCCCCTTTCATCCCTCCCGTTTTTCAGAACCGCTCCTCTCACTCGACGCCCTTGGCCCCCCTCAGCTGGCTACCACTACTAGCCCCTCTCCCTCAACACCACCCGATCAATCCCACAAGATCAAAAATAAGATCGCAGACGGCTTAGCCCGCGTTAGCGAATGGGAGGTCAGCCCCATCTTGCGCACTTCTCATTATGATACACCGCAGGCTCATCATTTATATCCCTCTTTACTGGACTAAATCCGCGTCGTGGAAACCTTCGCATTATGTGTGGACAGTATGTTGAACAGTTTCCTATCGAGCTCATAAGCGTCGATCCCGCTTGGATTCCTTCATGGCTGCCTATCGAATCCATCCATCAATAACCATATTTTGTTTGTGTCATTCTACCCTTCCTCGTCTCTTCCCATCATAGTTCTCATCAATTATTTTTGTATCTCTTCTTTTGTTTGTCTGTTTAGTTTTTCCTCCTCTTTAGATTTAAAAGACACTATCTGATTACTTTATCTTGTTTTCGTAAGCCCCTTATTCTACATGTATACCAATATCTCATGATTTTCAAGAAATGACACTGTGAAGTTTACCCAACGATATACCCTCTTCAATGAATCATCTACTTGAAGGCATAGCGAATCATTACCGCCAACTTATGATCGCCTTACAAATTAAGGGCTTCACATGTCTCAGGTCATAACAAATACCCTTCTCCCAATGAAGGGTTTTCCACTTATCAATGAGCTTACAGTATTTTTAGTTTATTTGCATAGCGACTCAAGCAATATGTAAGCTGTCATCCCCTTTCAATCTAAATTCAAATTCAAACAAAAATAAATTTGTGTTTAATTGTATGATGCATGCCTATACAAACCAACCTTGAACACCTTGAGCTCAACTTGAATTTTACTGAACTATCACATTATATTGGGAGTGGCATGGAATAAATCTGATTACAATGCCAGCATTATTGGCTGGGTTGAGGCTACAGTTAAACTATGTTGCGCACTACCAATTTCACTTTGGCAGATCTCATCTGATGAGATGTAAACCCAAGGGATGCCCCTTGGGGTTATATTTTATTGGTTGAGCACAGCCTATCTTAAATTGGATGGGTGAATCCTAGTTTAACTGGGATGACTGCAACCAAGTGAATTATCCTGGCAGTGTCATTGGCCATGTATCTTACCATATGATATATGATACAACCTGTGTATTGTATGAGTTACACAACTGGCAGAAATATGAGTGTTGATATCAGTGAGAAAGGCTTGGAATTATATCTCCAAGGAATCTAATTTATTGATCAAAGTTGGAAATAATTGTGCCACCAAATAAAAGAGAAATAGAAATTAATAGAATTAACTCGTTATATTTCTAAGAACCAAAAACCAGACTGGAAAGAATAAAAAGATTAGAACAATAATAACAATAAAGAGAATAAAGAATGAGTCATACCACTTTGAACAATAGTATATTAAGATATGTTATGAAGGAGATTTTTAGGAAAGGACGATGTTTGATAGTATAATGGACGAGCTAAAGAGATAAATAAAATGAGAGTTCAGTCTGAGGCAACAAGCAACTAGAATAAGAGAGAGAAGGAAATAACAAGAACCAACATCGAAGAAGAGAGTTGATAAGATGTCAGTAAAGGTTGTATTCAGTGACGTCGAAGGAAGTCGAGATCGAAGTCGAAATAGGATGTGGATAAGCGGTGTGGATAAGAGGTGGATAAGATGTGAATGAGGGAGAGATGAATAGATAGAGAGATAATGTATAGATAGGGAGTTAAGGAGATAAGAGTAGATGAGTAGATGATTAGGATAAGAGTAGTTGAGTTGAAGATAGTAATTGGGAAATGGTAAAGGATGGAGGAATAGATTCAGGGAAAGAGGATTAGAATGGATGGGAAGGAAGATAAGAATGGAAGATGGGAAAGATGGAGTGAAATAGAAGGACTGGTATGAAATAAACAGAATGATTAATTAAGCTGAGTTACTGTGATCCTGATGAGGGCTTAAGCACACGGAATTCCGTGTAACCGTGTAAAGAGATCACATATTTTTAACAGAAATGGATAACAACAAAGTAATGATTTATGAATGGATGGGAAGCAGATTTTAAAATATGAATGTTGAAATTTGGACTCAGTAGCTATTAATCCCCAACTTCCACTTTAATATCACACACAGAATCTAGAATCTGTTAGATCAGTTATTATACTCCTGACTTGTGAAAGCAGAAGATGAACTTTGTGACAATAATCTTGCGTATTTCCTAGAAAGTGTCAAGATTTGGTGTGCAGATGGAGGATAATATTGGTTAATACTGATCAATATACTGCCCAATTCTTCCCCATTGATTGGAATTTAAGAATGATACATAAATAGAAGTAGAAAATAAGTTTGAAGGTATTTATAGTTGAGATTGGTTCCAAGTTCAGTTCTCATGATTTATTAAGAATTATTTTATTAATCTCTTTCAGGCAAACTATTTTAATGGCTCCTGAGGGAGATCCTCAATAGATATAATTTAATTTTTCTCTCTCTCATAAAATAAAAAAAAACCTTATTGCTTTGGAGAAAATCCTGCCAATTAGCTGATTTACATGTGGTCCAGAGGTTTCCTACTAAATACAGTTTTATGATTTTGGGATTTACACATGCATAGAATTATGGAGGCCACTCTTAAAACCTCAAGTATCAAGAGGCTGATACAGGAAACAATTGACAGGAACTGCACCTGCCATATTGTTTCTACCACTCTACTTCATTGACCACATCAGCCTTATTTTATTTTGTTGAATTTCTTTTTACATCTCTCCTGACTCACAATTGATTTCTTGGTTTCCCAACACTGAAAGAAAATCTGCTTCAACTACCACCAGTCAACATGTAGAAATTCTGATCTTCCTTACTCTGAGCTTACTTGAAAAAAGCTTGAATGCACAATGACTGTCATGACCCCAAGTAGTCATCAAGAACATACTCCTGACTTTTCCCTTTTGGAGAATAAAAGTAAAACAATGAGAGGATGAGGTGATTGGACAACCAATCCATGAAGGGGATTATTTGAATTAATGGTCTCCCTGTGCGGGGCTGGATTCTCAAGCATGATCAATCTGGGATTATTCTGTTGCATCGCTTGTTTTTTCAAACATGTGGATAGGTTGATGTCTATTGCTGTATCCTTTCCTATATCTGTTTCTTTCACATGAACTGCGTAAAAAATAATACCAGATGCAAATACGTCTTGTCCAACATCCATCTCAAAGGAGTTTTTATCTGCTGACTGTTTTTTTTTCATGTTTGATCCCACCGCTTCCGAATTTCTTTAACTACAGTAGCTGCACAAGATAGATGGAGGAAGAGCCTCCTTGAGCAAGATGTACAAAAGGATAAGGAGACGTCGTGATCGGATTCGGAAAGACAAGTATAGTAGCAACTCCTGTGTAGAATCCAGAGTGAGTACAGATCAAGGTTGGCATCTGCCAATTATTATTAGCGGTTTCCTGACTTATGACCGATGCCCTAGGGGAACGAGTCCGGAGATTCTGGGCTCATCGTCGGTGTACCCATGTTCCAATATTCCCTAGTCTGCTTCGGAGCTCGAGGCAGGAGGATGTTCACTCGTGGGTGGAGTTTTCCGACCGTAGGCTTCATGGAACTGACGGTATCGATCGTAGCCCTCTTTGACCTACCGATGTGACCTGATCTTTTAATATCTCAAAACAAATTGGATGTATCGGAGTTTCCTTCATCCATACACTTACACCTTGAACGATTCCGGAGCATCAGTCGCCCAAGCTAAGGAGAGGAACAGTTAACCATATCAGTTCTCACTCATTCTGGTTGGATACAAAAATCACTGATAGAAACACGAAGCACCAAGAATGTCACAGCGGTTTCGCTCAAAGTAGCTTACCAGGAGAGAGGTAAGTAAAGATGAAGACCATGAAGAGGAAGCCGAACATCAGGAGCCTTTATATACTGGTATGTAGGATTTCTATGCGAGCCGGCCTGTTGGTTTCCTCTTGATTTTGTAGAAAAAACTTTTCATAAAATTGCGAACCTGTTGTCTATCAATGGGAGACGCAGGAGTGCTTTCTCGCTGGTTAGGTTTGAATTTATAGTGGGTTGAGTTGATAATCCAAATGCCACTTGACACATTTATCTGCGCACACGCCACTATGGGAACAGGAAACAACTACGTTGTACGTTGATTAACACGCTGATATGTCGTCACCACTATCCTATTAAGGGTGAACTGGGTACTACATAGTCGATGTTTTCCAATTGTTAATTCTGCAATCGTTTATCCCCTCAGACCCTGTCCGCATAGTATCTGTTCTACTGTTCACCTAGAGATTTTTTTATTCATGCACCTAAATATGTTTTTTGAAAGTTATTTCCTTCTTTCCAGATTCCATCCCTCCGCCTCAAGGGAGGTACATTTTATTTTGGCTCGAAACAAGATGTGCACGTTCGTAATTTAACGAGACACTAACAGTCTTCAAAGGCAAAACAATTATGGTGTTATAGATTCAGCTAAATTTCATTGTAAATCCAGCAACATGAACACACCTTTTTTGAGGTGGTACGTTGATGATTGGCTCTAGGAGATCCAAAGTGGGTCGTCCTGTTGGCCGCCGCTGTTGACCAAGTCGAAATATGAAGGAAACAATTAAGAAGCTAAACAAAACCGGGTCTGTGTAATTCTACCACTCTGATTTTACAGGACATACAGGCTGTAAAGTCCAAGAATTGCAAAATTTACAAAATACCAGCAGACTTTCAAAATTTACACAATAGCAGCAGACTTGTATAATTTTGCAACCCACCCCCTAAAAAGGTGAGTTGCAAAAAAACGGGTTGCAAAAGGGATCAATGACAACCTGTTGAATTTCTGTCGATTCTCATTTCACTTCTGTGAAATGACAGTCTGTGACAGTTATGTGTCAAGGACAAAAGATTCCACTCGCTTAGGTTTAATGAGAATGCCTCACAAAATTGTAGAATCATTGGACTCACCTTCCTCAATTGATCTCTCTCTTTGATTCACTTTAATCAAACTGCTCAACTCAAAATCAAGCTCGCTCAACTCCTCAAGCTACAATTGCTCGCTCAACTCCTCAAGCTTCAATTCAAGATCAAGATCCTCTCTATGTAAAGTCACTCCTTGCTTCGACCAAATCACTGCAGATTGACTCACTCCACTCTTCACATTCCTTCTTCATTCCACTCCTCAAGATTCCCTGCTCAACCCTGCTCAACCTTCTCCAACAATTCTCAATAACTAAAAGCCTACATTCTTCTTTTGTCCTGTTTGTTTCTTTTCTCTTTTGTCTCTTCTCTTTTTTCATATCTTCTTTGGTTGATAAGGAAATCACTGAACTCTTTTATTTTTCCTTCTCATTTCTATCTTTATCTGTTTCTAAAAGATCAATTGCTGCTTTTTCCCTGCTCACATCTTACTTCAAGACCTCTCTAGTCATTCTTATATTTGTCTCATCAGATTGATAGTATGTTTCCTCCTTCTCTTATGTCTCATCATCTTATTTCTGACTCCTTTTTATTGTTCAGTCTGGTTCTGGTTTTCTAGCAATTTTAGATTTATTTCATACAACCCAAAGAGGAAATTTTCATCCCATCTGCCATACCCCATGTGGTTTGCACTGTGAAAGAGGTTTTAAAACCCCAATAAGACCATTAAATTACTATTTTACACCCCTCAGGTTTACATCCCATATTTCACACATCATGAAGAGATGTAAAAATGAAAATGGGGAACCCCCAAGTGTAATTTTGCACCCCTTCCTTGAAGTTTGCAACCCACATTTCTCCACAATGAAACAAAAAGATTGGTTGAGTTACAGCAACATGTCACAGGGGTGACTAGACAACTGGGTGATTGTGAGGAGGAAATTGACTGCGGCACTATACTGTTTCTATCATCTACTTAGGTTTCTTCTTGATTTTATATTAGATGATTAGAGTTCGCACCTTGTATTTCCTTTCTTCTTCACTCATCTATCATCTCATCTGTCTGCACCATCATTGGGTTCTTATTCCCTTCTATTTGCTCATCTCTTGTCCCATCATTAGGACCCTTTTCTCACCGCCATCACTCTGGCTTTTCATAAGATCAACCTGCTACAGTTCCAATTTCAGTAACACAAGGAGGCAATATAATTACTTGCTAATCTAAGGAAGGAAAAGAAGAAAAAAATAGAACAAACAATCAAAGCAAACAAAAATCAAAAATCAAAAATAAAGCAATTCTTGTTCACAGGTGTTATGTCACCAAAAAGGATACTTTTTTGGTATCCCTCTTGGTATCTTTCACTGCAAAAAGACTGCTTCAACTGTCACCAGTTGACATGCAGTATACTTGAGTCCAGCTTTGTTCTTACTTGAAGCTTAGTCCAGGGTGACTTTTGGTGCACAGTAACTGTGCAGCAAAGCTTGTTTCAAGTATGTTCAGAGTAAGGTTGGAGTAAGGTTGGAGTAATATCAAAGCTCTTGCATTTCAACTGGTGGAAGTTGAAGCAGTTTTTCTTGCAGTGTTTGGGACCAATGAAATATTCAGAAGTTTGATCTTTGAAGCATTTTTTTCACCTGGAGAAAATACTCAAATTTTTGGTGTTTCCTTAAGCTTTAAAATGGGTAAGGGTGGTGTAGGAATGTTTTTAGTTTTTACTGCAGCTCTAGGAAATTTGCAACTTTGTGCTATAACTGTTTTTTGCCTGAATTTCTTTTGGGCTGGGACTTGATGCAAAGAAGACTTGGATGAGGATAATTTTGAGCTTGGAAGCTCAACATGGGGTAGAAGCAAGCTTATATTCTGTGCCTCTACTTTTTCAATCAGATGAGGTAGACCTGTCTTCTAAGTTACTTTTATCATCATGATAGCTATATTTGCAATTTTCTAAATCAGTTTTTAAGTTTACCATTGAAAAAAGTAGATGCAGAATTTAATTAATATTCATTCTAATAGGGTATAAAATATGACCAAATCCACCACTATGTAATTGAATGGTTTCAAGAAATCCCCCATTCTGAAACAAAATTATTCCTTTCCCTGCACTCTTTTAAAACCCACTGGTGAAAAAAATATTTTTGAATAATAGGGGGCATAAAATATGACCAAATCCACTATTATCTAATCAACTGGTTTTGAAAATCCACCATTTTTAAAAACCATGGATATCTATATAAAATGGTTCAGTCAGAATTCTCAAAAGTGAAATTTTGTGGAAAAACCTAATTCACTGGTTTGAATGGTGGATTTGGTGATATTTGATACCCCCCAATTGCCTGTTTTTGAAAGTGGATTTGGCCATATTTGAAACCCCCTAATATTCATTCTAAATTTGTGTGAAAGTTGGAAAAGTTTGATTGTGTGGGACCAGAACCAATATTCTCATGATGATTTCAAAAAGGGATTCAGGTATGTGGATGGATGTTTTCCTGAAATTTTGGGCTTGTCCTTGTATATTTTATCCATAGCTCCATCAAAGAAACTTCTATTCCTCCCCTTTCCTGATTTTGGAGTCAAAAACCCAACTTGGCTCTGACAAGGCCCCCAAGATATTAACTGGCTCTTCAAACATTTTCCATACATATTCATTATTCTCTGTATAATTGCATAGAAAAAACCCCAAGGTACCTCCAGAGAATTAATGGAACTTGCACAAGTACTGGGGTGTTGATAAACCCACACCCTTCAAAAAAGGTTTCATCTTGCTAGTATGGCAGAGATAACCTGTGATAAGTAAAATCAATATAAAAAACAAGTGTATAGCCCCCAATTTTGGGGAAGCTCTTCAATGAGAGGTCAATGGTGACTTATGAAATGGATTGAGACCAATCCGCTATCCATGTCATGCAACCTAACAGGTCAATGTTGACCTGTGAGGTTGCATGTATTTGATGCAGTAAAAATGGTGCATGGTTTGTTTGGCTTGCAAAGGGCATCACTGCCAGCATAATTGCCTAGGATGAAGTCATCCCAGGTAAACTGGGATGCACTCAACCAATTTAAAATTGGTTGCAATCAACTGATGAAATATAAATCCAAGGGACCCCCCTTGGTTTTATATTTCATTGGTTGAGGTCAACCTACTTTAAATTGGTTGTTTGAATCCTAGTTTAACTGGGATGAACTCAACCTAGGCAATTTTGCTGGCAGTGCATTCCCTTAGGTATATGTAGATAAGGATAAAAATAATAAAAGTATGAATTGAAGATGAGACTTAAAATTTTATTGAATATTCTGAATCTATGTGAAAAATAATATATTGTACCTCACTTACAGGTTCCCCTATTTTCTACTCCTTGAATATGTAGATCCAGTGTGAAGATTTAACAGGTACTTCTGAAAAGACAAAGTAACTGTATGCTTATATTAACTCAAATATATTCTTAAAACCCATTTTCAGTCACAAAAATGAGGTGTTGTGTATATTTAGGGCCTGTGCCATAGCACCTGAAAACCCGCTGTTTTCTGCTTTTCTTGGCCAAAATATTTTCAGACTAAAAACGAGTAACACAGCTGTCAGTTTTTTCTGGAATTTGAAAACTGATTTCATCCATTTTCCCCCGGTTTTTGGGAAGAGTTCCCCCCCTTTTTTCCAAAACAATTTATGTTTTTGAAAAAGTGCAGAAACAAAAATGGCAAAAATTGTTTTCAAAAAAGGCTTTTTGCTGTGATACAGGCCCTTACAGAGACTGTGTAAATGAGGAATCAATGTCTCTAAGTCTGCCTACTGCAGGCTGTGTAGCACAGCAACATGTGTGCCTAGCTGCACACCCAAAAAGGAAAGTACCAAGCTGTTGTGCATGTGTACAAAGCTCAGGCACATACCCCTGTGTAGCACACAGGCACCAAGGCCCACAAAAGACCCAATTCTTAATAAAAGGCACTCAGTACCCTCATTAAATAAGTTGAATATTCAATAAAGAGTACTGGAAGTAAAAGTATACAATAAAATAATATGGAACTAAAGTTTAATTATGATTCCCATACACATCCTGTGTAAAAACCATAGAAAAATAATACTTTGGATTATTCTGTAGTACAAATCCACAGAAATAAGCCACAATTTTTAGTACATAACAAATTTTAGAAGTAAAGGATTAACAATTTATTGCGTGGAAACTAAAGCCAGAGCTAGAAAAATAAAAACATAATCAGAATGAATATAAGAATATAAACAAAGAGAAGAGTTTGAAGAATAGAAAAGAAAGCATACTCAGGATCAAAGACTATGATAGAATTAAAGAGGCTAAGAGTATTTTGTTATGAGGATTTGGACAACAAGATGATTTTCTGAGATTAAGAGAAAAGGTGAGTTAGTGATTTTGACAACAAGCAGAAAAGAGAAGAAAGATAAAGAAATGATGCAAACATAGTTGTTATAAGAGTTAAGTTGATATAGAAGTTAGGAGGAGTTGAAAGTAAGGGTATGATCAATCTAGGAGAGAGTAAGAAGAAGGAGTTAGGATAGTAGGATATCAATGTTAGGAGGCAACGGGGTTAGTTACTTCACAGGAAAGAGATTCCAGAAGTATAGTCAACAGTTGATTATTATTGTTGGTTTATTGAGTAGTTGAGTTGATGTAGTCAATGAGGATGGTGCCGTACTTTCTTGATGAGTTGGTGGGAGGATCAAAAACTCATAGACAGAGTCTTCTTAAAGCAACTGACAAGTTGGGGAGAGAGAGTGCACAAGCATTGAGTAGTTTTTGGGGGAGGACTGTGAGCCACTGTTGACTCTTGATTCAGAAAAACTCAACAAGAAGTAAAAAAAAAAGCCATATCATTATCTGATAATCCATATATCATTATAATAACAAATAGTTTACACCTGGTGACTGACAAAAAAGGCTAGAGCCTCTTTAGCATTTTCAGGTGGGCCACAACTTAGCCAAAGAACCCACAACTTGGCCTTTGACACCCACAGGAACCCAAGAATATTCAAGAATCTCTTCAACCAATCAAGAAAGGATCCTCATGCTTTCCAATAACTATTAGACACTTATATACCTTCTACAATAGTTAAAATCTTGTTTACTTTCCAGGTGTAGTAATTAGTAGTTATTATTGATTCTTTTCCCCCCTTATAAAATCCACATTTACCACCCATATTTCTCAATATTGTTCAAAGTGCACACAAACTTCATATTTTTACCCTGAAGATCCTCAAGTCCCCCTAGGATTATTACTAGTGAGTAATTGTCAGCCCTAGAGATACTCCAGAGTATCCTAAGAACTGACTAAACTGTAAAATACAATAAATACTGTATTACTGTCAGCTATGTGTATGAAACACTGGCTTAATTTCTATAAAAATCCAGGTAATATCACTGTGCTGAAAGGTTATCTGAATAATAATTACTATTATTCTCTCTATAGTGTCCAAACTATGCACAGAGGATAACCTAGAATCCTTTTTAATTGTCTTATTTGATGTCCAAATTAGTCAATCAGGAGAAGACTAACAGCTAACCTTATAGGTTTGGCTATCTTTCTGTCTTTTTGAGAGATAAGTAACAATATAAATTTTTACTAAGCAGCTGGAAAGCACTTGAGCTGATTGGCTACTGTCAGAGGTTTCAGTCTTGCAGAAACTTCTTTATAAGGAATAGTATTATAAAAATGACTGTATTTCTGTGAACCAAAACCAGACTAGAACACATAAAAGAATTAGAAATGATAAGAAATAAAAAGAATGGAAAAAGAGAGATGTCGTACCACTTGGACTGTAATGGGTTATTAAATATACTGTTATGATTGGCTAGATAAAGAGGATGTTCTTTTATATGACAACTGAGAGAAAAAGAGAATAAGTAATTTAAGTAAACAACATCGTCAAGAACGAGTAGAAAAAAGGAAGAGGTTAATTTATACTAACAATGACGATGAAGATGTTTTATTCTGAAGAGGAGAGCTGAATGCGGTATTTGTCAAGCTCAATATTGAGTGAGAGTCAATTTAAGAAGGGGAAAGATTTATGAAGAGAGAGTCGAATTTAAGAAGGGGAAAGAAAGGAAAGAAAGGTGGAAGCAAGAAGAAAGGATTGAGAAGAGAGGATCTGAGAAGATGGTGTATTGAATGGAAGGATGGATGAGAGATAGGATGTTGGATGAGAGATAGGATGTGAGTGATGGGAGATGATGGGAGGATGGAAGATTGATGAGAGGATGTGGAAAGATGAGTTTTCAACAAATAGTTCAAGGTCTGAGATGGGGAGCTTCTAATTTATCTTGATAAATATTCCAGTAAATAAGGTGGACTGGATAATAAAAGGGATAACACAACTCTGAAAGTAGGAGGAGAATATTCAGGGTACTTAATAATTTTGTACTGGGTGAATATGCTGAGGATCCAATCCTAGGCCAGGAAATGGCCTCCTTTTATGTTCTAGAGGTCTTCAGGGGAAGGTTCTAGAATGTTGTTGTATATTCTTCTCTAATGTATTACAATTCAAATGCACTATGATGCAATGGGAATTTGTATTGAATTGAGCACAGTATTTTCTATGTCCCCATGACCTCATGACATGTATGTATAACCAATCACATCATGGGCCAATTCATTTAATAGAACACTACTGGGAAATTGCCACGCTGTGGAAATAACGGAAACCTTGGTGACAGAAATGGTAGGTTTCCCTTCTTCCTGGTTGGTTCCGGTGGTTCTTTGATTTCCTCTGCGGGATAAACAACTGTTAGTGGATAGTCGACTGGATTCCCTACAGCACCTTTTACTCAGCAAGGGGACCGTTCCTCTTGCGTTTGTATTCCTGATGTTGTCCTTCACAGTTCTGCTTGTCCGCACACGCTGAATACTCGCTGAGAGAGCTCTAAACCAATGAGATTTCTTATGCGCGCTGTAGTTGATAGCTATCTACTTCGATGATAAGATAAGATAAGACCCGCCACCCTGGTACAACTCTCTATTTATACAACAGTCCCCCAATCATGTCCCGCAATCCCCGGCACTGTTCCTGGAACCCTACTTGCCTGTCTCCTCAATCCCACATCGCACCGCAGCCTGCCCCCGACTCCTATACCCCGTTGACCCCCGCAGTCGTCTGTCGCTCCCCTGCGCACTACTCCGCTCCTTCTGCCCCCGCTCCGCTTGCGGCCTGGCGCCCCGAACCCCGTGGTTCCGCCCGGTCCCCTACGTCGCGCATACTGAAGCGGCCTTCGTCCGCCCAACTGATTGCCCGCGCCAACTATAGAATATCACACGCTGCACCCCGTGCTTTTTCCCCACGGAATGTCCGATGACATTTGGAAAGTCCCCCCCTTACCTCAGCCTCAGTCTGCCGCTGAGCCCGCGGCTGCGGGCTCAGCTTCAGTGCTGAAACTCTGGTATATAAATTCTCCCACAACGCACTTAGGTAATTTCTTTCTAATTAGCATAATTTTATTATTCTTTTATCTATGCAAATAATCTTATTTTCTCTCAGCTTTTATGACAATAATTTCTAATCCATAATTTATACTTTTTATTTCCTTTTCTTAAAGTATCTCTATTCTATCATAAAGTACTAGAATGAGTAGGAATTTAGTGAGCTACCCCACTTAATTTTACATTCTGAGTTGATTAATATAATCATATTTTATGATATGTTATTATTTACAGTAGTAATTGTCAGCCCTAGAGATACTCCAGAGTATCCTAAGAGCTGACTAAACTGTAAAATACAACAAAAATACTGTATTAATACTGTAAGTAATAACATATCATGAAATATTACTATATCAATCAACTCAGCATGTAAAATTAAGTAGGGTAGCTCACTCAAACCACCACTAAATTCATACTCCTTCTAGTACTTTATCATATAATAAAGATACTTTAAGAAAAGGGAATAAAAAGTATAAATTATGGATTAGAAAGTATTGTCATAAAAGCTGAGAGACAATGAGCTTATTTACATAAATATAATAATAATAAAAGTATGCTCATAAGAAAGAAATTACCCAAGTGTGTGGTAATTTCCCAGTATTGTTCTATTAAATGAATCGGCCCATGATGTGATTTGTTATACATACATGTCATGAGGTCATGGGGACATAGAAAATACTGTGCTCAATTCAATAAAATTCAAATTGCATCATAGTGCATTTGAATTGCAATATATTAGAGAAGAATATACAACAAAATTCTAGAACCTTCCCCTGAAGACCTCTAGAACATAAAAGGAGGCCATTTCCTGGCCTAGGATTGGATCCTAAGCATATTCACCCAGTACAACATTATTAAGTACCCTGAATATTCTCCTCCTACTTTTAGAGTAGTGTTATCCCTTTTATTATCCAGTCCACCTTATTTACTGGAATAGTTATCAAGATACCTTAGAAGCTCCCCATCTCAGACCTTGAACTATTCCTTATAAAGAAGTTTCTGCAAGACTGAAACCTCTGACAGTAGCCAATCAGCTCAAGTGCTGTCCAGCTTCTTAGTAACAATTTATATTGTTACTTATCTCTCAAAAAGACAGAAAGATAGCCAAACCTATAAGGTTAGCTGTTAGTCTTCTCCTGATTGACTAATTTGGACATCAAATAAGACAATTAAAAAGGATTCTAGGTTTTCCTCTGTGCATAGTTTGGACACTATAGAGAGAATAATAGTAATTATTATTCAGATAACCTTTCAGCACAGTGATAGTACCTGGCTTTTTATAGAAATTAAGCCAGTGTTTCATACACATAGCTGACAGTAATGACCCTTCTTTTCTTGAGAATATTCTTCATTTCTGTTCTGGGATTCAAACCATTAAAGTCCCCAGTGTTTCTTACCTAGATCATCTGCCTTTGAAAGATAAATTTTGACAAGAAGTTTGAAAGAACAATTCCACATTTCCATGCTATGCATCAGTTGATGGGGAAGAAACTGTTTGTGACGCCTTTGTGCAAATTTGATGCTAAAAATGGTGATGAGAGCTCTGAGTATTCTGGTACCAAGGACAAGGATTGGTTCAATAAAAACATGGATGAATGGTTTGAGAAAAATGACTCAGATACTGTGGATTCCAAGAATTGTAGGGCTCAAGTCATAAGATCCATCAGGTGTTATTTGCTAATAAACTCAATATTGTTTATATGGAATGACTTAGTCAGAAATCTTGGAACCTTTGGAAATTGTTGAGAATAATTCTGCAGGAGGCAAGTAAAGTGAAGAGGTGTGTTTGAATTTATTTTCATTACTCATGCATTTGTGTCTTCAAACCATTCACCTTGCCAGTCAATAAGCTAGGAAGGAGATGGACCAGCAAGTTTTTGTGATGATCCATCAGATGAGGATTAAGTGGGAACCCTGGTTTGTTATTTGATAAATTGATCACTGTTTTCCTATTGTATTTCTAAAGCCCCATTTATTCCCATTTTTGACATTAGCAAGGACCAGAAGCAAGTATTACTCCCAGTGGCACCCAATGTAAGTCCAAATTATCTAAGCTCTATTGAAGGGCTGTTTATTCCCTCCCTGCCAAAGAACCGGCCCTTTGAACAAGCCATTCTGAGGATTAATTTCCATATGATGTTCAAGAAGATACACAGTCACCCTTCCAGAAGAAATTGAAACCTACCAAAGCTGCATTGTATTCTCAAGGAAATACCAATAAACCCTTTTATAACTCTTGAGTCAAGATTTAGCTGAGTAACTGAGCTGTACTGGTATTTATATGTATATTTATATTTATAGGTGTGATGGTGACTCTACTATGTATGTATACTACTTTATGGGATCTATAATTCTGGTATATGTAAGGGGTAATTTAGTAAGTCAGGGAGTAAATATAGTAAGTCAGGGGGTCCATGAGGGAACAAGAGGGAGAAAGTGTCCTTATATATCTGAGAAAGAAGATGAGCCATCAGGCTGGAGAAAGGAAACACAAAGGCTATGACCTGTAGCTGGTGGGAAAGTAAAATATGACAGATGAGTAGAAGAGAAAGTGAAACATATGGAATGGTCTTGACAGTGACAGATGAGTAGTGGCAAGGTAGAGTTGATGTATATGATGTAAGATGTTATGTAGTATCTATATTTTTATATAATATGCATTAATTATCTTGGTTGTGAAATATATCTACTTATAATATGTACTTATTGTATTCTATACCTTGCTTGGAACTATAACTTGCTGGATTCACCTGAGTTTTCCTGTAACTCTTGAACCATGAGGAACTTGAGGGTAGCTGTAGAGGGTTGAAATGGGGTGTAGAATATAATTATAAAATAATATTAGTGAATATATGTTAGTTTTAGGATTTATATGTGTATATATGTAAGTATTTGCGATGTATAAGTGATTAATAGTTATTAAAAATATGGTAATGAAGTGGAATTGATCACCACACTGGTTGATGAGGTTGTATGCCTCATTGACTGCAAGGAATTCCTTGCAGTTGATGGGGTTGTACACCTCATTGACCGCAAGGAATTCCTTGTGGTTGATGAGGCATACAGCCTCATTGACCGGGAGGAATTCCTCCTGGTCAATGGGGCTGTATACCTCATTGACTGAAAGTAATTCCTTGCTTCTGATGAGGCTGATGTCATCCAAGTTGGATGTATCTGACCTCATTGACTGGGGTGCCCACCGGCACGCCAGGTGATGACAGGAATTCCAATTGGGATTGGTTTGCCTGCCAAACACGCCAAAAAACCAATTGGTGTGTGCCCTAAAATACACCAATTGGTGTTGGGGTGCGTTTATCAAACCCCAGAAAGATCAGCTAAAATGGTCTGATTTGTAGTATTCAACTTCTTTCCTTGCTTGTGTTGCACCATAAGCCTCCCTGGTGGATCAGTCAGCAGAAACATTCCAATCAGGGAGTTTGCACAAGCCTCCCCCCAGCTATGAACATGTAATTTTCAGTTAGCTGATATCTAGTGCAGCATAGCGGCCCATTTTTGGAAGAAGTGGTGACATGGAATAAAATTAGAGTAGAGGAAAAGAGACTGGGAAAGGGGTTGAGGGCCTGGAGGTTCAAAAAAGGGGGGAAAAGCCTAAAGAGGCTTGATTCCTTGCAAATAAAGCCTGGAAGAAAAAAAAAACCAAAAGACAAATTAGTTCTGTTCCTTCCTGCATTGGTTTCCAATTGAGCAGGGAACATGATTGAATATTAAAAACAAATTGAATGAAAGCCCCTACCTACCTTGAGAGGTGGTAGGGGCTCTTGATGGCTTGGAGGGTAAAATTAGCCGAAACAAACCCTAAATAGGCTCAATAGGTTGCCAATCAGGTTCCTGTAAAAAAACCACATGGGTTAGTAACATCAAGTCAGGGTTCATAATCACTCATATTATCATGAATTAATCAGAAAAATGTGAACTGTTGGAATTTCATGGGTCTCTCCTTAATCTTTCCCCTTTTCCATACATGTCACTCATACCCTGAGTTCCAGATGCATATTCAGTTCAAATTCTGTCCCGCATTTTGTACCCCAAAGATGTAGTACATACAAGCTCTGCAGATTAACAGCAATATCAGCATAAGTTCTCTGCACCTTTTCCCTGAGACCATTGAGTCTCTTGTAGTGAAGATCTTTCTTCCTCCCCAAAAACTTGCAGTTTAGCCCCTTTTTGGGCTTTTTTTCTCTTTTTTTTGCTGGTCTCAAGCCTTTCTCCTTGTGCCCATCCAAAATATTTCCTCTGCCTCAGAGGAATCATTTCATCATGAACACAAATAAATTTATGAGCAACCCCACCTTCTGTAGAGATGAGTGAACTTGCTTATTCAAGACAAAAAGGATTCTCAAACCTATTTTGATCCAAAACTAATTCCAAAAAGGCAACAATTTGTGTAGCAAATTTATTGATTTTATTGGAATTCAAGAACAGAAAAGAAAAAGTACCTATATAAATGAAGCAGAACAATCAAGATAAATCAGCACTGTGAGGACCCAAAATCAAATGGCAGAGTCAGAAATCTGAGAACATATTATTCTCCATGTTCATGTTGAATTATTCACCTTAGTTGAAGTGTGCAAGTGTTATGGGGTGTACCAGTCCACATAATCCATTGTTACTAGTTTTTTTTTCAAAACAGGTTGGGCTGCTTTTGGTTCCTCTTCCTCATAAATTTCATGTCATTGATCCATGAGGTCTGCTAGAAAATTATGCAGAAAAATGCAGGTGATGATCCACTTGAAATTTGCCTTAATCTCACAAGGATTCCTGATTTGTGATCAAATCTCTTGCAAACTAGAAAATGGACCATTTAGAGTGCCAATGGCATGTTCAATGTGTACTCTTTATTGGTCTAGATGGTAATTGAAATCCACATTCTGTGATATAAGCAAATCAGAACCTTTGTAGGCTGGAACAGTATGTTGATAACTTGTATAAACGGAGTTGGCCAGGAGGAATTGGTTTTGATCAAATAATTGTTCTGGATTTTGAGAATTCTTCATATTAGGGGGTATCAAATATGACCAAATCCACAATTAAAACCAGTCAATTAGGGGTTTCCACAAAATTTCACTTTTGCAAGTTTTGAACAATTTTATATTGATATCCATAGTTTTTAAAAATGGTGGATTTTCAAAACCAGTTGATTAGATAATTGTGGATTTGGTCATATTTGATACCCCCTATTGGACAAGGGATGAAAATTGTGAGAGGATCCTGGGTAGCCTGAAAGGTAGGATATGAACCTCTTGTTCATGTCACAAAAACGAGTGACCAAAATTGAGTATTTTTTTGGAAACCAAACAACAAATCAGTCAAGAATCTGTAAAATAGTGGAACCAATGCAAATTATCCAAAAAAAATAATCAATAGCAGTAGTGGCTACCATCCACTGGTGGCTTTTGACTCAGTGGAATGTGTTAAAATAATGCTAAGTATTATATGAGTTTATATGTAGTTCTATGTGACTGTTGAGCAAGGCTACCAGTATTGCTAATAATGTTTGTATAAATGATAAGATGATAAGATAGTGACAATATTTATAAAATGAATAATAGAATACAGAACACACAAATGAGCAGTGAATAATTTTCTATTGATACTAGTGCTTGCAATATTTTTGCATGTACACACCCCCTTGGACCTCCTTGCCTATCAAAGCACCATAGAAAGCTTTCTTTCTCTGTGGGCTGAACTCTCCTCATGTTATACTTTCCCAGGGTAAATTTACTCCTCTTTCTTCCAGTTGTCTCAGCACTTCACACTTTTTTCTTGCACACATTTAGTTTACTAATAGACTTTATTCTTTCTGCTAAATGCACCACATTTGCGTCAATAAGTCTAGCTCAATCTGTATTGGAGATTACCTTACATTTTGGTAATGCTTTCTTGGCCTTGTTCTTTTTTTGATGGCTAAGTGCCATTTGAGAATGCTCAGCATTCTCCATGGCTTGCTGCTTGGATAATTGGGTGTCATCAATTTCAAGTTTGGATGCTAAAATTATCCCTGCTTTCTGTGATATCTTGTGTGTGAAATCCCAAGATGATTGAGTCAAGAGTATAAATAGACCAGTAGATTCCTTCTGCTCAACAGAATGGTTGGTCCATTGAAACAGCCAAAACATCCAGGGACACCTTCCTCTTGCATTACCTGAGATGATTCTGTATTTTCCTCTTGAGTTGACCATGATACCAAGTGTGAAGGAATTTGATAAAGAGTATTGATAACCCAGCAGGTGTAAAGGTTGATTGATCCATAGCCAACTTGGAAGAGATTCTTGAGTCTGAACACAGCAGCACTGTTTACGTTTGATCCAAGATGGCACATAGCAATAGCCAGTTGGACTGATGGGTCTTGTTGAGGATTCTGAGAGGAGGTGTAAAAGATTTGATTTGATTCAATCAGGTGAAGAAAATAGAGTAAATATGGGAAAGACATTTGAAAAATCTGGAGTGTGAATGATTGAGGAAGTTCTTGAATGATTGACAGGTCATATCATGGATGAAACTGTGTAGTGGTGCCTCTGGCAGAAAGGTATTGTTTCTGGAGATTTAATCAACAAAAAACAAAGGAATATTCAAGTCCTGATTCATTTTTATCTGAGTAAAAATTCAATACTGTTTCAGCAGAGTTGGCTGCTTGAAATAGTTGCTTGTGTTGAGAGAGTTCTTTGTGCATGATTGGGTAGGGTGAGGTGTGATGTTTGCTTGGTTTGAACAGAGGCAATAATTTTCAAGGTGAAATGTGAGCTAATGTGGGATGTGATTTTAATTGATTATTTTGGAAATGAAGGATTTGGATGGAAAACCAGGGTTTTGAAATTTCAAAACCCATTTGCTTTCTAGCTACCCTGTTTTGAAAACCTGTTGAGCATAAATTGTGGATTTGGAAATTTCTAATCAATGGGTTTTAATGGTGGATTTGGTCATGTTTGATACCACCTATTTTCCACTTCTTGTAGATGAATGGTTTTGGGGTAAGGTTCACAGGAAAATTAAAATAATCAGTTCTTTTAAAGCCACTCCAAATATGTTTTTCTTCTTCTTTTAATCAGGATTCATCAATATTCATATGAATAAAGCACACAATGATGGGGCTAGTTTCATAAGAGGGTGCAGGAAGGGTGGTGTTGCAGTAGTCACTTGTGTTCTGGAGGGTGAAATTCATTTATTTTTGTTTACATCTATATTTTACAACACCACACTACATTTTTCACCACAACCAGGAATAAACAATGATCACTTGGCTACAAGTGACATTTCAAATTAAAAAGGGGCCTTTTTCCTTTCTGATGTCACTTGTAGACAAGCCATCATTTTTTTTCCTGGTGCACAGTCATTCTGATTTGCATATACAGTTACACTATGTGGACTGTATAAAGGGGATATATCTAAATTACACACGTATTTCTGTGTACATGAGGCTTGCTGTAGTGTCAAACTAGGCACTGCTTGATACACATTGCTAACACATCCATATGAGACTTCATACCAGGATTGGAGGCAATATATCATCATCACCATCACACAAGCATCAAACCTTTAGATACTGTGCGGTGTGTTTAGTTTCAGATAGGATAGGATTAGGGGTGGGAGCAGCTAGGTAAAACCTGATAGCAAAAGAATAATAGGAAGAAAACAAGATGAGGAAAAAGAAAGGAGACTGAAACAACAGAATGTGTAACCTAGGCTAGGTACAAGACTTTTCCATAAAGTTCCCAAACATGTCACAATTTCTTTCTCTCACACTTAGCTCAATGGTTAGAGTGTCACTCATGAATGATGAGTTTGTGGGTTCAAGTCCCACATGAGTACACAACCTTTCTTTTGACTTGTTTATTAAGGCTGTGTAGCAACCACAGGCCATATACAGAAAGCTGCATAGTAACTGTTGGGGCAGTGAAAGCCACTCAAGCAGACTACACAGAAATACACAAACTGTGCAGGTCACTTGAGATAAACACATAGCAACCAGCAGCCTGTGTAAGCCACACTTGTACCTAGATAACTATAAGATGTAGACTATGGTCTATTGCAAGAATGCATGAGTGAATCCTGCTCCTCCAGTTCCGGTACTTGTACCGGGACTGGAGAAGTGGGCAGCGTTGCGGCAAGTGTAAGATGTGTGACATACATGTCACAACAATAACTAGCTAAAGCTGCTCATGACTACACTGCCACCCTGTATGCAGCTGTATTATGCCCAGAATTTCAGCTAAAAATCCTCACCTGTCAAAGCACACCAGCTAATACCCCTCATGTAACCAGAACACCAGCATAAATGCCTCGCATTTTCCTATATATGGAGGGGCTCTCCCTTCCTCTCTCCCCCTGACAGGAGAGGAGATCAGATCATCAGACCAGTCTCCCCCCCCCCCCCTCCCCCCCCTATCTGATCAAAATTAATTACTACACTTGACACTCTCTGCCACTATCAAATACTAAAACTTTGCAATACACTCAGTAAATTCACAATCAATCCACTGGAGCCACTTGTGCTATAATTGTTGAGCTACACTAGACCACTGTCTTCTTCTTCCAGCCTAGCTGGGGGTGTTGTTAGTCTTTTGCTTTCAGAGGGGCAGCATTTTCCCCATAAATACTTCTCTACATTCAACCAAAAGAGGTGAAATCCACTTGAGTCTCATAGTGTGGTCTGCGCTTGCAGGGTGAGCTGATGGGGTGGAATGGGGTGGAAAGAGAGGAGGAGTGATTGATGCTTTTGAGATCCTAGTTTGAAATGGGTAATCCTTTGGTTGTTCTGGCATTCCAACTCCTCTAACGGAGTCAGTTTGATCTTGAATGGGCAACTTTGGTGGAGAGGAGGCAAAGAGAGGCTCGAATCGGTTGGTTGACCTTGTGCTTGCGGGCCCATGCAAAGGCAGCTTTCTTTGTATTCTTTGACAGTACAAAGCCAGACTGGCTGGGCAGAGTAGTCAAAAACGTCGTGGGGGCTCGCGGAGCAGAGGATCAAAAGGTCTCGGGCGACCAGGAGAGGAGGTGATGATTGGCGAGGGACTTTCACCGCTCTGGCAGGTATTATGGGACCGCTGGTGAGACTAACATCATTGACCTGTGTAGAACTACCCAGGCAACAATGCAGTCGCAAGATACCGCCTGCGCTCCGACTAGGTGCGTGTACGCCCTGCCCAAGCACCTCGACCCACTCGATCGATTACCATCTAACCGAGGTCGGTCATCAGCCGTACACAACCTGATCAAATCGTTTGGTCTACTTCGCGAGGAACGAAAAGTCGACCAGCACGGCCAGGCTCCCGATAATCGAGCCAGAGTACTTGCGACTAAGCTTGCCTCCCGTGGCGAGCTCGAAGATTTCCATGATCCAGAATACGTCGGTTCGTTTTCTGTATTCTGGCGCTGGACTTTGTTGAAGTCGTGTCTAGGCGTGGACCTCATCCGTTTCTTCTTCCTTGTACTTGAATGAGGGGCTTCCTCCATAGATTCACTTTTGCAAGGCTACGATTCGTATGATGACGAGGATGACGGACAGACACTAGACACAAGCGCGGATCTCAAGTTTAATCTTGACTCCACCGAGCAGCAACTAACGGACACAGAGCACATCCGACGTAAAAATAACGAACAGTTTGGTCTAGAGCATGTAAGTATTCGTCTTCGCTTAGCTCTCGGATCTTGAGATCTCCTGGTCGCGAGCCTGGTGGCAATTGAAAGAATTATTGATTTTGAATGTTTTCCTGAACGACATTATTTGTCTGCTTTCAAGGACTGTCCGCGTTTTCCCCAGATGGCAGAGTATGTCTTGGCTGTGGCCGGCGCGGCACTTGAGATTTCTCGCGAGCTACGCGAGGATCGAGCGGATATCGGAATAGTTTGGGATGGAGGCAGGTGAGGAGAATCCGACTGATGACACCAACCAGACAGCCTCGGCAACGTGGCCGTCGCATTCACTCAAACGGGCTGATCAGAACAAGTGAACAGCTTAGTTGAGCCCAAATCGCGTACTTCTCCCTCCTGCTTGCTAGGCATCACGCCCAACGGTCAGCGGCTGCCGGTTTTTGCTATGTCAACGATGCCGCCCTGGCAATTTCTGAGCTCCGTCGACAGCCCCAAAATAGAGGGCTCAAGAAACTTGACCGAGTCTTATACCTCGACATGCTGGACATTCATCATGGGGATGGTGCGTCGTCCTTGAGCCTGTCTACTGCAGCATTTGCTCGATATATAAGCTCACCCAGTCTTCCTCTTCGTTCACCAACCCACTTCCACCAAAGGCGTTGAACTAGCTTTTTGGACTACTTCGCGGGTCTTAACAGTTTCTGTCCATTTTCATGACCCCAAGGGCGGTTTCTACCCTCTCAGCGGTGCTGTCGAATCCTCCGGCCCGGCGCCTCCCTCACCAGCCGCATCACACGCCCTCAACATACCGATCAGAACATCGGGTGCGTTGAGCTACGTGTGTCAACGGATAATCATCCCCTTGATATCTATCTACAAACCCTCATCATTGGTAATCCAATGCGGGGTCGACGGCCTGGCGGGTGATCCGCTCGGCGGTCGCCTGTGGGGATTCGGGTTGAAGGAGATGGGCGTTTGTTTGGAAACGGTCCTCCAGGACTCCATCTCTCACCGTCGCAAAGTCCTACTCCTAGGCGGAGGGGGCTATCACATTCCTAACGCGGCCCGAGCCTGGGCATACTTTACCTCAATCGCCGTGCGTAAAATAATCCCTTTCCCTGCTTTACAGCACAACAGCTTTTTTAAAAAATGACGTTGACGTTGGTGCTCCATCTGGCCATCTGGTCAGGGATTGATTCAACCTATCTGGAACCGTCACATGACGAACTAGTTAGGTAGGAAGTTTGACCTAGAGACTGAAATCCCGTTGGAGGTGGAAGGTGATGTGGACTATGGGCCCACATTCACTCTAGATGTGCCCGGCCTACAAGGGTGTGCGACCGAGCAGAGCAGGAATGACGGTCTGCACTCTGGTGATGGAATCTTCGAGGGCGACCCCCAGTTACACAAAGTCATCTCCGAACTTGATCGCCATTTATCCGTCCTTCAAAACAAATATTCTCTTGGCTAGTGCATACATACCTTATGGAGGCCCTGAAACAGCATTTCACCCTTTTTTGTTGTTGTTCATTCTGCTTCATGTTCAGATTCAACTGGGGGATAGCCCCGGCAGTTTGAGGTGAAACATGAATGGGTTACCAGAATGGCTGGGTGCTGTAAGAATCAGACCTAGCAAGACAAATCTGAGCCTTCAAGTTATTGGCCAATCAATCTGGAATAATCTGGAATCAATTGGCCAATTCTGTATAAAAATAGGAACAGCCGGACAGCAGGTAGTTTGGTTGCAAGCTCCAGGCAAGGGATAAAGCGCGGGGTCCAAAGAAATGAGAGCAGAAAAAAGGGCCTGGGTCCAGATGATGAAGAGGCAGGTCCAAAACAATGAGAGCAGAAAACAGCTGGGCCATTTAAGAAATGGACCGTTTTCAGTAAATGGTAAACTAGACAGCAGGTGTAACAAGCTGAAATGTAGCCGAAGAAATTTTTCAAAACAACCAGATTGGTAGCCAAAAAAGAGGGAAACGGTGGTAGTAATTAACTGAGTGATGGTCATTGTTGAACAGACGAGAACAATTATTTGTTGTACGGTTGTAAATGTTGAGCTAATCACTCAGGTTGTTTATTTTCTACGCTTCATACATTTGCCTAGTATTTCATATACATGTCACAGTTTTTACTTAGTATACCTGAGGCAGCAGATGTGGAATGAATCCTTCCTCATCCTTCCACAAACCTCAAACACTCACCCACTCAGTGCCTGCTGTCCTCAGGTATGCACTTTCTCTCTTTTCTTTGTTTTCTTCTCCTTCTCTTCCTTTCTTCTCTAGTCTATTGGTCAATGAAACTATCCTTCCAAAAACCTCAAACAGTCACCCACTCCGTGCCTGCTGTCCTCAGCTTATCAGTAAAAGCAGTATTTTGGGGTGTTGAAGATGCCAGAAATCAAAAATTTACTGCAAAACAATTGCTTTAATTGCCCATGATGAGGGGGGATAATCTACAGACTACACTAGATGTGGAGAAGAGAGACACAGAATAAAATAGGACTCAAGAGGTTTCCGTGATGAAAAATAAGGAGAACCAATGTGATTTGATTGCACATAATAGGACACTACTTGTGGGCTATGTACATGTGTTGAATTTGTAGTTAAGCGTATAATGAATAACGGAATGGATAATGAATAATGAATAAGAGAATGGATGATGAAGCAGGGGCATGCAAGAAGAAAGGAAAAAGAGAGTATGATTGAGTAGCTAAAAATCATTAACTACTTCAGGGATCTTTATCTACAAGAGTGTGATGGGTTATTGAAATAAAATATGCATAATTAGGTATGATTCTTCAGTCCAAACTAATCATGTAGTCAAAAAACAATGATAAAAAAGGAATTTTTGGGGATGAGGAGACAGAATTGATTGTAACCCAACCTAGTTTTGGAAACACAGGCTAGTCTGTGTTTCCTTGTTCTAAATTTCAGACACTGAGAGACTAGCCTATGTGTCTACAACCCCTTTAGATTATAGTAGTCTGATTGGTAAGGAATCACTTAAGTAGCACTGATCCTAATCATTAAGGCTTCAGTTAAGCTCCCTCCCATTTCATATTTTATGCATTTATTCTATTTCATATTCATTTTAAGAATAAACCAAATTTTAATACGTAATAAAATAATTTAAAATTTTAGGAGAAATTATTATCTCTCCATATATTTAATTCTCTCCCCTTACAATGAGACTATTTTCTCAGTTCAATTCACCCCAGGTAATACAAACTCCTTGAGTTTTACATTGGGGTTCTCATTTATTGTAATATTTAAGAGGAAGTTTTTTCATACTGAAAATAACTTTCTCAAGATTATTAAGCCTGTTGCACTTACTACAGTTTACTAGGTGGGGTTCATTATACACCACCATAAATCCCCTTGTCATACACAAATATTCTCTTTTCCTCTATAAAATTATCTTTGGACTTGAGCATTCTCACACTGAATTCTAGAAGGCCACGTCTCCACTGAGAATGGTGTAGAAGAACTGGCACTAGCCTCCTCTTCCTGTGACTCTTTAAGCTATAGTAAAGGTGCCAGCCCCTCCAAGTAAAATTTTCAAATATGGCTGTTCTACACTAACCCTAAGGGTTATAGTGAGACCCCTTATATTCTAGAAGACAATTAAACAGATTTATACCATGTAACATCCAACTCTGTTTCAACATAGAGACTGGAGCTGAAACCAAATTTACTTTGGGAGTACTTGAAAATATCTTGAATGCACAGTCATTGTGCATCCAAAGTAACCTTCAATTAAGAACAAAGCTTGACCAATTTTTTTCAATTGGTCTTTCTGCATTGGTATTATTATTATTTTATTGATTGAGTACTCACCTTGGTTGAATTGTCCAAGGGTCAAGGATCTGATAAAAGACCTTGAAATCCATTGCCAACAGTCTCATCATTTTCCAACAAGTGTGGATTTTCTTCTGTTTCCTCTTCTAGTTTTTAAAGATAAATCCACTGACCCTTAAGGCTGCTAGAATACCAAGAAGGACCAGGAAGTTTAAAAAAACCCTGACAGCTTCTTTCATCACACAAAAAGTTTCTGATCATTTGTGATCAAATCTGTTGCAAACTGGAAAATGTAACTTTCAGAATACCAATGAAATTCTCAAGCTGTAGTCTTTATTATTAGGATAGAAGATACTTAAAGTCAAATTTCTGGAGATGAGAAGCTCAGAAATTTTAACAGGAAGGTATGATATTTTGATTACTTTTATAAAATAAATTGACTGGGAGGAATGAATTGGATTTTATCAAAGACTTGATTGTGATGTTTTCATGCTGTGAGACCTTAAACCAAACAAACGGGGCTTGAGCCCAAGAATAATACAATGACAGATTGAATGGTCTTTTATCTGAAATATTATTTCAGGCAAACAAGCTTGGGTGTACAGTGGCTTTAAATTATTCACAGTTAATGTGCACCAAAATTAACCATGAAGTGATCTTAAAGTAAGGAAAAAGATGGGCTGAAGTATTCGGCATGTCAACTGGTGACAGTTGAATCAGTTTCTTTTGGAGTGGTACCTGTTAAGTTACACAACTTATTTGTATTCAGTTCTGTTTGTCCTTGTATGCTACATATGTATCACACACATTGCACATAAACTTATTATACGCGAGACAGCAGGTGTGAAAGGACTCCTCCCTCATCCTTTCACAACAATCTCCCACTCAAGCTGCCTCATGTCTGCTGTCATCAGGTGTAGCACTCTTTTTTCCCTCTTTCTTCATGTACTCTTTTGCCTTCTCATTCCCCAAGTCTAATCTCATGTGAAATGAACTCATCCTTCCAAAAAATATGTCAAACTCAACCTGCCTTGTGTCTGCTTTCATCAGTCTAGCTGATCAGTACCCCCCAGGTAAGATCCTACAGCACTGTTAGAAATTATTTGGGAAAGAAATCCCTATCTTGAATCAGGCTTCTATCATAGTGTAGACTTGCGGAATGAAAAATCATATCTGCTTCTGCAATAGCTAGACAAAGTACTACTAAACACATGTCACATTTTGTAGTTGAGCCCTTTTGTAGAGATGTTACAACAAGCTATACACTTTTGTTGGCAAAATTACCAAGTCACCTTTCTACTTTTTCATCTTGACTGCCTGCATTGAGTTATTTTTTCATTATAATCTTTTTCACAGTGAAGGCTCTACAGATTTGATAACTGGGTGCACCCAGCTGAAAAATCTGTAGGGCTTGATGGCTAGGAAAATTTGGCCATTGTGGCTTTCCAGCCAGGAATACCAGTGTAGTTATATAGTATGTGTAGAGCTGGCTGAAAAATTCCTTGACCAATTTATTCCCCTTTAAGAGAGAACTTCAAGTGTTTTGATACTTCCTGATCCCTTGGAGGACTTTTATTTTTTTGCACAAATCTTGTCTGTTGGCACGTAGCGAGACTTCTTAGACCACTCAATTGAAGGTACCACTCAATTGAAGGTAATCACTTGATGATATTTATTGTTTTTTCGTTTTTTTACTTCTTCATCAGTCAAAATTTATAATTCATCAGGGTTTCTGTTGTTTTTCATCCATATTCCTGTTTTCTCTTCATAGTAGGTTTTGTGCTCAGCAAGTGCAGCCATTAAAAAATTAGAAGGTACAATATGAATCTCACTCTTTCATCTTTATTATGATTTTTGTTTCTTATTGAAATATTTAATGCTTTCTATTCTTTACAGAACTTGTACTAAAATTAGTTTTTAATTTGTCGCATTAAAGTCTTTGATCGTGATTGCCTACATGATCTCAAGAAGCCTTGTTATCCTTGATGTATATATCGATGCACGTGTTGAAACGCAAAATTCGCACCAAAAAGAGCAACGAAAAACACCGAAAAACAAGGACCTTGCGGAAAGGCTTAGAGGAAGAACCAAAAGGTCAAGGGGCCCTCTTTGAGGGCAAGAGTCCGATACATATTCGAACTCTACTCGACAGTAAGTCTACCTACCGAAATGCCGAAAATAAAATAGTAAAAAGAAGGAAAAGCAACATGCTATCCATGTCCTATTTCATAATTTCAGGTAAAACTCAACCTGAAATTAAGAAGAAAAGGATTCATTGATCTTATTATTCGTCTTCTTGTTTTGGCGCTCTAGATCAGAGGGAATGTCCGTGGGGGCAAGACTGGAGCTTGTGGCTTTTTTGTTGGCGTACACGGCGTTTTTGATCAGTAATGACAAGATGCTATTGGTAAAGAGAATCGACTCAGGATCAGGTGACAATTTGGAAGCTCCTCTCTTTCATTAACTTACATGTTTCCGATGATGGCAGTATGTCCATGGGTTCCCTGAAGAAAGAGAAAGCTGGTGGTTAGAATTATTTCGAACTAATCAAATCAGTACTTCGTTCATACAAGTTGCTCTATCAGAACCCATGTCGGATCATTGAAAAAGCTGATTCCTTTGTATGAAAGCTAGATTGTTGTTTTACGCATGTTTTTTTTCAACAAAAGACAGAGACAAATATTAGCCTCTTGTACGCAGAGTGAATTGTTGGTGGGGGGTATTTCACCGCTAAAGAAACGGATACTTGCCATATAGAATAGTGGTGGACAGTACAAAATCGTGTCAAGATAAAGTAAAAAAGCGTGTTTTATCAGTCGTTTTCTGACTTTCTCGTGATTTGCCATCTCTTGCGCAGGTGTGTTCGTGAGGGTCATGATCTGCAACTGGTAATTTGGTGGGGCATCTTCTACAGGATCTGTTTTTAAGGCGCTTTCAGGGATGACCTGGTTGCGTAGCCCTCGTAAAGCAAGTATAGACGTAGGCATATACAGCTTATCGAGGAGGCATTCATGAATTTTTGGTTCTTGCCAGATTATTTTTTGATCTTCGTGATAGAGAGTTGATTGCAGTGCCATAATTTTTTGCTTACGGTTGCTATGAGTAAGTGTTGCACAAGATACAATATCTGGATCAATCTGACATCGTGGGCAAAACGTTTCTGCAGGCGGAAAAGTGACCCAAACAATCCAGGTGAGCACAATCTATCGCCGTATTATTACCTCAGAGCGCCATATGGAAATATGCTTCGTATGGCATCCAACTCACGGTTCCAAGGAGAATTCTTTGACCTGGCTCGAGAATAAGCCCAAGCATACTCAAGTAGTTGTAGGTTTCAGGTCGATAGGTTGGTGCGGCTTTGAGGAGAGTCTCGATAATCTCATCGGCAGCTTTTTCTATTCCTCTTATACTGAGCGTGCCTTGAATAGAAGTACCCAAGAGTACAACTTTCCATTGAGATGCATAAATCGAAATGGTCAGGCTGTCCTGCGTACTCTATAACGAATACGTGCCATTTCAAGTCTACATACCCCCAGGAACAATGAGAACGGCCAGCAGTAGGCCGTTTGCGGTAAAACGGATGTGCGGTGGAAGTCTAATTGATGCTCCAGCTCGTGCTCGTGCCCTCAAAGAGGAGAAGGACATCACTGTTTCGATACCGCAAATCCACAAAAATACTTTGATCCGGATATTCCGCATAGTAGTTAGTCATGTAGAGGTCAGCTGATTTCAGGACAAGATCAGGCTGGACGAGCAGATGTACATACACCTGGACGTCAATCTCAAGTTAGTCGTTGTCTTTGCGCTATAATAGACAGACGCAAGAAAACCTGATATGTAACTTACCAACAAACATTCGCTGCGATAGGGAACTTGCATGTCCGTAAGATTAGTTTCCTCGAGAAAACTAAAGAGCCTTGCTCGACGTATTCTTGTGTCACCAGATCAACGACAGTCACTGTTTCAAGTGTAATCAATTAATTCGTTGAAATGAAAATGTGGATGCAGTGAGCTCACACAACACCTCAAAGGGGATCACAGCTGCACAAGTAGTGAACTCTCACTCACATACAGAAAATAGGAGCATTAGAGCCACAATTTCATTCAGTACTTCTACATGAATTAAACCAACTGTTGCGGGAGCAAAAGAAGGTAAACGTAGTATTCAGTTGACCATCTTCTTCGAACAGGTATTCCAGAGAACTGACTGACGTTTGTTGTACCTGAAAAAACGCAATTTGCCGGCTTTCTTTCGTAACCACAGAACGGTTACTGCCTGTCCACACAAACTTTACCCCAAAATAAACCAGCCAGAAAAATGTAGAAAGACGTAAACAGCCGGATCAGTGTTATGAACTTTTATGTTCCTTTGCGAATGGATTTTATTCTACTAACACGCAAAACTGGAAGGCGATGATCCTTCGAACAACAATACCCCACAAAACAGGCTTGGCTATCTGTTCGGGGGCGTTCAAGTGAGCTTGGGCTACATCCAAATTTCAAGTCGATGTTACCTACTCGATTTTCTTGCTGAACTTTTCCAGCTAGTGCCAGATAAGGGTTGGTCGATTGAGGCAGGCTGGTGACGAATTGGATAATTTCTTGTGTCTTGTCCGCCATAGCCTTGAAAGATAAAAACAAAAATAAAAGACAGGGTTGGTGTCGATGGGCCAAGAAGACGAAGGATCGGGGGCTATCGCAAGCCACCATAAAGTCATCAGGAAGACTTTATATGTAGCTTTGGAGCATGCATTCTTTCTGAAACCTAAAATTCACATCCGTGCTTCCATGAGGACGCGTCAGACTCACTTTTAGGATGAGCTGTTGAGGATTGTGCACCTTAAGGCAGTACCACGTATCCCAGACTGCGGGTTGGGAAACTAGCCGGTTGTTTGATCGTGGAGCTTGTGGATAAAAAGCTACAGTGATTAAGTGTGTACAGCGTATAAACTGTGGGTGGATGAAGGAAAAACGAGACAAACACCAGGGTCAAACTTCTAGGTCAATTATGTATACTGTCACCGTCAGCATTGGCTGAAACTTTTTTGTATGAACTCTGAACTCTGTCTGCTCTGAGATTGGCCTACAAGCATTACAGTATTGGAACTGGCGAGTGAAGTCCTTGTGGTGATACCGGCAACCTGCAATCAATTACATATTTGCGTTGCAGACATCACTCAAGATGAAGCAGATCTAGAAAGGTGGCCAATCGGCCGTCGCAAAGCACGTCGGATCTTCATCCGAGTCATCGCAATCATCAAGATTACTCCTGGGTCGAACATTAATCTATACTTATAGCTCCTCAGCGCTCCTCTGTGTCGGCGGCCTTTGACATTGTACAATGCACGGTGTCAAATATTTGAATTAATAAATAAGAACATGTACATTAGAGCAGATTGTAAGCAGATGACTTGAGATATGCTTTATCAGTGAGCGACGGTCCAACTCAAGGCCTTGTATCTTCAAAATAATGCATCATAAATAATTATTCTCGCGGCGGGAAGTCACACCATACATTTAAGTGTGTTTGGGTTAGATTTTTATCAATTTCAAAAGACCAACCATGTTCTGATGTGATGTGCGTACATATTTATATGAAGATTCTAAATTCCACACCACTTGGCTCAGACGAACACTCATGTAGATTTCCTCAGTGAAACTCGCGTACACTTAATTATTCGGTGCAGGAGCCTTGAGTGGAGGACGACGAACCCTAATTGCCATCTTTAGAGTTTCCCTGAGGCAAGTGGGCTGAGCAGGAATATGGGCAGATGATAGTTTTTCATCTAAATAACTATTTGTCGAATCCAAGTGCTTTCGCAAATCCGGCAGCTGTGAATGCGTACATAAACACATGTACCCCCACCAACGCACATTTAGACAGACCGCAGGCATAAGTTTGTTCCGGCGTTAAGATGTATGTTCTGATTACCATATTTATGATTAATAGCAGTAATTTCTGATACTATTCAGATATCTGTAAATACCAGGACATCAATTCTGGTCCAAAGCTTCCCATGAGAGAGAAATTTGACTGGGTATAAACACCTGGAAGTAGCAGGCTTCTTCTGGGATTTATTCAACTCATATCAGAGGTAGAATATTTTCCAATATTGTAAAGGACTTATAATTGATATTGATTGCAGACTAAAAAAGGAGCAAGGACTTTGAAAAGAAGACAAGGTTAGAATGAGAAAAGAGAAGAAAGGAGAAAGAGAATGAAAGAAGTAACCAGCATTTGAGCATAACAGTAATTTGAGAGTTAAGAGACTGAGACAACAGAACAGGAAGAAAGGGGAAGGATAGGAAAACTGAGAAAGAATAGTTAGTAATTGACTATAGAAAGAGATTAGTGAAGTTGATCATACCAGGGAGGAATTGTGTGACTTGAGTTAAGAGACAGTTGACAGTAGAAGGGAAGGAATAGATTAGAATGGGGAATAAGAAATAAGAGAAGGGATTGAGAAGGAATTAGGGAAGATTGTGAGTGGTTGATGAGGTTGAGTTGATGAGTTGTGAAGTGGAGAGTTAAGGTTGAGATTGGAAAGTGATTTGAGTTACATGGAGTGACAAAGAGGAGTTAAGATAGAGAGATGTAGCAAGAGTGTCACAGAATTCTAACATATTGCATACAGTACATCATGTTATACCCTCTATGGTTGCAGGTTGTACACTACACTCATTTGTATCACATAATTACATCCAATTGCATGATCATCTTCTTGGTTAATAGTTACATTACATTAATTATATATATAGCTTACTGGTTACATTGGCTCATCTTTCTTACTTTTTGACTAATCTTTTTTGGTTCTAAACCACCACACAGATTTCCCCTTTCTCTTTACTGCCAGGATTAGCCATCATATGACCTTTTGTATGTTATAAATAGATGTCCCCTTAGTCCTATGTTGAAGTATGCAATTTCGCACCTCCATTTTATTAGTACACTTTACATTTACATTTAGCTTTGAAATGTTACATTTACTTTAGGACTCAATCAAATTTTTACGCAATAACAATTGTAAGACATGACCAATACCCTTTCCAGAACATTTTTCCCTCTGTTCCTAAGGTGGCTGCGTCTGATTGATGAAAAAAAACCTAAGATCCCCATTAGTATCAGTAGTCTAAAGATTAGTAGAAATTTAGCCACACCTCTTGTCTTTCTTTTTCTTAGTGAAACCCTTGTCCCGCAGCTATAGTCAAGAAGGGTAGCCTCATCAGAACCTGTAGTCTCAACATCTCCTATTTACTAGATTTGTTGTCTATTTCCCCTTCAAGCTCTTTCCTGATCCTTTAGGAGTTCAACACCACACACCAATGTAAAGCAGCAGGCAGGGGCCACACAATAAGAATTTACCCACACCCCAAATGTGAATTCAAATGCAAAAATAGTTTGCTTTGTGATCTGAATTCCACTCCACAGTATTTGTGTGCAGCCCCCAAACCAAGCTTATTTCAGCAAATCAAAACTGGTATTTGATGAAATAGCCAGCTATTCCAGCAGGCTTGGTCCTCTAAATGATATTTTAATTTAATGAAATTGGGACTGATTTGAAGCTAAGGGATTTTGGAAAAAATTAAGGTTAGACTATGAGAAAGGGACATAGAAGAAAAGAGGAGGTATAGAAATAACCAACAGTTGAGCAGGACAGTTTATATGAGAGATGAGAATGGAACAATGGGAACATAAGACAATGTTTCAGATAGAGATAAAGCAAATTGAGAAGAGATAGTTAGTGATTGAAGCTGTAGGAGAGGAAGAAGAGAATATAATACAAGCAAGGAATTGTGGGGTTGTGAATTGAATAGGAGAAGTGATTTGAGTTTGTGTGAATAGAAGGCATGAGGATAGGAATGATTTTAGAATTCCGTCCCATGCCCAAAAGATGGCTTATTTATAGTTCTCTTTTTCTCAACATTTCTTTTCCTCAGAAGATTAGGCCCCCTTTTTCATGTATTGCATCTGTCCCCATCTGAAATAAAAACTCCATTCAGTTCTGGGCCCATACCAGTGAGACCTTCTCCCTTGGAGAGTTCTCATCTGGTGAGCTGATTCCCTGAGAGCATTGTGTAAGGATCACGTTCTGATCCTTCACTGTCCGTTGGATAGGCACTAGCAAGGGAGCTCAATAGCTCCGGAGAAGAAGTTCTAGTACCAAAGTAGGATGAATTGCTGTCTAGACAGGAGAGAAAGATCTCTCTGTTAGTATCTACAAGTGAGGAAATGAGAAGTAGACATCAGAAGAGAAGGAAAGGAAATAAGGTACTTACCTAGACAGGAGAGAAAGATCTCTGCTGTCTAGGTGAAGGGAGAAACTGAGACTAAATACAAGAGGAACTAGGCTTATGTAATCTTGTGACATGTTTGTGTAAGACCATGAGGAGCAGGGCTTACAGTCTCCCCTCCTATAAAAGAAAAGAAAGAAGGGGAAAATTAACAGTAGCAAGGACTAGTGAGAAAGCTGGAAAGTGAGTGGGACACATGTAGAAGAGTTCAGGGGAGGTGGCTGATTTGGGAAGGAAAACTGAGAGGGGCTTGAGGAAAAGAGAATCGATATAGAAAGGAGACTATTGGGAGGTGAGGAAGGTAGGAGGATAGCTGGAGGGGACAGAGGATGAAGGTATCAAACATAAAATAGAATTGGGTTGTCGGGATTTGAAGCCGAGTTAGAGGCTTTCTTCTTCTTCTTCTTCTTCTTTTTCTTTTTATCTTCAATATGGTTTGCTTCAACTGAGTTGTCTTCTTCAATAATCTCTTCTGCTTCAAGTTTCTTCCCTTGTTCTAGCGCCTTGAGACAGTTGTCAAGTTCCAGGAAGCTGAGTGTCTCCAGAAGTTGTCCAAGGTTTGGGTGGTCTTCCAGTGCTTTTCGGGAAAGATCTGGGGTGATTCGAGGTTCCACACACTCAACAAATTCATCAACAATGGTGATGCCACCTACTTCAGCTATGTCAAAGTCTTCAGATTGGGCTTGAGCAGTTGGAGTGTCATTGGTTCGATTTTGAGGACAGATGAGAGCAAGCTGATGAGTGGGAGGTGGTGATGGCGACGACAAGGTCGCTTGCAGGGGTGTCTCGGGGTTGGAGGTAGAGACAAGTGGGTCGGGTGAGTCAGAAGTTGTAGGTGGTGCTTGTGGCGGTTGAATCGGTGAGTTTGCTGGCTTGGAAGTCGTAAGGTCGACTGATTCATGAGGTGGAGTGCAGCTAACGGAAGGAAAGGACCGATTGTTGTTGAAGGAGAAGTGGCCGAGTTGGTTGAGTACTCGATCGTTTGAGTGAGGTTGTTGGTTGAGCAGTGAGGTCGTCGGAAGTGCAGCGAGATTGTCAGCGGAGCAGTTGGGTGGGGTATGGGCAGTCACATTGCTACGATTGGGAGTTTGAGCCGATTTGGATTTGCAAGGCGTCGGAGAAGGGTTGAAGAGGCGATCAGGAGAATCAATGGGCAGCGTATGGGGTCCCGGAAAGGAGAGGTTGTTCAAATGAGAGAGCAATACGCCGGTGGGTGGTTGACTGGTAGTACCTTGTCGAAGTTTTTGAGTACGCTTCGGGGCAGATTTGTGATTAGAAGATGATTGAATAGGAGCAACCAGCTGGGCGTTTACGATTGAGTTGGCTGGGATTGGAGGCAGTGCTTGCAGTTCGGTCACGGGTACGCTTTGAGCTGGAGAACAACAGAAACCACGCCGGGTCGATTGAGTTGCCGCTAGCGATCTTGCTGCCGCTTCGGACAACATTGGAATAAGGCCACGACTCCTTGAGTATCGGAACGAAACGGTTGAGGGAGCCAAAACGGACGGGACAGCCTCCTGCGTTGCCAAAAGAGCCCATACTACATCTTCTAAAATCTGGATACGCACGTTGAGGCCGTAAGGGAGCTGGTGAGAGGCTTGCCTAGACCACCGTTGGGTCATCTTGCTGAGAAGGGTCGGAAGGATGTGAGTTGGAGTTGGAGAAATTGTCTTGAAGGTAGGAAGTCGGATACGGCACGTCAATGAATTATTAAAAATTCTGCCAGTTGTGTTTGTGGAACTAGAAAAAAAAAGTGTAAGGATCACGTTCTGATCCTTCACTGTCCGTTGGATAGGCACTAGCAAGGGAGCTCAATAGCTCCGGAGAAGAAGTTCTAGTACCAAGGTAGGATGAATTGCTGTCTAGACAGGAGAGAAAGATCTCTCTGTTAGTATCTACAAGTGAGGAAATGAGAAGTAGACATCAGAAGAGAAGGAAAGGAAATAAGGTACTTACCTAGACAGGAGAGAAAGATCTCTGCTGTCTAGGTGAAGGGAGAAACTGAGACTAAATACAAGAGGAACTAGGCTTATGTAATCTTGTGACATGTTTGTGTAAGACCATGAGGAGCAGGGCTTACACATTGATTCTGTGTCTGTAAGGTGTAGTTGGGCTCTTGAGTCTTCCAGCTTGATAAATACAAGTGGCTTGATGTTTAAATTATTTAATTAGCAGTGTTCTCACTAGAAACACATCAGTTATGGGCTTGGTAGCCCATTTTTTAAAGGCAGCATTGCAAGTATAGTGTCTTAACTTCAAGCTAAGGTTGCTGTTTCATATCCTGCCCAAGTCAATCAACCTATTCCAATTTCTGCAAATTTCATTGTTAAATTAACACTTTTTCAATCCTTCTGCAATCATTTTATGGGTTGAAACTTTCTGCATAATAATTTTCTTCTTTGAAACCAGCTCTGGTAAGTATTGGAACTGGAATTTGATGTGCTTTGTATTTTTGTTATTGCAAAACTCTGCCTCAGTATTAGATTGAGAAACTACTGGTTGTTTTCTTGTGGAAAATCATATAGGTTTTCAATAAATCTTAATCACATATCCTGAATTCTATTTCTTTGCAATCAACAATGTGGTGTAATCTGTATCTGCCCATCCACAAAAACCTTCATCATTCCCATGGTAGGCATTACATTGACATATCTCTCAGTATTTTTCTAATGGCAGAATAGTGAGCTTTGTTTTATAAAACAAAAAAACAATGAGATTAGAAGATAATAGGGGGTATCAAATATGACCAAATCCACAATCAAAAACCAGTGAATAGGGTTTTCCACAGAATTATACTTTAGAGAATTCTGAACCATTGTATATTGATATCAATGGCTTTTAAAAATTATCAATTTTCAAAACCAGTCAATTAGATGATGGTTGATTAGGTCATATTTGATACCCCCTAATAAAGGAAAATTTATTGAAAAAGGGAAATATAACATATACCTCCACTTGAGTTGAAGTCAAGCTCCTCCTGAATCTGGGATTTTGAAGAGTGATGAATTAGATCAATTATTGAGAAATTTGATTTTATTCAACAGTGAATTAAGAGATTTTTAGGAAGAAAAACAGTGGAAGACAGTAGTGGTTTGTTGAGTGAAAGGTCTTCAGACAAGGTTGCTCAATTTGAAGCCTTAAACAGAGAGCAGTGAAAGTATGCATATTCTTATGCATTATCCCTCAAATTCTCAAGCACAAAGAATTTCAGGATTAAACTTTGAGAAATAGATAAAATAAAAAAGGGAAAATAGGTAGTCAAACAGATAATAGGGGATATCAAATATGACCAAATCTACCATTATCTAATCAACTGGTTTTGAAAATCCACCACTTTTAAAAACCACAGGAATCTATATGAAATGATTCAGAATTCTCAAAAGTGTTTTTTTTGAAAAACCTGATTCACTGGTTTTAATTGTGGATTTGGTCATATTTGATACCCCCTAATATTTATCAATAACATTTCTTATTCATCAAATTTCTTGTTAATTCATTTTATTATTACAGCACATGTTTTAAATTAATGTCAAGTACCTCAATGCATCCATCTCCATTGTATTCATTTCATTATATCACTAATTATTGTTTCATAATCAAATTACACACATATTACTTCACCCCTAGTCACCCACCCCAAAGAACATGGAATTGACAATGGTTTGATATTTATATGCATTCTTAGTATATACATTAAGTTAAACCACATATCAAGTTACAGAATCCATTAATTTACAGTGAAAATTGAGTCACGGAACCCCCGTTGGCACGTTGGCATGTTTCAAGGCATGCCAACGGGTGGCACACCATTGGCCAATCCATTGGCATGCTTCTTGGTGTTGGAGTTATTAACAACTGTGCAACAGAAGATTTCTCAATTGAATCACTACCTGAGCGCAAGAGGAATAGAACCTAGGATCCAGAGTGTGAATACTTCAATTCTGAAGATTGACATCTGAACTTGCCTTCTCATTGAGAACTGATCACAGAAAAGGAGAGAAGAACAAAAACTCATCATTTTCAGCAACTTCAAGAAACACCACACTACAACAACCCTCCTCCAATAAACCTCAAGTTCTGGTCAACATACTCAACTGATTCCACCAAGATTCTCAGCAAGTGAAACTTCCAGAATACAATTACATTATTGAAGACAAACTGTAGTGTTATTATTAAGTTGTGTATTGTGTTATTAAGTTTGCAATTCAGCCTTGATCATTCTATCTAAATAAGAAGTACTCGAGCCCTAGAAATTTAACACTTGGCGGCCCACCTGCACGCCCAGGCCTATGGCCTTTGGGGGACTTACAGTCTCCCATAGGCCATGAGCCATGGGCTATGGGAGACTTATAGTCTCCCATTGGCCAGTTATACAGCCTCACGACCAGGGAGGAGTTCCTACCTGGTGGTGAGGTTGTATAACCTCATCGCCAGGGAGGAACTGCTCCCCAATGATGAGGTTGTATAACCTCATCATTGGGGAGGAACTCCTCCCCGGCCGTGAGGTCATACAACCTCATGGCCGGGGAGGAGTTCTGCCCCAGCGATGAGGTTGTATAACCTCTATAATGAGCAAATCTGTAACAGCTCTAAGGTGTGTTTGGTGATGGAAACATCAGCTCAGGTTAGTGTCCTGGTATTGGTTCCTCAACCTGGTTGATATATTGCAAGTACTAACCTAAGGCATGTTTGGCAATCACTGCCAGCATAATTGCCTAGGTTGAGTTCATCCCAGTTAAACTAGGATGCAAACAACCAATTCAAAGTAGGTTGACCTCAACCAATGAAATATAAAACCAAGGGGGGTCCCTTGGATTTATATTTCATCAGTTGATTTCAACCAAGTTTAAATTGGTTTAGTACATCCCAGTTTAACTGGGATGACTTCATCCTTCCCCGACTACTATACCCCTTTGACCCCCGCAGCCTTCTGTCGCTCCCCTGCGCACGACTCCGCTTCTTCTGCCCCCGCTCCGCTTGCGGCCTGGCGCCCCAAACCCCGTGGTTCCGCCCGGTCCATTACATCGCGCATACTGAAGCGGCCTTCATCCGCTCAACCGATTGCCCGCGCCAACTATAGAATGTCACATGCTGCGCCCCGTGCTTTTCCCCGCGGAATGTCCGATGACATTTGATAGGTACCCACTTACCTCAGTCTCAGTCTGCCGCTGAGCCCGCAGCTGCGGGCTCAGCTTCAGTGCTGTACCTCTGGTATATAAGTTCTCCCACATCCCCCTTGCTTTTGAATCCTGTCCTCAGCTATTCCCACACTACCCACTACCTTCCCATACCTTTGATCGTACACTCCCCCATACCCACCTCCCTTTCCCATACCCACCATGCCCCATCCCCGACCCCCCTGTGATTGTTGCGCCGCACGGTCCAGCCACGCTTCCCTCTCTTCTCCCTGCTTCCAACCCGCGCCTGGAGCTGCCTGCACGGCCTGCGCTCGGTCCCATCGCCAATGCTCCCTGTCCCGCAGAAACGGTCCTCGTCCCCAGCCTCTTTCTCGTTCCGGAACTCAATCCCGTCAGAAACGATGCCACCGCAAAGATTCCTCCGAGACTCCGGACCACTTTTCCATCCCTTCTTCCACCCCTTCCCCTCCTTGACGCCGCCATCGCTCCGATCAAGTGAGAACTCCCGTCGGAACTGATCAAATGACTCCAAAACCTGAACGGAGGAACTTCCCCGATGGACCGACCTGGGCCGCCGCCCTCCGAGCCTGGGCAACTCGCCACCGCGTCAACGTTGGCGCCGGAATGGACCCAAACGCTTCTCGCCGCTCTCTGATCCCTCCGTAGAACGACACCTTCTTCCTCTGAGATCCTGCGGACTGGGAAACCAAAGACTCTCGATTTTCTCACGACCGTGGCACAAGGTAGGGTTTCTCGAAACGTAGTAGATACCCTTGGCGGTGCACAATTGGGAGGACTTACTTCTGCACTATTTGCCCCCGCCCCAAAAGAACCTTCCGCCCTTCCCTTCTCCGAACCCTCCCCATCCTCCTCCCAAACCTCCGCCGCCTGATGCGGACCGAACTCCCGGGATTCCCACCTATGATCGGATGGAAAAGGATCGCTCACGTATGTGGCACTCGGTAGGGTTTTTCAAAAGGTAGTAGAAACCCTTGATGGTGCACAATTGGGAGGACTTACTTCTACACCTTTTGCCTCCGCTCCATCGTGTTCCTCCTCCATCCCCTCACTCCACACCTCCACTTCATCTTGCGGACCGACTTCCCGATAACTCCGCCTATGGCCTGACGAAACGGAATTGCTCACGTACGTGGCACTCATTAGGGTTTTTCCGAAGGTAGTAGAAACCCTTGGCGGTGCACAATTGGGAGGACTTACTTCTAGACTGGTTGCCCCCGTGTCAAGATTAAAGCTCATGGAAAAGAGGCGATGAAGGGGCTTTCTTGAGGGAGCCTAAGAAAGGACCGAGGAGGACAGGAAAAATAAGTTTAAGGCTCAGACTCGATGATTTTATTTCAAACAGAAAGAGATGACTTATATAGTCACAACTAGAGAGCCCCCTGGCAAGATCCAAAGGGGGCCTAGGAGACTACATACAACAAAACAATAAAAGTGAACACTACTCAGACTAGTAGCAGACACAGTGATGAGTTAATAAAACTAGAAAGATTCTAGAGTGAAGATTAAAACTGGGAAGACTCCAGAGTGATTATAAAACTGCCAACAGCAGAGTGATGAAGTTAAAACTACCTGATTGGTAGAGTGATATAAAACAATTATATTGAGTGATAAACAAATAAAACTGCTTGATTGCAGAGTAATTGGGATTTAATAATAAAGATGATTTTGATGAAGATATTTGTGAGCGGACAGACAGGCTGAAATTCTGACACACCCCCGCGCGAACAGGCGACAAAGGTGGTAACAGGGGATGATAATGGCTACAAGGAGGTGATGGTGACGAGAAGCTGGTGGTGACACCTAGGATCTGGTGGCGAAGAATAGAAGCTGTTGGCGACGACTAGTAGTTGGAGGAGACAACTATGAGGTGGTGGCAACAACTAGGAGCTGGGGGCGACGACTATGAGCTGGAGGCGACGGCTGGGAGCTGTTGGCGACGACTGGGAGCTGGTTGCGACGACTTGGAGCTGGTGGCGACATCTATGAGCTGGTGGCGACGACCAGGAGCTGGTGACGAAAACAGGGAGCTGGTTGCGACGACTTGGAGCTGGTGGCGACATCTATGAGCTGGTGGCTACGACCAGGAGCTGGTGACGAAAACAGGGAGCTGGAGGCGATGACTAGGCCGTGGTGGAGACAACGAGGATGTGGTGGCGATGGCGACGATTTCAAGATTCTTCCAACGACTTGGAGATGCTTCCAGCGAGTCATAGGTCCTTCCGACGACTCAGAGGTGCTACCGACGACTCCGAGGGACTTCCAACGACTCAGTGGTGATTCCAGCAACTTGGAGGTGCTTCCGACGAATTGGAGGTGCTTCTGATGCCAAGGAGTTGATGCCAGTGAGCGAGCTGAGAGAGAGATGGGTTGAGAAGAGAATCGAGACTGTAAATCTGTCAAGATTAAAGCTCATGGAAAAGAGGCGATGAAGGGGCTTTCTTGAGGGAGCCTAAGAAAGGACCGAGGAGGACAGGAAAAATAAATTTAAGGCTCAGACTCGATGATTTTATTTCAAACAGAAAGAGATGACTTATATAGTCACAACTAGAGAGCCCCCTGGCAAGATCCAAAGGGGGCCTAGGAGACTACATACAACAAAACAATAAAAGTGAACACTACTCAGACTAGTAGCAGACACAGTGATGAGTTAATAAAACTAGAAAGATTCTAGAGTGAAGATTAAAACTGGGAAGACTCCAGAGTGATTATAAAACTGCCAACAGCAGAGTGATGAAGTTAAAACTACCTGATTGGTAGAGTGATATAAAACAATTATATTGAGTGATAAACAAATAAAACTGCTTGATTGCAGAGTAATTGGGATTTAATAATAAAGATGATTTTGATGAAGATATTTGTGAGCGGACAGACAGGCTGAAATTCTGACACCCCGCTCCATCGCTTTCCTCCTCCATTCCCTCTCTCCAAACCTCCGGTTCCAAGTGCGGACCGACTTCCCAGGATTTCCGCCTATGACCAGACAAAAGGAATTTGCTCACGTACGTTGTGGAACTCCTAAAGGATCAGGAAAGAGCTTGAAGGGGAAATAGACAACAAATCCAGTAAATAGATGATGTTGAAGCTACAGGTGCTGATGAGGCTGCCCTTCTTGACTAATGTTGAGGGGAAAGGGTTTCACTAAGAAAAAGAAAGAAAAGAGGTGTGGCTATATTTCTACTAATCCTTAGACTGCTGCTACTAATGGGAACTTAGGTTGTTTAATCAATCTGAGGCAGGGACCTTAAGAGGAGTGAGAAAAGCACTGAGAAAGAGTATGGGGTATGTGTTATGAGTGTTATTTGTGTAAAGGTTGATGCAAAAGTAGATGTAAAAGGTTTAAAGGTGAATGTAAATGTAAACTGTACTTTTTCTAAAAGGGGAGTGCATGCCTCATCCATAGAACTAAGGGGAGTTCTACTTATACAAAAGGGCACAAGATGGCTGATCCTGGCAGTAAAGAGAAAGGGGAAATGTGTTCAGAGGTATACAACCAAAAGAGGGTAGTGATAGTGTAAGAAAGATGAGCCAATGTAGCTAGTAACTATGTATATAAGGAATGTAATGTGACTAGTAACCAAAAAGGATGATAAAGGCAGAAGATGTAACTATGTAATATGAATGACTGTGCTGTACAACTTTATACCAAAGAAGATATAAACTAAAGAAAAGTATGTAATATCTGTGTTTTATTTATGTACTGTATATTTATAAATCAATACCTTGTATAATATCCTATGGGGTTGTAGTATTGGTAAAGTTATGTGGTTGTAGGTGGTAATATTCTAAGAATGCTAATAACTTCTGAACCAAAGGGCAATCAGGGGTACTTTGAGTGAGTGACTAGGGGTAGTTGTGTATGTAGAATCTGTTTATGTAATAATAATGAAGTATATGTGAGAGGAAATGTAAGTTGTTGATGATTGTATGTGAAAAGGTATGGATTACCACAACGTGGCACTCGGTAGGGTTTTACAAATGGTAGTAGATACCCTCGGAGGTGCACAATTGGGGCGTTGATAAACGCACGCCAACGCCAACCCGCACGCCACTTTTTTTTGGCGTGCGGGGCCTACACGCCAAAAAAATTGGCGTGTAGGGTCTACACGCCAAAATAAATTGGCGTGTGAGACCCACACGCCAAAAATGGCGTGTGGTTCCCACACGCCAATTTTTTTTGGCGTGTGGGCCCTGCACGCCAATTTTTTTGGCGTGCGGGTCCCCCCTCGCTCACGTAATCGAATGGGCCCTCCCATTCGATTACGTGAGCGGGCCGGCTGACGAGGTTATACAACCTCGTCAGCCGGGAGGACTTCCTCCCGGCACAAGGCTGTGTAACCTCGTCGGCCGGGAGGACTTCCTCCCCGGCCGACGAGGTTATACAACCTCGTCAGCCAGGAGGAAGTCCTCCTGGCCGGCAAGGCTATACAACCTCGTCGGCCAGGAGGAAGTCCTCCCGGCCGACGAGGCTATACAACCTCTTCGGCCAGGAGGACTTCCTCCTGGCTGACGAGGTTGTATAACCTCGTCAGCCGGGAGGAAGTCCTCCCGGCTGACGAGGTTATACAACCTCGTCAGCCAGGAGGACTTCCTCCTGGCCGACGAGGTTGTATAGCCTCGTCAGCCGGCCTCGCTCACGTAATCGAGTGGTCCCTCCCACTCGATTATGTGAGCGAGGGGGGACCCGCACGCCAAACAATTGGCGTGTGGGCCCCGCACGCCAATTGTTTGGTGTGCGCTCCCACACGCCAATTGTTTGGCGTGTGAGAGCGCATGCCAAACAATTGGCGTGCGGGGCCCACACGCCATTTTTGGCGTGCAGGTCTCACACGCCAATTTATTTTGGCATGTAGACCCTACACGCCAAAAAAAAATGGCGTGTAGGCCCCGCACGCCAAAAAAAAATTGGCGTGCGGGTTGGCGTTGGCGTGCGCGCTTGGCGTGCGTTTATCAACGCCCTGCCGCGCGACGTGGTTTGTGCAGCGGCGGCAGGGCAGGGGGACTGAGTATAAGGTGTTTCAGGCAAACCAGTTGATTATCCGCTGACAGTGTTTATCCCGCAGAGGAAATCAAAGAACCACCGGAACCAACCAGGAAGAAGGGCAACCTACCATTTCTGTTACCGAGGTCGCCGTTATTTCCACATATTGGGGGTCTGGCCGGGAAACTTCTTTCTGTTTCCAACCTGCGGACGGTTCAAGACATTTGTCTTTTTCTTTATTTTTTATATATCGTTTATCATTGTTCGAGGATGAGTGGTTCTGACACTTATCTTCCTACGACTGCGTCGGGCGGAGCGTCCTCCTCCAAGTTCACCCTCCCTCCCGCCAAGTTTGTCCCTCCCCCTCCAAAGGGGGGAGGTCTGGGTACCTACGGCATCACGTCGGAGGTCAACATGGACAACGGCACGGAGGAGAATCGGAAGGGGAAGCAGGCGGCTGGTGAAGCGCCGGTAGGGGTGAGGAGGCGAGGGTTGGCGTCGGACCCACCAACGGGCGTCAAGATTCGGCCGCGGGATTTTCCCGCAGTCCGATTCAGTATCAATGCGGTTGATTGATTTTTGAGTCATTTTGAATTGGCGGCGGAAACCGAAGGGGCGTCGGACGGCGACAAGGTTTGTCAAATTGTCAACTTCATTCAGTCCGAAGAAGAGTTGCGCGATGTGGAGGAAATGGAGGGGTACAAGGCAAAGAACTGGGAGCGTCTGAGGGAGGAGATGTTGGAGAAGTGGGGTCCGCGTCAGCAACGGTATCGGGAGGTGGATTTGGAGAATCTCGCGTCGAGCAAGGCGGCATCGGGTGGGGTCAACAATCGAAGGGCGTTCAATGAGTACGTCACTTCCTTTGATTGCATCGTGAAGTACCTTAACCGCAATGAGGTGATCATTGGGGAGCCGGCGTCGGTCAAGCGGAGCTTCCTCAAGGGGCTTGCCACGCCGGTTCAGGAGCGGGTGCAGCGGAGGCTGTTGACCCTGTTGCCCGACTTGGCGTCGCTTAGGGGAGCGGTCCGGGCGGAGTTCGACATGATGGAGTTGGTGGCTGAGAATTCGGGAGTGGCGATCTCAAGCGGAATCGGGCCGGTGATCTCTTCCCGGAACACGGCGCCGGTGGCGCCCGCTGGAGTGGCGGAGTTGGCTGACACCTTGAAGGAGCTTCGTTTGTTCATGCAGAAGACGGTTCAACGGGAGTCGCAGCCGCAAGCGTCGGCACCGGCCGACGGTCAGCGGAGCGGTCCTCCGCGTGCGGGGCCTCCGGGGCTTCATTGCACTTATTGCGGGTCGAATACCCATTATAAGTCTTGATGTCAAGACTTGACGGACGACTTAAACGGTAGGCGGGTGACGATCTATAACGGTGATTATTTCCTCCCTAGATCGCGTGGACCGATCGAGGCGGCCGTGCCGCGCGACGTGGTTTGTGCAGCGGCGGCAGGGCAGGGGGAGACGGCGGAAGGCCCGAAGGCGGAGGTCAAATCCTTGATGGGTATAGTTGTCGGGACGACTGGATGGACTCCCCCGGCTGTCCAATCAGAGGTGTGGGCCATCCAATCCGATGAGGTGACGGCCTGCTACGGCGGGTACGACCGCATGGATGTGGATCCTCCAAAGAAGGGCAAGGCAAAGGAAGTTTTGCAGCCTGGAGGAGTGGCGGTGCCCACCGGGAAACAGAAGGCGGCGGAGTTGGCCAAGCGCGCTCTGAACGGGGATGGCCCGCTGACTCTTTCCATCAAAGAATTGGCTTCGGTTTCCCCTCTAATGGCGGAAGAGCTCATAGCGTCTCTTAAGGAGAGTGCGGGCCTCAAGGCGGAAGGTAATCGGGTGGCCTTCGACGTGAGTTCAGCGGAGGCCGAACATTCGTGCCGACACCATCCGGAGGAGTTCCCGTCGGACTCCATTTCCTGCCCCTTTGGTTATGTTCAGATGACCATCGGGGACCAGCAAGTATGGGCGATGATCGACAGCGGGTCGATGGTCAACCTTTTGCCGGCGGAGGTGGCGCAAGACTCGGATCTCGTTACCCAACAAGCCAACATCGGCTTGCAAGGAATCGGCGGCCATGAGTGCGAGGTGGCGGGTGTGGTGGAGAGTGAGTGGGTGGAGGTGGCGAAGACCAGGCGGAGGGTCTCATTCTTGGTGGTGAGGTCCTCCAAAGTCATCCTTGGACGGCCGTTCTTGTTTGCCTTCCGAGCCGGCCTTTGGTTCGATTTGGTCCGCAAGGAGGAGGTCCTTTCGGTGGCAGACTCCCAAGGGCAACGGTTCGCGATGACGATCTGTCGGCCATCGAGCGGGTGATGGGAGACCCGGCTGGGGCCGGAGGTGGGGGAGGAGGAGTGCCGAGGGAGGGAGAAGCAGGAGGCTTCCCCCTTGGCACGGGGTTTTTAGGTGTCGGCCGGTCAATCCGCACGATGTCAGCTCTAGCATCGCGCGGACGGTTGACTCCTAAAGAGCGGGAAGGAATAGGGGATGATGGGGCGGAGGCAAAAGACCCAAAAGTAAGTCCTCCCAATTGTGCACCTCCGAGGGTATCTACTACCATTCGTAAAACCCTACCGAGTGCCACGTACGTGAGCGAATTCCTTTCGTCTGGTCATAGGCGGAAATCCTGGGAAGTCGGTCCGCACTCGGAACCGGAGGTCTGGAGAGAGGGAATGGAGGAGGAAAGCGATGGAGCGGGGGCAACCAGTCTAGAAGTAAGTCCTCCCAATTGTGCACCGCCAAGGGTTTCTACTACCTTTTGAAAAACCCTGCCGAGTGCCACGTACATGAGCAATTCCGTTTCGTCAGGCCATAGGCGGAGTTATCGGGAAATCGGTCCGCAAGATGAAGTGGAGGTGTAGAGTGAGGGGATGGAGGAGGAACACAATGGAGCGGAGGCAAAAGGTGTAGAAGTAAGTCCTCCCAATTGTGCACCATCAAGGGTTTCTACTACCTTTTGAACAACCCTACCGAGTGCCACATACGTGAGCGATCCTTTTCCGCCTGATCATAGGTGGGAACCTCGGAAGTTCGGTCCGCATCAGGCAACGGAGGTTTGGGAGGAGGATGGGGAGGGTTCGGAGAAGGGAAGGGCGGAAGGTTCTTTTGGGGCGGGGGCAAATAGTGCAGAAGTAAGTCCTCCCAATTGTGCACCGCCAAGGGTATCTACTACGTTTTGAGAAACCCTACCTTGTGCCACGGTCGTGAGCGAATCAAGAGTCTTTGGTTTCCCAGTCCGCAGGATCTCAGCGGAAGAAGGCGTCGTTCTACGGAGGGTGGAATCGGGCGGGGCAGAGTATAAGCCGGTGGCGCGGAAGGTTAGGCCGCGGAATGAGCCAATGCCGCAAAGCTTGAACTCACCGTTGAAGCCCATCCAGTGGGGGAGAGACCCCTATCTTACCCCACTTTTGGTGCGGCCTCCGGAATTCGTGCCGACAGAGCGTATCACGGATGAACGGATGGCAAGTCTCAACTTCGGACCTCCGGGGTGGGTGAGCCAGGAGGAGTGGAAGCTCTTAGCCCAGGTCGTCACCTTGCGGGCGAAGGCTTTGGCGTTTTCCCCTGAAGAGCGCGGGCTGTTGGACAGGGGAATAGGGGAGCCTTATCGGATTCCGGTGATACCCCATGAACCGTGGCAGATCAAGCCAATTCCGGTTCCAGCAACCATTCGCGATACCTTCACGGAGCTGGTACGGGAGCGGGTGCGGACGGGGTTGTATGAGCAGTCTTGCTCAAGCTACTCCAGCCCAATTTTTCCGGTGCTGAAACAGGATGGGACGAGTTTGAGGATTGTTCATGATCTTCAGAGACTGAATTCCATTACCATTCTGGATGCAGGGCTTCCTCTGCGCGTCGATGAGTTCGTGGAGTCCATGGCAGGGCGGGTTTGCTATGGGTTGGTTGATGTCATGGGCGGGTACGATCAGCGGGAATTGCACCCCGAGTTGCGTCCACTCACGGCTTTCGAGACTCGGTTGGGGCGTATGCAGCTGACTCGTCTTCCGCAGGGAGCCACCAACTCGGTAGCGGTGTACCAAGCACAGATGGCGTGGATCCTCCAGGACGACTTGCCTCATCTTGTCCAGATCTTCATTGATGACGCGGGGATCAAGGGACCGAAGTCGGATTACGGCGGAACGGTCTTGGTGGACAACCCGGACATCAGGCGTTTCATTTGGGAGTATGCGGTCACCTTGGAGCGGATCTTGTTCCGGATTGAAACCGCGGGCCTTACGGTTTCAGGGAAGAAGTTCGCGGTCTGCGTTCCGGCTTTGGAGGTCCTCGGTTATGAAGTCTCAGTTCGCGGGAGGAGCATCACTCGGGCTAAGTTGAACAAAGTCTTGGAGTGGCCAGTTCCGAAAACCGTAACTCACATCCTTCAGTTTTTAGGGTTGTGTAGTTATGTGCGGATGTTCATTGAGCGGTTTGCGGAGATCGCAAGCCCGATGAGGCAGCTCACTCGCAAGGGGACTGAGTGGAAGTGGACCGAGGAATGTGATCGCGCGTTCACCCGGCTGAAGGAGATCGTCGGTAGGGAGATCACACTCAAGGATCTCGATTACGGGAAGGAGGGAATTCGGTTGGCGGTTGACTCCAGTGAATTCGGTGCGGGAGGCGTGCTGACGCAAGAGGAGGACGGGAAAGATCGGCCGGTTCTTTACGAGTCGATCACTTTCACGGAAACCAAGTCGCAATACTCCCAGCCAAAGCTTGAGCTGTGCGGGGTCACCAAGGTGGTGCGGAAGCTGCAACACGTGTTGTGGGGGGTGTTCTTTGAACTCCTAGTTGATGCGGAAGCGCTGGCAAGGATGATCAACTCTCCTACTCTCCCTAATGCTCCAATGACTCGATGGGTGGCTTACCTTCAATTGTTTTCTTTCAAAGTAGTCCATGTTCCGGGGAAGGCGTTCACAATGCCTGATGCATTGTCGAGAGTGGCGGAAGAGGAGGGAGCGGAGCGGTTCCGCTCAGCAGAGGCTTTGGACGTGGAAGAACGGCTGATGAAAGCGGGGAGGACGGGAAAGATCGGCCGGTTCTTTACGAGTCGATCACTTTCACGGAAACCAAGTCGCAATACTCCCAGCCAAAGCTTGAGCTGTGCGGGGTCACCAAGGTGGTGCGGAAGCTGCAACACGTGTTGTGGGGGGTGTTCTTTGAACTCCTAGTTGATGCGGAAGCGCTGGCAAGGATGATCAACTCTCCTACTCTCCCTAATGCTCCAATGACTCGATGGGTGGCTTACCTTCAATTGTTTTCTTTCAAAGTAGTCCATGTTCCGGGGAAGGCGTTCACAATGCCTGATGCATTGTCGAGAGTGGCGGAAGAGGAGGGAGCGGAGCGGTTCCGCTCAGCAGAGGCTTTGGACGTGGAAGAACGGCTGATGAAAGCGGGCGCGACGACAGTCGGCATCGAACTTCCCCTTCGCCAGAGCGGGAAGTACGAGCTGATGGAGACCTACCTGAATACCCTCAATTTCCCTGATGATACTTCAACCGAACTGAAAGCGTGGGTTCGTCGGAATAGCGTCAACTTCTTCGTGCGGGAAGGTCAACTGTGGCGTAGGCGGTCTCCCATACCACTGGTGGTGGCGACTTGTCGAGCGAGCCAGGAAGTCATCCTTCGGAGCCTCCACGAGGAGTTGGGGCATCGGGGCGAGGTGGAGACGCGTGCCCGCGTTCGGCAGCGTTTCTGGTGGCCTGGTATGGTGAAGTCGGTCCGTGACTGGGTCCGGAGCTGTGAGGTGTGTCAGCGTCGGAGCTCGGCGCTCCCCAAGGAGGTGGGAATCCCGACAGGGGAGGATTCGTTGTTCAGTCGGATTTCCCTGGATGTTGTCCACATCAAGGCGGGTAAGTACGCCTACTTACTCGTTGCGGGGGATGATCTGTCGGGGTGGGTCGAGGCCATCACTTTGGTCAAGCTGTCGGCGGACAAGGTCGGCCAATTCCTGGAGGAGTTCTGGTTCTCGCGGTTCGGATGTGTGCGGCTGGTCACGGTGGATGGGGGTGCGGAATTCCGAGGAAGTCTGATGAAGCTGGTTCAGTCATGTGGGGTGAAGTTCAGTAGGGTCACGGAGTATTATCCGGAAGGTGCCGGAATGATTGAGCGGGGACATCAGCCAATCAAGAACACGCTGGTCAAGATGTGCGGGGAAGACGGCCGGAAGTGGCATCAATTCCTTCCGGCAGTCCTTTTTGCGGATCGGATCTCAACCAAGCGGGGCACCGGTTATTCAGAGTACGAACTCCTGTATGGGCGACAGCCTGTGTTGCTGGTCGATATGGAGATGCTCACTTATCTCGCTATCGACTGGTGGAAGGTGAAAACTTCGGAAGAACTGTTGGAAGCGCGGGCGGAACAACTTCTTCGACGAGAGGAAGTTGTTGAGAAGGCGGCGAAGCGATTGCGGGAATCTCAGGCGAAGTCGGTCCGCTATTGGGACAAGCGTTGCGCTCACCGGTTGCGGGACCCTTTTCGGAAGGGCGATTGTGTCCTTCTGTACAATCGGAGCTTGGAAACCCAGTGGGGAAAGTTGTTCGCCAACCGATGGAACGGACCTTATTGCGTAGTCAGCAAATTTCCGGGGGGAAGTTATCAGTTGGAAGAATTGGACGGAACCCCGTGGAAGCGAAAGATGGCGGCGTCCCACGTGAAGCGGTTCTATGCTCGGGGATCAACATCGTTTGACAAAACCCTTGTTTCAGGATCTGAGGACAAAAACGATGAAGACTCGGATTTGGAGCCAACTCCTTTGGAGCCGCCCGCCGATGAGGCGGGTCGATCGGATTCTCCCGGCGCCGATGAAGAGGTGGCCGGTGAGCGTTCCTTGCGGCGAAGTGCGAGGAACAAACCGCTGAGGACAGCGGCCAAAAGGATGGGGGCCACAGGCCAAGCCTTAATTGGTGAGGGGGTGCGCTAGCTGGTCCACAGCCGGGTAAACTAGCCACCCCAGGATGTCAGTCACCCTAAAGCGGGATGTATTTGTGTTTTGTGAATGGGTTTACTGGTTTTCTTTGTTATATATTCAGGATGGCGAGGGGTACGGGGAATTGTGAGGAAATTCCATCTGGGGCGGTCCAGGTACCTCGGCGGGCGGGTTGGGTTTTTCGTTTCAGGATTTTATAGATTGCGGGCGTGGTTTCTTTCTCTCAGGATTGTGGGCGTGGTATTTTCTCTCAGGTTATCAATTTCCTCAATTTATCAGTTTCCTCAAGTCATCAGTTTCCTCAAGTTATCAGTTTCCGCAAGTCATCAGTTTCATCAAGTTATCAGTTTCTTCAAATTTTTCTCAAAGTTTCAATCTCAGTTTCAGGATTTAGTATCCCAATTTGCAAAAAAAAAAAAAAAAAAAAAAAAAAAAAAAAATGGAAGTGCGGGGACTAAGTGGTTCTCAATCCGGGGCGGTCCGGGCACTCGTAACTTATTTTTGTTTTGTTTCTCTCAAGTACCTCACTTTGGCACAGGTGTTTGTCTCAGGTTAGCGGGGGCAAGCATAGGGCGCATAGTATTTCAGCATAGGGGAATACAAGAGGGGAAAGGGATACAACGTATAGAGTAAGTGAAAGGGAAGTCCGAAGCGCTCAGTCCAAGAACACAGCGGGTCGGAGGCGGGCGCGCAGCGCGGCGGAAGACCGGTGGAATTCTCGGAGCATTTCTTGGCGGGTTTCGGCAGGGATCGTCACCGCTTTCTTCAACAATCCTTCGACCAGCGAGGTCTGACCTTCCAGGAACGGGAGGAGGTCCGCTTCGGGGACACCGGACTCGTACTTGTCGTCGGGGATTGCGGCCCAGTATGGCGACTCGAGGAATCCGGGTGCGGGAGCAGCGCCAAGAGGTCGGGAAGAAGAGGGAACGGGAGCCGGAGAAGGAGTGCGGAGAGGGGGAGAGGAAGCGGGACGGGGTGGTAGGAGGGAGGTCATAGATGGGGGGGAGGGGGTAGGTGAAGGGCAAGGGGGGAAGGGAGTGGAAGGAGGGGGGGTGGTGGAGTTGGTCGGGTAGGGGAAGGGGTTGGGGGACGGACTGGGGTGGGGGGGGGGACGAAGAGGGGGGTTTGGGGGGGTGGTGGAGGTGGGGTGGAAGGTAGAGGCGGGGTGGATGATGGAGGAGGGGGAGCATGGAAGGGAGTCTGGGCTCGGCGGCGCGGGAAGGGAACCGGGGATGGGCGCGGCGGAGGGATCGGAGAGCGGCAAGGAGCGTTTGGGTCCATTCCGGCGCCAACGTTGACGCGGTGGCGAGTCGCCCAGGCTCGGAGGGTGGCGGCCCAGGTCGGTCCATCGAGGAAGTTCCTCCATTCAGGTTTCGGAGTCATTCGATCGGTTCCGACGGGAGTTCTCACTCAATCGGAGTGATGGCGGCGTCAAGGAGGGGAAGGGGTGGAAGAAGGGATGGAAAAGTGGTCCGGAGTCTTGGAGGAATCTTCGCGGCGGCGCCGTTTCTGACGGGGTTGAGTTCCGGAACGAGAACGAGGCTGGGGACGAGGACCGTTTCTGCGGGACAGGGAACATTGGCGATGGGACCGAGCGCAGGCCGTGCAGGCAGCTCCAGGCGCGGGTTGGGAGCAGGGAGAAGAAAGGGAAGCGTGGCTGGACCGTGCGGCGCAACGATCACAGGGGGGTCGCGGATGGGGCATGGTGGGTATGGGATAGGGAGGTGGGTATGGTGGGTGTATGATCGAAGGTATGGGAAGGGTGACGGGTAGTGTGGGAATTGCTGAGGACAGGATTCAAAAGCGAGGGGGATGTGGGAGAACTTATATACCAGAGGTGCAGCACTGAAGCTGAACCCGCAGCCGCGGGCTCAGCGGCAGACTGAGGCTGAGGTAAGGGGGTATCTACCAAATGTCATCGGACATTCCGCGGGGAAAAGCACAGGGCGCAGCATGTGACATTCTATAGTTGGCGCGGGCGATCGGTCGAGCGGACGAAGGCCGCTTCAGTATGCGCGACGCAATGGACCGGGCGGAACCACGGGGTTCGGGGCGCCAGGCCGCAAGCGGAGCGGGGGCAGAAGAAGCGGAGTCGTGCGCAGGGAAGCTACAGACGGCTGCAGGGGTCAACGGGGTATAGTAGTCGGGGACAGGCTGCGGTGTGATGCGGGATTGAGGAGACAGGCAAGTAGGGCTCCAGGGACAGTACCGGGGAATGCGGGACATGATCGGGGGGACTGTTGTATAAATAGAGGGTTGTACCAGGGCTGCAGGTTTTATCTTATCTTATCATCACAGTAGATAGCTATCAACTACAGCGTACATAAGAAAATCTCAGTGTTTAGAGTTCTCTCAGCGATTATTCAGCGTGTGCGGACAAGCGGAACTGCGTAGGGCATCATCAGGACGACAAACGCAAGAGGAACGGTCCCCTTGCTGAGTATAAGGTGTTGCAGGGAAACCAGTTGATTATCTGCTGACAGTGTTTATCCCGCAGAGGAAATCAAAGAACCACCGGAACCAACCAGGAAGAAGGGCAACCTACCATTTCTGTTACCGAGGTCGCCTTTATTTGCACACCGCCTCGATCGGTTCACGTGATCTAGGGAGGAAATAATCACCGTTATAGATCCTCACCCGTCTACCATTTAAGTCGTCCGTCAACTCTTGACATCGAGACTTATAATGGGTATTCGACCCGCAATAAGTGCAATGAAGCCCCGGAGGCCCCGCGCGCGGAGGACCGCTCTGCTGACCGTTGGCCGGTGCCGACGCTTGCGGCTGCGACTCCCGTTGAACCGTCTTCTGCATGAACAAACGAAGCTCCTTCAAGGTGTCAGCCAACTCCGCCACTTCCGCGGGCGCCACCGGCGCCGTGTTCCGGGAAGAGATCACCGGCCCGATTCCGCTCGAGATCGCCACTCCCGAATTCTCAGCCACCAACTCCATCATGTCGAACTCCGCCCGGACCGCTCCCCTAAGCGACGGCAAGTCGGGCAACAGGGTTCCTCCATCCCTCAACCGCCGAATGACGTTCTGATCGTACAGCCTCCGCTGCACCCGCTCCTGAACCGGCGTGGAGAGCCCCTTGAGGAAGCTCCGCTTGACCGACGCCGGTTCCCCAATGATCACCTCATTGCGGTTAAGGTACTTCACGATGCGATCAAAGGAAGTGACATACTCATTGAACGCCCTTCGATCGTTGACCCCACCCGATGCCACCTTGCTCAACGCAAGATTCTCCAAACCCGCCTCCCAATACCGTTGCTGACGCGGGACCCCATTCTCCAACATCTCCTCCCTCAGACGCTCCAGTTCTTTGCCTCGTACCCCTCCATTTCCTCCACATCACACAACTCTTCTTTGGACTGATGAAGTTGACGATTTGACAAACCTTGTCGCCGTCCAACGCCCCTTCGGTTTCCGCCGCCAATTCGAAACGACTCAACAATCGATCAACCGCATTGATACTGAATTGGACTGCGGGAAAATCCCGCGGCCGAATCTTGACGCCCGTCGGTGGGTCCGACGCCAACCCTCGCCTCCTCACCCCTACCGGCGCTTCCACCAGCCGCCTGCTTCCCCTTCCGATTCTCCTCCGTTCCGTCGTCCATGTTGACCTCCGACGTGATGCCGTAGGTACCCAGACCTCCCCCTTCGGAGGGGAGGGACGAACTTGGCGGGAGGGAGGGGAACTTGGAGGAGGACGCTCCAACCCGACGCAGTCGTAGGAAGATAAGTGTCAGAACCACTCATCCTCGAACAATGATAAACGATATATAAAAAATAAAAGAAAAAGACAAATGTCTTGAACTGTCGCAGGTTGGAAACAAAAGAAGAGAAGTTCCCGGCCAGACCCCCAATATGTAAAATTAAGACGACCTCGGTAACAGAAATGGTAGGTTGCCCTTCTTCCTGGTTGTTTCCGTGGTTCTTTGATTTCCTCTGGGCGGGATAAACACTGTCAGCGATAGTCAACTGGTTTCCCTGCAACACCTTATACTCAGCAAGGGGACCGTTCCTCTTGCGTTCGTCGTCCTGATGAGCCCTACGCAGTTCCGCTTGTCCGCACACGCTGAATAATCGCTGAGAGAACTCTAAACAATGAGGTTTTCTTATATACGCTGTAGTTGATAGCTATCTACTAAGATGATAAGATAAGATAAGACCGCAGCCCTGGTACAACCCTCTATTTATACAACAGTCCCCCCCGATCCGTTCCGCATTCCACGGTACTGTCCTGGAGCCCTACTTGCTGTCTGCCCCGATCCCGCATCACACTGCAGCCTGGCCCCAATCTACTAGATAACCCCGTTGACCCCCGCAGCCGTCTGCTA